>BNST01000555.1:0-343844 GCA_019650275.1 Xylocarpus granatum | reverse complement strand
CAGAGTATCCATTACTGCAATACTCATAGATCAGAAGCCTTTGACCATGCTCTGCACAGTAACCTTTGAGCTCAACGATATTATCATATCGTATTCGATCAGTTTAATTGATTTATCATTTCAAGAAATTTACATAAAATTCGCACGTATTACTTTGCTGGTTATTTGTGAAATTCCATTCTTCACAGTCTCAGCTTCTTGACTAGCAAGTCGGCACCAGAAATGACACCCAATTCGTCCCCATATGAGGATGATCACGAGTATCAACTTATTAAGAAAAAAACTTTAATACTCAGATTAGTACTAAGCCCCCCATATGAGTCAGATGAAAATAAAAACCCATCATATTAAGGTTAGGAATTTTCTGCCATCAAATGTGTTACAGCTGACGCATAAATTATTATTTACAAATAGAATAAAGAATCTGTATCCAATTCACACAATTGTTCATTCATGCATAGCTCCGGTAGTAAGAATAAACAACTAAGAGAGACAATTACAAACTTTACTTGAATGTATACCCAACAAATTCTAGGATGAATTTTTACCTGTAAGAACACGAAGTTGGTTACAATACAAAGTTAATGTCAATTTCTATGAATAACAAGTACATAAGAAGAAGCGAGACAATTCACCCAAAGCTTACTAAAAACTTTGGAATCCAAATGAAAGCAAAGCTGATGAAGAATTGTCAAAATTTGATGAAAGTAATTGACTAGTCACATGATGTACACCGAGGGTATTTCAAGGCAACTCAACTGTGCCCAAAATAGGGCTATTCCAAAAATACATTCACAATTTTAACATCACATTACTCGTAAGGAAAAAAGTATCATATCGTACTCTAAATTAATCAAATTTTCCTCATGTTACATATATAAAATTTATAAGACCCTTAAATATTTAATTTTTTTCATCCAATAATCAAAGGACAACACAAAAAAGCATGTTGCCCCCTTCTTAGTGCTTTTACTATAATAAAAATCACTTTCACTTCACAACCAGAATGCCATCACCAAGAAGAATTCTTTTCTTTACAAGTTGTGTTTAATGAATTTCAGTCGTTTAGTATTATTGGCTTTAAAACAAATTGATGTTTATAATTGAACTTAACATAATCCATGGATTAGAAAGAGTAAAATTTCGTATAAATGTCATCTCAGATTGAGTTATCTGTTAGACCCAAAAAAACATTACGTGTGCAGTTTCGCAGTTGTTAAAGTGTTTGTTTTGACTAAAAAATTTGTGTTTTTCTCTCTTGAACAGATTCGGCTGCAGCAATGTACCACTTTTGTTTTCACCAGGCCTGGACCTTCAGTTGTTTTACTTCAACTACAATATCCAATCTGGCTAAGTAGAAACCATACTAGAATAGCATATGGGGAGTTATTCACGACTTGAGTGGATATTATGTAGTTAGAAGGAGGAGGTGCAAAGTCCCTCCATCCATAGTATTTCTGTATACTACCTGTGTAAAATCCTAGTCCCCATTTAAGAGTTCAGTTCTTTGTATATGCGGTTATACTCTAAATGGGTACTCATGAGTCAATCAACACTTAAGTACTCAACACAGATTTGTGTTTATATAAAATTTTCTGTTCCCCCATTTATTCAAATTGTCTCAAACAACTTGATTCAAATCCTTTTAACAGTCGTTAGTTTATGTCTTTACTCAGTTAGGTACTCCGCGTGAAAACATACAAATTATATCCACTAGGAGATTATTTACGGAGTGTTGATTTTGTGCGAAGTACTTTTTTTTCTGTTGCTGAATCAAAATTGTATGATTTTGTGAGAAAGCAGAGACGTTCTTTACCCTTTTTTTCTTAACTATTCTCAAATTGGACCTCCCATAGCGACTTGAGGGGATGAGTCACTCCTTTGGCTTTCACATAGGTCAAGCAGTTTTGAGCATTGAGGGTTCAGTACAAATGTTAATTTTTTACATTATTCAAACTTCAAGAAACTAAGAAATTGAGAAAAATTAATTTGAGCTTGGCTCACCCTTACCTTTAAAAAATAATAAGAAGACATATTTTTATTTTTTGCTAAAAAGAATTTGTTGTTGTAAACTATAGCGATAATCCTTCACCTTTGAATAAAAAACATCTTACTAACTTAATCGTATCGTTGTGAATCCGTAAGAGATACAGTTTTACATAATCTACATACTCTACATGAAATAAACAGATAAGTACATAAATAAATTGAAAGATCGAGATTAAGTATAATATAAATAAACCATATTAGAATAATGTAATTAAATACGTGACAATTGATGTATGTTTATTGATGTTATCATTATATATATACAAACTACTTTTTTAACTATATTTGATAACATTAAATATTATCGTTATTTAAAATGTACTTGGGATTGAGATATGTAACATGATTGATAAGCCGGAATGCAAGAGAGAACATAACATGAGGCATGAACTATGAAGTATTTTAGATGGTTGCTATGTATTGGTCGCTTAACCTAACAAGAACAGAGATGTTAATTGAACAGCCCCTCAAATTTCACAAACACGTGTGCATAAGGTTAATTCAATTCAATTCATCGATTTCCATTTTCTGGTATTTAAATCCCACAAATTCATATCAATCACAAATAGATGTGAATATAGAAAAACCTTGAACGGACAAGGTGATATTGAGTTGGTTTAGTCAACGTCCGTTTGGAACATGGCATTTGGGTTGGAATTAGATTATTTTTTAGGTGTCAAAATCTTGATCATTTTTATTCAAAATATTGTGTTGACCTCATTGCAGCATTCAGAAATCTAATTTTGATATTAGAACTCAACTATTTTAGTTAAAATACTAATTTTTTGATAAAACAGCCCATTTAATTCATGAACTCTAACATAAATCTTGTCTACTAGTTGACATAAGACAAGACAACTCAACCACAACATATGAAGAGAGAGAAGCTTGCTACATTAGTGCGGCTTTATTACATCAGTTTAATAGCCATGAAACACGAAAGTTCTTAAAATGCAAAATCATTAAGTTCACGTACGAGCTTATTCCGTCTTATTTCCATTCTACAGCACATGTGAGACCCATCCAGTTCTCAGTTAAGCCATAAAGGGATCAAATTGTGTAATAGGGTAACAAACTGTAGGAACTGCCATTGCGCCAGCAAATCCTAGACCTACGTTTATATCAAATTTGTCGCCACTCTTGATTTTCCAATCAAAGCATTGCACCAAGGCTCCAATCGTTGCATGCATCACTGTATATGCATGCGCAACACCAGAACATCCTCTCCTTCCTCCACCAAATGGAATGTAATTGAAATCCTGGCCCTTCAGTTCCATGTGATGATGAAAATGACCGTTGTTCTCATCCAAATCGACCAAAAACCTTTCTGGTATAAATTCATTCGGTTCCTTCCATATTTCTGGATCCCGCATGATCGCATATGCATTTATTAGGGTTTTAGTCTTGGCCTTTATATCATATCCGTTGATCTTGCAATCACTGGTGCATTCTCTATGTATGATGGGACCCGGAGGATGCATTCTGAGAGATTCTTTGACTACAGCTTGTAAATAAGGGAGTTTTGGAACGTCTGATTCTTTAACTAGCCTGCTCGATCCCACAACCGACTTGATTTCATCTCTAAGCTTCTTAAAAATATCGGGATGGTTGATGAGTTCTGCCATGGCCCATTGTGTGGCAGCTGATGTACTATCAATGCTCGCTGTAAACATTTCCTATCAAGTAGATTGTAAAAATATATTAGAAATAAGAAATTTATTTTAGAGTAAAAATGTTTTAACATGCTAGATTAACGAGAAAGCACGATCATGATAGTTATACGAGACATTTTGTTATAGTATGGAGTCATCTTATGAAATAGGTTTAAAGGTCGGAGAATTATGCAAATAATTTTGTTAAATTTTTGTGAATTTTAATACATTAAAATTATCCATATCGGGGTCTTTGCAGACTTTCAATATATTTTCTAACTACAACAAGGACACAACATATCGAATATCATCTATAGTCCTAGTCTGACAGATTAAAGTATAGTAGTAAAATGAACAAATGGTTCGTGATAGATGTGTAATGACCTATAACCTCAAAACATCTTAGATTCGACTTGGAGAACAGAAATAATTGAAATGAAAATTTTTAGGGAGCTGTTTACCCCTCAAGTGAGGATGAAATGTAAGATTTCTAGCGTAGTCATGCAGAAGTAATAATTAAGATTCAAGAGTCCAGATTTTCACGTAATAAGAAGAATTAGGGGAAGAATAACACAAGATTCATCAGCTGAATTATCTGGACTCTGATTCCTATCACAAATTAGTTAATTTCTAAGGGAAAGATGTAGCTTCTATAATTAACATCTACTTTAAAGAAATTAAAGACTCACTAAGAGGAAATGCTTGATTTGGTTTCTTGTTAACTTCATTTCAGCATCTGTGTCTCTGTATGTCTCCAACAGAATATCTATCAGATCTCTATCTGCATTTTCTCGACCGTTAGCCTCATTGGCTTCATAATCCTTTATGATCTCCTCAATAAGAGCATCATATCGCCAAAGTGCTTCTCTAAGTTTTTTTCCATTTCCAAAGAGGTCGATCTTTTTCAGAAAACCAAACAATTCGTTAATGCCAAACTTGCCCGCTATCTCCATAATTTCCACAATCAATTTCCTCATCCTCTTAGCTTCATTAGCGTTTTGCGTGAATTTCTTGCTCATAATCATTCTGAATGTCATATTATTTGTCATTGTGGATAACTCCAGCCTCAAATCACAAGCCTCTCCGTCAATGGAACTCTTCATTAGTGATTTCAAGAGTCTTTCAATTTCATTGTCTCTTATATGGTTGAACCGATCCAGCTGAGCACCAGAAAGAAACTTAGTCGCGCAGAGCTTTTTCATGAATCTCCAGTATGCACCATAAGGGCCAGTGACAAAACCAGTTCCTTTGTATATGTTGTATTCGCTAGGACCAGGCTCATACCTAGAGGCAAAATTAAGATCATGGTTTTTAAAGATTTCTTTGGCAACGGCGGAATTGGAAACGACAACAAATGTCGTTGCTCCAGTGCGTATTCGCATGAGAGGTCCATAGCGCTTAGCTAGTGTTTGCAGCGACTCTGGTAATCTGGAGCTTAGTAGATGAAGGTGACCGATGATTGGCAGAGCCAGTGGGCTTGGTGGTAAGACTTTGGCTTCAGATTTTGAGAATGATTTGATTAACCAACGCACAATAAGGAAAGAAATTATCCACATGAAGATGCGGAAGCCATCGGATATGACTTGATTAACACTAGAGGCCATAGCAACTTTTAGTATATGGCTTATGATGGAGAGATTTTTCGTTTTAAATGAAGTCGGCTTGGTTTGTGAAATAACTCTTATGTATAATAAGGCATAGAAGGTTCCTAATCTAAGTATTTATTTGAGTAAATCTTATCCTTAAAAGATGTATAAATACAATAATTTATAATTAATTAATAAAAATTAACTTGAAAAGTGTACGGCTGCAATACTAAAATTTTTTAATTTTTATATTTACTGTTTTAATAAATTTTATATTTATATATTATTTATTTTAAATTTATATAAAATATATATTAGTTAAATTAGCGTAAAAAAATAATAAATTTTATTACACAATTAATCATTTATACGTGTAATTTTGGATAATACAAAAATTCAACGCAAGAAATGAAATTAGTAGTTGTATGTGATAGTTTATATTTGTTGACTTAGAACAACTCCCAAGGTGGAATCGAGGGAAACAACATGCACGACTGAGATTCGAATACAATGTTCTTGACATACTTAGAGTTTCTTAAGACCGTGAGTTGCCGGTAAACCTTGGGATAGTGTTTGAAGGAAACAACGATAATTGGCCGCATAGGTCCCGTTAAAACTATTGTTGACTTAGCTGGCTTTCAGCCTAGACAACAGATGTTTCCTTTTAGTTGTTTCGTGCAAAAGATTCTGAATCAATCCTGTGTTCCATTTGAGTTAATGCGTTGACTGACTTGGATTCCCTAGAAAAGTTGCTCGTAGGTGGCAATAATTGATTGATTTTCTACTTCAAAATGCATCTCACCAGATGTGACCTATTAATTAGTTTATTATATTGATGCATACGATGTATTTAACATAACGAATGCTAAACATCTGAAATTTGTACGTAATTTTTTTTACCTTATATATGTGATATTATTTATTTTTATTATTTATTTTTGATAAATAACACATTATTAAAAATAAAAATTAACGCACACATATATGTATATGTATATATATATATATAGTATGTATTATGCGCGCGTGTTAAATTTTAATTTTAAAAATATATTTTATAAAAATATAATCATTATTCTTACTCGAAATAATAACAAATTTACATATCATTCAAAACAAAAAAATAATATATAAAATTAAAAAAATAATCCAACTTTAAAATTATAACTTTTTTTTTAACATTAACTTTATTAAATATTAACGTAATTAGCAACTAATAATATTTCTAACATTGACTTTGTCAAATATTAACGCAATGAACAACTAACAATATTTTATTTCATTCACGTCTATTTGGAACAATATGATCGTATCTTCGAAAAGATTTGTCCAATATCCAGGCGGGAACTGTAAAGGTTTTGAGGAACAAGTAATCTCCGAGGAAGAGTGTTCCTCTCTTCATTGTTTGGTGCAGCATGCATGTGCAACGGAACAAATACACACATGCATCGCGTCCCCCAATAATCACAGCACAAACCAACTCATATTTTTAATAACTTAATCGCTTTATTCTTAAACCACATCAGCCCCTATATTTTCTTTCAATTTCTTTTTAGTTTGTGCATTACCAAACATGCATGCAATGAACAAGTTCTGATGATTATCGTCGATAGATTTGTACAAATAACAAGTCTTCGCCTATTGTAAATCATGGCTTTTATGTACATCGCATTTGAATTCATTATTTAATGCATGTGTTTGCTCTTTGCACTTGTATTATTTGTGATTGGCCGAACGTGCCAGCCAGCTGTGTATGGATTCACTCCGTACGGATTAATCAATACCATCTAATTTCATATATTAACTATCAATTTCTAGTGCAAATAATTATGTTAAACCGATAATATTATCATCGTTTAAATTTATGGTGGCAATAGCATTAAAAAGTTATTTTCTTTTTAACTCTATACAATTTATACATAATTTTATAAAATTTTATTTATTTTTTTGATTGCACAAATTAATTAAGAAAAATATGAATTCCTGTCAACAGAGAAAAATCATAATTCTTCCCCTTTGATAAAAGAATCATAATTTTAGTCTTTTAAAATTTTAAATTTATAATTTTATCTTTATTTTATATATTTTATAATTAATATAACTAATTATTTAATAAATAATTTTTTGATAAAGTATCACATTTTTTAAAATTATTTATAAAATAATTTTATATACTACAACTTTAAAATGTAAAAAAATATATATTTAAGGAATAATTTTTGCTCACAAATTTAATATATATTTTATAATCATTTTATATTTTAAAAATAAAATTTAAAGTTAATTTAATTTTTTAGTTATAAAATGGATACAATATTTTAGTAAAATGAGGTACCAAATAAACTATAATTAATTATTATAAAGTATAATTATATTTAAGATATAACAAAATATATTTCTTAAATGTTTATTTTAATAAATTTAATTAAAATTTAAGAGTAAAAATAAAAATAATTAAAATTTTTAGATTTTTTAATAAAAATAAAAGTAAAGGAGAATTTGTTTTCATCAATGATTCTATGGTGCATACCAAATAATGAAAAATGCATTCTACTCATTCTTCTTACCTTTTCTTTCTCTCTTTTTTTTTAAAAAAAAATTCAAACTTTATATAAATGGAACCGTCAATATAATTTTCATATAAAATAATATTGTTATTGATAAAAAATTAAAGGAAAATCATGAAAATTACACGGATTTTTTTCAATATTCATGATGATCTCTAAAAATTTACTGGTTGATTTACAAGAATTAAAACAATAATAAAATGATAATATACCATAATCAACTAAATCAATCATTTATGAATAATAAAACTCATAATTATTTTGCCTTTGATTCTTCTTTACATATGTAAACTTAACAATATTAGTAAGTGAAAAATATAATTTCTCTCTATTTTATGAATTACTTGTGACCATCTCCGTCCTCTAAATTAGAATTATACCCGTAGATAATATATAGTTACAAAATACTTTGTAAGTTATTTTTTAAGTCAAGCACTAGAATTAAAAAGAAAATTCAATAATGATATTCTCAAGCTTTATTAGGTGAAAATTACAAATATAATATGGCAAGAATCAAAAGTTTAATTAAAATTAAATATATCAAATGTAAAGTTTATTAATGACAAAAAATATATATTATCAAAATTTATAAATTACAAAAAAACATATTTTATATAAATAAAATTACTATAAAATTCGAATAATATAGTAAAAGTAAAAAAAAGTTATTTTCAATTATACCCAAAACAAAAGGCTCTACTATTTAAATGTAAATATTTTTTTTAAAAAAAAGTGTATATTTCACTTATTGCTAATTAAAAAAATAATAAAATATAAAAAAAAAGCTCTCATATTTGTTTCACGAATTTACTGCCACACGTAAAATGTAAACTCCAATACTTAAGCCTGGCTAAAGCCTGAAAGGGATCAAAACGTGAGATAGGGTAACAAATAAGAGGTAGTGCCGTTTCCCCTGAAAATCCTGAACCTGCATTTGCATCAACGTCTTCTCCACCTTTGATTTTCCAATCGAAGCACTGAACCAAGGCTCCAATTGTCGTGTGCATCACTAGATTAGCATGTGTAGTAGGTACACACTCTCTCGTTCCACCGCCAAATGGAATGTAACCAAAATCCTGCCCCTTTACTCCCATCGGATGATATCGATCATTGTTGACATTAGAGTTAATCAGAAATCTCTCCGGAAGAAACTCTTCCGGATCTTTCCTTGCATCCGGATCCCGCATGATTGTGTATGCATTTATTAGGGCTTTAGTCTTCGCCTTTACATCAAAACCGTTGACCTTGCAATCTCTGACGCATTCTCTATGTATGATAGAACCTAGTGGGTGTAATCTCATGGTTTCCTTTAAAACTGCCTGTAAGAATAAGAGATTTGGAACGTCTGACTCTTTGACCAGCCTCGTCGTCAACCCCACAACTGAATCAATTTCCTCTCTAAGTTTCTTGAACATATCAGGACGATGGATGAGCTCTGCCATAGCCCAGTGAATGGTTTTTGATATACCATCGACGCTAGTCAAAAATAGTTCCTATATATATCATTTGAAAATTAAGATTAAAAAAATTTAGGAATTGCTTGCTCAGTTGTCCACAGATGGACATGAAGTGAAACTTGAGTACTCACCAGGACGAAATACTTTATTTGATTTCTTGTTAACTTGATTTCAGCATTTGTCTCTGTAAGTCTCCAACAAAATGCTCATGATATCTCTATCTTCGTTTTCTCCGCCGTGTCTATTGTCTTCTTCATATTCCATCATCATCTGCTCAACCAGTCCGTCATAACGCCAAAGTACTTCCTTCAGCCTTTTTCCGTTACCAATGAGATCCATATTTGTGAGAAAACCAAACACTTTACTAACACCAAGTTTGGCCGCAAGCGTCATCATCTCCACTACAACTTTTTGATACTTTTAGCTTCGTCGGCATTTTCGGAGAATCTCTTGCTGATAATCATTCTGAGTATCACATTGCTCGTCATGTCATCCAACGTCGTTCCCAAATGACAAGGCTCTCCTTCTCTGGAACTCTTCATCAGTGACTTCAAGAGTTCTACAATTTCTTGCTCTCGTTTTTTTGTTGAACCGATCAATCTGGTTTCCACCAAAAAGTTTAGTCGCGCAGAGCTTTTTCATGAATTGCCAGTAAACACCGTAAGGGGCAGTCATAAAACCAGAACCACTGTAAATGTTGTATTCACCGGGACAAGGTTCATACCTAGAGGCAAAATCAATATCATGGATTTTAAAGAATTCTTCAGCAACAGCGGCATTGGAAACGACAACAAATGTCGACGCACCAATACGTATTTGCATAAGGGGGCCATAGCGGTGAGCTAGGGTCAGCAAGGAATCTGGTAATTTAGAGCTTAACAGATACTGGTGACCAATGATTGGAAGAGACGGAGGACTTGGTGGAAAGACACTTACTTCGGATTTTGTGAACTTTTTGATAAGCCAACGTGCGATAATCCATGAAATTAAGGAAATGAAGAACGGAAAGAAATAGACTTCTGTTAGAGTAACAGTTGAGGCCATAACCAGTTTATGGTAAAGGATGCAACCAGAAATAGACTTCCAACCGGATGTATATCACCGTAGGTAACGAGATTTTGGGCACTAAACGTTGCATAAAATTTTATTAGCTAGAAGGCGTGTTTGGCAGCATTAACTGAATTGTATTAATAGATCTATCAATATCATTTTACTTTAATACAATGTTTGGCGTAATTTTAATTCAACACAATAATTTAAAATAATACAATGCAGCCTGGGCTGTCGATCAAACGAGTTCAAAATTCGAAACACATTAAAAGAATTCTAATTATGGGTAGTAGTGTGACTATAAAATATTTCTAATTGGTCCGAGTAATGGGTTGTGGTTTAATTATGAAGTAATGACTTGCATCACGACCTTGGTCATTGAGTTGGGTAGGGCAAAGTAGAATTAAAACTGAAGTAAGTACAACGTTTGACTTTTCTTAATTTTCTAGATCTTGAGTTGCCGGTAAACCCTTCCTGCCAGCTAGAATAGCTGGAAGGCAACAGCAACGTTTAGGTATATTAATTGATAATTTTATTTTGTAACTTTATATTTATCGTAATACATAAATAATAAAAATAAACTTATGTATTTCCATTCTTAAAAATAAACATATCCTTTGAACCTAGTTAGAACTGACAATTTGATTTCTTATATTTGTATTGGTGTGTGTTGTATTTATATTGTATTAATTTAAAATTAATTATTGTGTCAATAATTAAATTTTTAATTTAATATAATTATTAAAAATTAAACAAATTATAATCATGTCATTTATTTAACATATATTTTTAAAGATTTATGATTCTACCAACTAAAATGTTAAATCAATGTTATTTTAAATAATATAAATAAATATTTTTTAAAACATAAAATAAATTTTGTTAAAGTATAAATTAATTAATATTATTTTATTATTTAAATAGTTGATTGTATCATCATAAACAAATTCAAATAATAAAAATTTTAAATCTAAAATTTAACACAATTATTAATCATGTTATATCTATATCACTAATTAATAATTATATCATCTTATAGCAATATAAATATTCCTTTTCTTTTTTCTTTTTTTTTATCATGTATAACAGTGAGCTACATAAATTTATAGGCTCAACCATGTAAATGCCATTGAAGACAGAGTTCATATCAGAAAAACCATTAAAGCCTGATGATAGTTGTGAGAATTAATTCCATGCAATAGTACAGAGCATGAAGACAGGAGAGTGGGAAATAGGAAGACAGAAATGAACATTGCCTTAGAATTTGAATCTTTGACACAGGAGAAGGTGATTTCAACAATTTTAGAAGGTGACATAGTTGACCTTCATCGGAAATTTAGAGGAATGAAACGAAATCTGAAACCCTGACTCTCTCGTTTTTACTCTGTAACTAGAGAAGGCTCTGAAGCAGAAATGCAAAATAGTTGTTTAATCTTCGGCTTTTGAATTTATTTGTGTTTTTCGGGGAGTCGAGTTGGAGTGAAGAACGAGTTTATCGGTTTGGTTTCGATTCTAAAATCGACAGAATAAGAAGAACTAACATCGAACTTGATTCTTTAATTTTAGAACCAAAACCAAACTCTAAAATAACCAGTTTCGATCCCAGATAGATTAATTCGATTCTTTTCGATTGCGATTCAACCCAGAACCCCTAATTCTTGGTACATCCTCCTAAATTCTATTTGAAGTGCATGCATTGATTTTCTTTTTCAAGATTAATTGAGATATAAAAATATTACAATTTAGATAAATGGTTTAGTACGGCTAAAAGTAACCAAGGTTACTTGATGTTTTTCGGTAAATAATAAATTTTCCCCATTGCCAGGAAAATTGAAAAGAAACCAACATTTTTATTTTCCTAACAAAGCTGAAACCCAACCCACAGGCCACAAAAACAAGTTACACGTCTCCTGAATGAGAGGAGCTTAACAAGTACCCAAAGGACTTTGCTTGAAAACAAGTTTACAGAACTTTCAAACTAATTGAACTTAACAATACCCAAACGTATAGAAAGCTCCACTTATTTGAATTCGAATGCTAATGATCCAAAAGGTTCAAATGTGGGATGGGATAACATACAAGTGGTTGAGCCATTTCTGATGCGAACCCTGGTCCCTCGCTCAAATCAACCTTCTCTCCACCCATAGCCGTCCAATCAAAGCATTGCACCAAAGCTCCCACAGCCGCATGCATCACCAGCATAGCAAGAGATGCGCCAGGGCATCCTCTGCGTCCACTCCCAAATGGAAGATAACGAAAATTTTGACCCTTAAACTCCATCTGATGCTCACCAATTTTCTCACCAGAGCTCTCCAGAAACCTCTCGGGCATGAATTCATCAGGATTAGTCCACAATTCTGGGTCTCTCATTATGGCATAGACATTAATCAGAACTCTTGATTTGGCCTTTACGATCGAACCGTTGACCTTGCAGTCTTCAGCACATTCTCTGATGATCAACGGTGCTGAAGGGTGAAGTCTTAGGG
Source organism: Xylocarpus granatum (assembly GCA_019650275.1). Lineage (NCBI taxonomy): Eukaryota > Viridiplantae > Streptophyta > Magnoliopsida > Sapindales > Meliaceae > Xylocarpus > Xylocarpus granatum. Next base: position 330,997 of record BNST01000555.1, on the reverse strand, counting down.
TTTCGCGGATGACTGCTCGGAGATAAGGAAGATTTTGAACGTCCGATTCTTTGACTATCCTGTTGGGGCCAACTACTGCATTGATCTCCTCCCTGAGCTTCTTGAATGCTTGTGGACGGTTCAGGAGTTCTCCCATGGCCCATTGCACGGCTGCTGATGACGTGTCCGTGCCAGCCATGAATATGTCCTGATCATGAAGTATGTAATCAGTAATATAAAATGGTAAGACAGTCTAAAACACAACTTGTATCAACAATTGAACTTACAAGCAAGAAAGATTTGATGTCCTTCTTAGTTAACTTGAGTTCTGCAGTTGGGTCCCTGTATATGTCCAACAAAATATCCATTAAATATTTTCTTTGATCTGGATCAAAACCCTTCAAGGCCTTCTCTTCGTGTTCCTTCATGATCCTTTCAACAATCCGATCAAACTTATGCAGCGCGGCCATGAGCTTCTTCCCGTTCCCTGAGAAATCAAATATCTTCAGAGGACCTAAAACATCACCAACACTTACCTTCCCCGCAAGATGTAAACAAGTCTTAACCAATCCCTCAATCTCCTCAGCTTCGTTGCGACTCCCTGAGCACCGTGTGCTCATTGCCATCCTACAAATAATATTGTTTGTCAAAGTTGTTAGTTCACTACTCAAATCACATGGTTTTCCTTCTCTATAACATTTCATAACCGATTCAACGAGCTTGATCTTCTCTTGGTCGCGTACATCGATGAACTTATCGAGCTGAGGGACGGCTAGCAGCCTCGTCATGCATAGCTTCTTCATTAATCTCCAGTAGTCTCCATACTGAGCAAGAACAAATCTCGAACCTCTGTATATGAAGTATTCTGAGGAACCAAACTCAGGCCTGGAGGAAAAGTTGAGTTCTTGGGTTTTAAAGATTTCTTTGGCAACATCAGCATTGGAAACAACAACACATTTGGAGGCTCCAAGACGCAGCTGCATGAGAGGGCCATAGCGACGAGCTAGGGATTGGAAGGATTTGGGCAGGACTTTTCCCACAAGATGAAGGTGGCCGATGAAGGGAAGCGCCGGCGGGCTCGGTGGTTTCGAAATCGGAGTGACAGTTGGTTTCAAGTATTTTTTGATAAAAGAATGAATTAGAAAAGCAGTGATGAGCCAAATCAATAACATAAGAAAGTATAGCATGTCTTTAGCACTAATTATAGCCATGGCAATTAGATAGAGGATTCAATTTCTTAAGCTAGGCTCGTGGGCATAGTGGACTTGCAAAATGCTTATGTATAGAGAGACTTTCGAATGGGAAACTTATAATATTTCATACCCAGCAAGATTTTTTCTTTGGTTGGTAGAACTTAGTTATCAGAATTACGGTAGAACAAGACAAAGAAAGAGTCGATATATGTTTATCATTGTCGAATGTGTTAACCGTATATATACACTTGCATCCAAATCGCAATAGCATTTTATTTCTAGTGAAGAAGTTGGAGAATCTTCCACCTCAGTGAGAGAAGTTTAATGAGAGCAAATCTTGTACGATTTGAGGTGGGGTTTTGGGATGGATTATGAATCGTAACAAAATTAATAAAAATTGAGAAGCGAGATCATCAATTGATTGTAAAATGTTAAAATATTTTAAAGAAATTATGAGATGATAATGTGGTCCTCTGTACATTATTGAGCACAGGGTTACCATCAACCTTAGGTTACAAACTTGACTGGCTGATTTGACTGATTGTCCGTTGATGCATCTAAGCAGACACATAAATTATGGGTCCATTAGGAACAATATCAAAATTCTGTCCGTATCATCATTCTCGCTTCTGGTACTTTGGATTGGAATTAGAGTAGTTGCACACAGCAGCGGAGTTCATCAATTGTAACATCATATGAAGGCCAATGGTACCATTGAAAGCAAATCAGAAGTATATTAAATTTTTTAGTTGTTAGTTCTTACTATCAGATAAGGTATGAATGAATTGTCAACATCCCAGTTGCCACTTTTTAAATGAAGCAAGCAGAGGAACACAACATCTCAAACCTGAACGCCAACGATTGCCATTGTCGACAGCCCATATTATTTCTTCTTGTTCCTCCTCTGGTTCATCACTACTCTTTCTCTTCTCCTGCATAGCAAAACCAAAACATGAGCTAAAATCCTGTGTAAACTTGCGAGTTTGATGAGAAACAAGAGAATCAAAAGATTTTGAACAGAAGTTCTTCTATATTGCAAATTTCAAACTTGTTCTTACAACTTAATATGGAGATGAACTGATACATATATACATGTCAAAGGTAAAAAAAGAACAAAAGGCATTAAACAAAGAATTGACATGGTATGGCTCTATATTCTGAATTTCTAACCAAAACTCAATCACAAGTCGAGCACGCAAAGAAGAGAAGACGACTGAAAACCAGGTGACTTGCCCGAAAAGCTCAAAGTGGATTCAATGGCCTTTACTAAAATGCAACGGGCCTTAAAAGACTAAGCCATGAAAAACTAAGCTCTCAGCTTGCTTGAATTTCAACTCCCTCCTTCAAGCTGAGCATTCTTTCCTTTTCTGCAAGTTTAAGTTTGCTTCTAAAGAAGGTAAAGTTATCCAAGCACAAATGTTTTGTGAAGATATCTGCGTCCTACTCATTTGTAAGAACATATTGAATTGCTATCTCCTTGTTGGTAATTTTGCCACACACAAAGTGGATATCAATTACAATATATGTATGTCGAGCATGGTAAATTGTGTTCGAAGTTAAAGCAGTATATGACAGAATCTCACATTGAATAAGAAAGGGGTATCCAGCAGTATAAGGGCGGGTTCTGCACATCTTATTGGACATAATTTTTAGAGAGAAGGTAATGACACATGCTGTAACAAGTGGTATCAAAACTCTACCCATTTTAATTTCAATATCTCAGCTAAATATCTATACGTGCTGAAGACGTTCATAAAGAGCTCATAAGTCTCAAAGTAGAGTAAAACAGACATATAAGGAGTCCCACCACTGTAACGAAGGCGTTATAAAATTGGGTGAAAGAGAGTATGACAGAGTCTCACGTTAAATAGGAAATGGATATTCTTGGGTTTTATAAATGTGGATTTTGCACACCTTATTAGGCATATCTTTTGGGGAAAAGTTAATGGCCAATCCCGTGACATGCAATACTTTGGCTATTAATCCATATAACAGCTACCTTGGTTAAATCAAACCTGATATTATTTAATAAAGATTTAAGCCAACTTAACTCAACTGCGATGTGAGCTAAGCCTTAATATTCAGATTCTGCTGGTGATCAAGCTATAAAAAATTACTTTCTTGAGCTCTATGAAATCAGGTTGTCGCTTAGGTACACACAATACCCTATGGTTGATTTTGTCGTCAAGATCAGCTGTCCAATCAATATTTGAGAATCCAACCATCAGTACTGTATCAAATTTGTTGAATTTTAACCTCATTTCCTTCGATTATCTCAGAACTCTTTTACAAACATTCCAGTGTTCTTCTTTTGGCTAATGCATGTATTGGTTGAGTTTGTTGACTGAGTGATGTCGGTCTAGTGGTCCAGTGAAGGTGACACACTAAAGTGATCTTACCACAGACCTCTATAGGGTTTCACGCTTGAATGATTTACTCCCTTATTTACTGAGCTTATTCCCTGCTATTATAGGTGTTTACATTTCTTTGCTATGTAATATGTTAGTTTTGATGTGGAGATCTGTGATATATTTAGTCTGAGACATTAAGAGATAGCTTTTTGTTCTTGTGATTTCAAAACTAAGGAAGAAATTTAGACTTTCTAAGTCTTTGAGTGCAAAAACTTCTTTTAATTTCTTAATCGGGTTTTCAAGTTTCAAATTCCTCATTCTATCATCTACATATATGAGCAGCAATATGATCCTTAAATCATTAATTTTGTAGAACAATGACACATCAAATTTTGAGCTAGTGAACTTGCATGCCTTTAGAAATGATTTAAGTTTGTTGAACCATGCTCTAGGAGATATTGGAGACCATATATGACTTTTTTTAACTTGGAAATATGACTAGGAAACTTCTAATCTTCAAAACCTAATAGTTGGTCCATGTAGACTGCCTCATTCAACTCATAGTTGAAAAAAGCATTATTTATGTCAACTTGCCTTAGAGTTCAATTTCTTCGAACTGTTAAAAGTTAACACTACCTTAATTGTTGAAGGTTTGATCACCTCAGGTGTTTGTAGAAAACTGTTGGCAACAAGCCTTGTCTTATGCCTTTAAACTATTCCATCAGGTACTTGTTTAGTCTTAAATACCCACCTATACCCTACAACGTTTAAATTTGATGAATATGGAACCACATCCCATATTTGTTTTTTTATGAGTGCTTGAAATTCTTGCTTCATGGCTATCTTCCACTTGGGATCTTCTAAGACTTGAAGTTCATTGATTGAAATTTCTTCTTCTTCAATTTCTACTAGACTAATGTGATAACGCTTAGGCTTGAAAATCCCTGCTTCACTTCTAGTAATTACAGGATGACTCGTTTATGAATTTTCGGGGTTGAATAACTTGTGGTAAGTGCTGTTTGATTGATTTCTTAAGAGGAGCTGTTTGACAATGGTCATTAAAGCAGTATTTGAAGATCTTGAGAAGTATGTTATTCATGACAAGAAAGAAAGGCAGGTTTTGCATTGGAAGAGGCTGTAGTGGATTCTGTACTAGCTGCTGGAACATCCATATGCTGATAATTGTATCAATTTGATATGGTGAAATATGGAAATAAAGAGATTGTTTAATTAGTAGTGTATTTGAGAACACGTGAGATAAAGCTTGGATCTGAGTCAAAAAGGAATTTATTTTCATTGAAAACTACATTTCTAGCAATGTACAATCTTTTGGATGGGTGTAAACAAAGGTAGCCTTGTGATATGGACTATATCCGATGAAGACACACCTAAATGTATGAAAGCTTAGTTTACGCTTATGGTAGTGCTTGAGAAAAGGAAAATGTTCACACCCGATCATTTTCAATAGCCTTACATATGGTTTACGGACAAAAATGAGCTCATATGGCGATCTGCTTTTAAGAATAGGAGTTGGCAACTTATTCACAAGGTATGCTAATATGTAAGAAGCCTCCTATCAGAACTTTAGGGCATATGTGACTGAGCAAGAAGAGTTAAAGTGGTCTCAACAAGAAGTCTGTGTTTCCTCTCCACTTTACCATTTTGGTGGTGAGTATAAGGGCATGCATATGTAAGGGTTATCCCATGATCAGCCAAGTATTTTTCAAATGGTTTGAACTCTCCTCTCATATCATTTTGAATGGCCTTGATTTTCGCCTCCAACATATTCTCAATTTGGTTCTTAAAATGCTTAAATATGATAAAATCCTAAGACTTGTAAGTTAAAGGCAAAATCCATGTGAATCTGGTGTAGTCATCCTAAAAAGCTTGGTAGAATCTATAACCATTTATGGATGTTAAGGAGGCCAGACCCAATAAATCGGTGTATGTTAATTCTAAGCATTCTTGATTTTAACTTTAAAAGATTTAAAAGTCATTTTATACATCTTACCATACGATAAGATGAGCAGAAAGAAGGTAAGATAACTAAAGTGTCTTCATTAATAATGTTCGAATCAGTACAAGTGGTAAGAATTTTTTTTGAACATATTTTCATAAGGATGACTTTGTCTTTGGTGCCAAATTTCTAAGTTTCTTTGTGGTTTCTAGTTTTTTACAAACTCTACTAGAAAACCAAAAAAAAGACTTGACATCTTTTGATTACAAAATGTCAAGCCATGGATCTAAACTGAATAAGCTAGAAGATTTTCTGGATTGCAAACTTCACCAGCTTGTACAAAGCCTCCTTAGTCACTCCTTGGAGCAGTACCTTGGCGATCTTCATGTCCTTCACAATACAATAGTTTTTGTTGAAAACAACGATGGCATCATTATCATTGAGTAACTTAGATACGTTGATCAGGTTCTTTGTTATGGTAGGCACATATAAGATCCTTTAAGTTTAACATGATCGCCATGGTGTCGTGTGTGAAGAGCAGTACATCCAACATGAGAAATTGCCAATTTGTCACTCCTTTTGTCTTCTGAATTGATGGAAAGATTTTGCAAGGAATTTGTCACATGGTTCCATTGTCCACATACCAGGCTAGGTCAATAGTTGTTTCTGATCCTGCAAAATATGTTGCTTTGTTCTCCTATTTTAATTGTTAGAAGCAAAGTCTTTATTCCATCTGTGCCAGTATTCAACTGTTGTACGCTCGACTGTCAGCCAAATTTGACAGGTTCGCTTTAATCCTCTCCTTAGATTTCTACCTCTTCCTCTATTGCCACTGTTATACGAATTTTTGTTTTAACTTGATGCATTCCAGTTTTTTCTTTTTTTCATTATGAGTTAAAATGTGCCAGGTTTGCTGTACATTCTGAATTTCTAACCAAAACTCAATCACCAGTAGAGCACGCAAAGAAGAGAGGACGACAACTTCAAACCAAGTGACTTGGCAGGGAAAAAGGTCAAAATGGATTCATTGGGCTTTACTGAGATGAAATGGGCCCGAAATCACTAAGCCCATGAAAAATTGGGCTCTCAGCTTGCTTGAATTTCAACTGCATGCACATCAACATGGCATTTGCAAGGCAGGAACTACTTATGGTATATATACTATCTTGTTAAACACCAACTGGCTACAGAATAAAGAAAGCTGCTTACTGCTTCTACGCGAATGAATGTAAATGAAAGGAAGATCTAACAGCATCACTGCAGGCTTTAATATAAGTGAATATATCGGTTCTAAGGAGTCCATTATCTTCTACCCGACCATAAAATTTTCTCTTATTTGATATCCATTGGGTTATAGTAATCAGTGTAGAAAGCTAGATAATTTCTAAGGCCTTCCCCATCTACTAACAAGTATTTTCCAATATAGAATGCTAACTGCTACGGCACAAATCATAATAATGAACAATGACACTAGTCAAACAGTGAATTCCTCCCCGCGAAAGAAAATTTGAGAATTCTAATTATGGGATTTCTTAGTTGCTACTAAATGGAACCCTTAAGTATTTAAGTTGTGATGTGTCAGTCTTATCTCTTGACCTTACACCGCCTGCAACAACCAACTTAAGTGGCAAAGTATGCTAAGTGCTAACAGCATAGAATCACAAATTGTGTATCCCTCGGATCATCATTGTCATACTACAGAAAAACAACTATGAAATGAGAAGACAAATTGTGACAAAAACTGTGCATCTGTGATATCCATCAAGGAAAATCTAAAGGAACTACAAAAAATAATAAACACTTTTACTGGACATAGTTAAAAACCAAATTATCACAACTCCATATGACTTCACACTTGAGATACAAATCACATTTCACAAACAAGGAAACCAACCTAAATAAACAGATTCCTTATGGTGGTTCTATGATCAAAAAATGATAATGGGAAAACAAAATAAAAAAGGCAAGGATAAACAAAGCAAATTTAATAAAATGAGTTAAAATCTGAAAACTCACTTATGGAATATCCGAATGCATCTGTGCTGATAGCCAAAAGGTACATCTGAAATCTGAATGCCTCTTGAAATAGTCACAAAATTATCCATCCATTTAAATTAGTAACAAGTAACAACACTGTTTATCAGAAATGTGCAAGCCAGAATTAATAAACTGCATTATAGGCCAGAAAACGAACTGAATGAACAATGGCCACCCACAAAGGATATTGTCAAACAAAATTTTACATTGACAAATACTGTTCTTCATTATCAATCTTAAAATGTCATACTATGTGACAATTGAAAAGAAACTGAACTACAAAACCTATATACATTGTTCAAGGATAATACCTAAATCCCTACAGAAACCTTCAAAGAATGAAGACAGCCTATGCTTCCAGCAACAATGTTATCAAGCAATAAGCAAAATTGCCCACTCATCTATACAAAGATCTCTAGCAGTGTCAACAAAGTATGAAAACTCAGCTAAATCAAGTTCAAGAATCCAGTAGAATGTCATCAGAAGATGACCAATGTCTGAGAAGGTGTATATCATCAGAAGATGATTAATCTCACTGCACAGGGCCCAATCTCATCTTCCAATATCTGGCTGTTGCTGTCCCTCACAATACAAATTGATGACAGTAACATCATTCAACGCATTGACATCAATGTGCGAACTCTTTTTTCCCTCTCGGCTTTCTTAGCACTTGGGGTTCTCTTCAGTTTATTCAACTCCTCCATCACAACTTTCTCAACTTTGTCAATTGAGTTCAGAAGTTTCTTCTGGGGTGTGAGAGATTCAGACTCTCCAGCAGCCTGCTTTGTGATATCAAGCAAAATCTTTGGCACTTTGACAGAGAGTGGACATTGCTTCACACCCAAAGTTGGATTTGGGGACATCATTGAAACATCATGCCCTAGCTGAGCATCTGCCAGTGGCACAGAAGAATCACCGACTCTCTGGTTGTGGGACATTGGACTCTCTAATTGTAGGCCTTCAACTTCTCCAAAACGAGCTCTTCTCCTTTCAATAGCCTAAAAATAACAGGTGTACAAACATCAATAAATGGGCACACATAGCCTCAAATAAAATGGGAAGTACAGAACTGACATAGACTCAATTAGGCAAATGAAATCTGACTCAAGAATTGATGACTAATAAAACGAGGGCTAACTCACAAACATATATGTTTAAAATACAACTCTAAACAGGACGTCCTCCTCCCCCTAATTCCCTCTCAATGCAAGTGATAGACACCAGCAAGCTTCATATTGGGCAAAATGGAATGCTCTGACATCAAAAAGAACTAACTCATCAAATTCAATGCAACTTCAACCAGCATGAACTGAACCAAAACTGTCTACTTGAAGGGAAAAAAAGAGAAGCTTACAATCTACTAAATTCCATCACAAGTGAACTAGTACTACATTTCATTTACTCGAATAGAGAAAATTACGATCCAGTTGAACAATATATATATATATATATATATATATACACACACACACACACACACAAAATGATCCAAACAGATTCAAGATGCTAGTATATTCATACTCAACACAGAAACATCTAACTGTCGAAAGAACAGAAAAGAAACACAATTTAAATCGCGCAATGATCTACACCGTTACATATCAACGATTGGTACATGGGAGTGTCATTGACCAATTAAAAATTAAAAGGGACAATATATCTTAAATGGAAAGAACTCCCTCAGTTGTTATGAACTCAACAAATCAAAAACTAATTCCTGAAATTCACGGAAAACTTAACAATTCCATACCCAAGAAATCAAATGCTATATACAAATTAAAGTTAGTTTAAATTCCTACTATATAACCAAGAGTATATAATTAATCTTCCAAATAACTAAGAACCAGGGAAAACCAGTGCAAAATTAGTCCGCAAAATTTTGAAGATTACCCTCACAACAGCAGTGATATCCCTAAGAGGCGTCCTGGGGTACCACGCAGGCAACACACCGCGTCCTCTCCGTGCGCTTCCCACCGGCGTATTCTCTCTGCCTGTTGGTACACGTGTCACTGAATTAGATCCGAACAAATCCCTTCTTCCACGTGAAACTATACTTCTCGGGGTTGCCAACCGGCCACCTCTTCCGGCAACTCTTGTTTGCACACCTGGCGTCATATTAGCTGCTCTATTGAATGGAGATCCGATTGGATTTGAAGTGTTTACTGAATCGTCTTGAAGGATTCCGAGAGCTCCTTGACGTCTTTGAGTAAAGACTATCGCGATGTCCACCGGCCTCACGAGTCTATCACGTGCCTCGGGCATTGTTTCTTAGATTCTTGATGTCTCCTGAAACTGAGAGGAACAAGAGCATAAATTACTTAATGCCATTTTTAAAAAAGGACATTCCAAGAAAATGAGGATTTCTTAACTTAAAGCATCATCTTGGAAGAAAACTCGTGCTTTTAACAAGAAATGAAAATTTTCCCGAGAAAAATGAGAATGTTTGCTTAAGAACCAAACGCCATATTTTACCTTAAAGAGATGGAGAGCGGAAAAGAAATGAAGAACGAAAGGAGTCAAACAAGAGGCTAGGGTTTGGGTGGGATATCTGCTGTGCATCACAAATAAAGGAGAAGAGAGAGGAGAGAGACGAATTTGGCAAGTTTTCAAAATGGTATTTTGGGCGGTTTTATAGAACGTTTCCGGTGGTGCATATCACGGACAAAAACTTTAGCACGTGCGGGGGATGATTCAAATTTCAAATTTGCTTGAGAGCGGGAGATATGAAGCAGCCGTTTCCGGGAATCTGAAAATACTCTTTTACCCCTATAAATGGGCAGGTTTCTTCACAGCCCATTTTAATTGGGGTAGCAATTTCTTATCTTATCAAATTAATCTGAACCTGATCCATTTATATATATATATATATATATATGCAAGAAAATTAGAACTCAAGAATAATTATAATAAATATTGAATAATTCAGTAAAATTATGTTATTTCTTTAACATTTATTATATTTATTAATATATATTTTATAATATTTATAGTATTATTTTTTAAAATAATAATTAATTTTACTCTAAATGCCTTTCGAAAAAATAAATGTGATTAAAAATTTAAATATTAAAAATATATACAAATTTATTAAATTATAAATAAATTAACACAATATGAACATTAAATGAGTTAACATGTTAAAAATAAGTTCACATATTAAAAATTTTAATACAATTATTAGATATATCAAAATTAAATACACATGTTTAATAATTAATTTATTTTATATCAATTTAAATTTATAAATTTTATATTGAATTGATAGGTCATATAAAAAATTATTATTTATATATTTAATGATATGGCAAGCTATTGACAAGGGAGGATTAAATTAAATAAGACAGTATATATTCCTTGACTTCTTCATGATTATTTCTAATTTTTTTTCTTTATAATTTTTTATTTTTTTAATTATGATTCTAAATTTCAAAATACAATTCATATGTAGTGAATAACAATAAAAAAATTAAAATTTATTAAAAAAAAAGTTAAAAAGTTGTATCATCTCATAACATGATTTTACATTTGTTTAAAATTTTTATTTTTTAATTTTTTTTTATAAGTATATATATTTTTCAGATAAATATTAAACTAACTTTTTTTTATAAATATTATTACACTTATTTTACGATTGAACGTGTATAACGAAATAATATAAGTTCAAAAATATTGCATTTAACACATTTTTAAATTTTAGTATCATTTTAAAATAATATAAAAATATAACCATTTTTAAAAAATTACATAAAAATATTTGTCCTGAATAGTCTTGTACTTAAAGTGGCATTCATTAAGTAAATAACAACTTTTAAACAAATTATTATACTCTCTCGACCATTAACGAAATAAACATCATGTTATTTGTGTGCATCTGGACGTGCGTGTGAAAATTAAAAGCTTTGTGCAAATGAAAAGGGGAGTGAAGGAGAGCATAAATTGAGTGAATAGTGAAGCTGTATTGGATAGCAAATGAAGTTAGCATCTTTAATTCATTTCTAAGCAGTAACCAACAAGGCATACTCTTTATGTTCAATCTCCAGTGGTGAAAGCCGAGCTTGTAAATGTCTCTGCAACTCTATTATCTTTAAACAATAAAAATGAAGGAAATGATTTCCAAAAATACACAATTGATATTAAGAATTCTATACTCCTCTAACGTGGGAGAGATACCTTTTCTCGTGGAACCTCTTCTAATTCTCTTCAAGATCAGCGAAATGCTCCAACAACATAGAAGATGTCTGTCTCATCCTGTCTTCCAATGAGATCGGTACACTCTTTTTACATGATATACCCTCTTCTTGAAAATAATAAATATCCTAAATGAACAACAGTTTACGGGAAATAAAAATTGTTAAGCAAATATTATGAGGAAAAGCAGCAGCCACCCTTTGATTCAGAATTCAGCTCCTGACCAGGAACAATAATCCTGGTTCCCCTAAGAAGATTAGAATTGCCACCTGCATCGTACTCTTCATTGGCTGTAAGGGATTTCTTGCTGATTATTCTGTAAATTTCGGTTAACACTGTTAAAAATGCAGTTTCGACATTGGTGGCCTCGAGAGCTGATGTCTCCATAAAGAATAGGTTTTCTCTTTGAGCAAACTCTTGAGCATCTTCTATTGGTACAGCCCGAAGACTTCCCAAGTCACACTTGTTGCCAATGAGCATAATAACAATATTCTTATCAGCATGTCCCCTCAGTTCTTCCAGCCATCTTGCCATGTGGTCAAATGACTGTCGCTTGGTCATGTCGTAAACTAACATTGCCCCAACCGCACCTCGGTAATATGCACTTGTCACAGCCCTGTACCTGAGGAAGCACAAAAGAATAAAATTTCAAGACACAATAAAGTAATAAACCCAAGCTCCAAATATCTTAATCAGACAAACAACATATAGAAGCTTGCAAAAGATCTGCTGAGATTTTCTACATTATAAATCCCAAAGCCCCCACCCCAACAAACCCCGAGTAAGATAAGGTTGGGCCAAAAGATTTGGATACTACCAGATAGAATTAGCTTTTTCCAATTTCAAATGAAATATGTACAATAAGCTTTATACTGTGAGTCAGAAGGAGAGCAACACAGACCTTTCCTATACCAAGCTAACAACAGCCAATCATTGCAAAAGTGAAATGTGAAGACCTTATAAAATAAGCAATTGTCATGCATAATATATCAGAAGACAAGGAAAACTGTGTCAGTTTATAGTCTCAAATGTTTTCAAGTCTCTCTATCATTGCTCAGCTTACATATCAAGAGAACAAAATAATAAAGGTTAGTAATGCACAATACTTACAAAGTATGCAACCAGTTTCAATTTCAATTTTTTAGGCTTCTAAATGAATTTTGTTCAGGATAAGATCAACCAAACCTGAAGGCTACAAGGAAGAGTATATGTAGCTATTGTAACAGAGAATGTGTTTAGCTTTCAATTAAATCATCCAAAGGCCCCCAAACAGAACATTCTTACAGAGTATAGGTTACTAAGATACATGGAAATTGGTGACGGAAATCAAAAGGGAAGCAGAATCGGGATAGCATCTCAAGAGAAAGTTACATTATGGAAGAGAGACTTGATGCATTAGACAGAAGGAAAGAGCAAGTGGATCAAAAATATTTGGAGACTTGGCCAGATTTCCCTACCTGTATCAAAAAGGTTTCATTAATGCAGCTTGAGAAATTGTTTAACATGCCAAACAACCATGAAGCTCTACATGAGATGGTTGACAGAAGCAGATTTAGCATTTCATTATCAGTGTGATAAACTTGAATACAATTAACCAAAAATATATGGTAATCATCCTCTGCATACTTTATACACCATAATGAAATAAGCGAAGCACCCAAGAGATAGATATCATTATTGTGTTTCCAGTCAAGCTAGATCTACACATGACCTGAAACTACAAGGTAATCTAACTACTTGGCATGGTCTGAGAAAGTATACTTACACTGATTGTCCAAACATACAGTAAGGGATCTAAAGTTTTTAGAATCCTAAGATTACACCCAAATAGCACAAATGAATCTAGTTATCTCCAATCAAGTTGCCTTACATGATTCTCACTAGTCCAAAGTTTAGTTAAAAGTAAAAACTAAGGAGGGCTGTGCTTAAATACTGATATTTCATACAATGTAGAAAACGGCTTCATTGCAGCAGAGACAATTAAGTTGCGAAAGCACAATCCTACTGGGAGAACTGAGCTACAATTACTCACCACAGCAAGTCACATAATTAGAGAATTGAGTTACAATTAACTCACCACTGCAAGTCATATATAATAAGCACAACCCTTCATGATATGAGATCTAAGCAAGAAACGAAGAAAAATATTCTCTTCACATGGAACAAATTACATAATCTGATGTGAATATCTAAAGCTCTCTATGTTAATATAACTGTTTCAAAGATCCTCCCAGGAGAAGAAAGGCACCAGACAGTTACAAACAATGTCTTCATCTAAGACTCCTATTAAGCAACCCAAATGATAACCTCAAGCAACCAATTGCTGAACAGAAACAGGCTGAATGCATCAGTACTTCCACCCAAACCAATAGCAAACATGAATTAGATATCCTATGATCCCCAACAAGTAAATATGACACTGGGAAACTTCACCAAATTCTACCGCTAATGACTTCCAGAAATAAATGACAACAAAAGTTTATTTCACTAGAAATTGAAAGCTCAGAACAACTCAATCTCCTTATGCTCCAAGGAACCTTTTTTTATTCCATTAGATCCTTCAATAGAGCTAAATACCAACTTATAGCATCACCCTCCATTCTTCATTCAGTTTCTTCAGAGTCAAAACTGATCTCAAATATTATTTCCTTCTATTCTATTCTCAACTCATAAACCTTAATAGACACAATTATAGTGTTCCTCTACGTCTTCAATGTTCCCTTAATAATTCAAACCTAAAATTTACATGTATATCATAATTTGAAACTAGAGAAATGGGGAAATCAATTAATTTAACCTACAGGGTTACAATTGTTGCAAATAACAAATAAAGTATATCATTATTTAAAGGCATATATTTTGAAGCCCGACTATTTCTCCTGTTGTCCATTTAATTTTCTTCAATGCGTCAAAAATTGGATAACAACGTAATGTGAATCCAAAACCAAGAGATCACAAAGAGAAAAATAAAAGCATGAAATCTGAAAGCACACCTTTCTTGGCCAGCAGTGTCCCAAATCTGGGCTTTGACAGTTTTGTTATCGACAGAAAGCGTTTTCGTTTGAAATTCGACACCAATTGTTGCCTTCGAATCTACGCTGAATTCATTTCTAGCAAAACGAGCGAGGAGCTGTGATTTTCCTACGGCAGAGTCGCCGATTAATACAACTTTAAATACGTAATCAATCTTCTTATTGTAATCTCCATACAAATTTGACATCGTCACCACGACCAACTTTCCTCTCAAACCCACAGATTTGAACCAAAAAAACTACAGATTTGTACAAAATCAATCATGTGGCTTCAAAAACACGATCCGAAGCTCATCATCATCAACAAACGATGAAAGAGAGGACTGAAATCCGAGACCAAATTGTCTGGGAGATCAGATAGAGAGAAATGCGAGACCAACGACCGAAGCGGGGGCCGTTACCGGTTTCCTTAGCAGAAGAAGTACCCTGTACTCAGGAGCCGCATGGTCTTGTGGCTGCGAGAGTTAAGCGTGGATCTGGGCCTTTGATCGCATTACCCGAGTTAATCAATCAATTAGCATCAGAGACGAGAGGGTTTTCGTACAACGACAATGCATGCGAGAGTTTTTTTTTAATTAAAATCAGTAAACCTCTCATTAATTTGTCTAGTAATTCTAAACGCACCTCATTTACATTCTGAATACCCCCTTCCCGGAGATACCGGTGCACTTGGGCACAACTTCATCCAACACATTCTGACCCAAAACCGAATATGTTGGATAAATATTTTTAATGAATAAAAATAATTACTTATTTACTAAACTATTAAAATACGTTTCAAACTAATTTTCCCAGTAACACTTGTAATTCTCTCTAAACTCTAGATTTTAATATCCGAATCTTTCTAAAATTAACTCAATCATTATAATTTGATTATTTAATTTAATACGAAATAACAATTATATTTTTATTTTAATATTTTATTTATTAATTGATAAAATAGTGAATCTAATTTTTTTTACATATATATAAATATAAATTATATTTTAAATATATTATAATATAAATTGTCTACTTCCGTTGAACTTTTCCGTTTTCTAGTTCCGTCAAATCGAGTATCGCGTAAATTTTTGTCATCCTGGATCTTACCTACCTTTTAACTCATCTTTAACAACAATCTGCCTAGTGTTCACTTTATAGTATCAGGTAGTTAGTTGCCTCTGCATTCAGTGTAGTCCTTGAATGAAATACAAAGCAGATGAGGTTTCACTAAACAATGAGAAAGAAGCAGGCGCAGAACACTGTCATCTAAGCAGCGCAGCCCATAAATGAGTTTTGAGCTTCATTCATATCATTTAGTTTGAATGCTTCGAACATTCACACCTCCATAATTGACTGGAAAATTGAAATAACCCCCTCCCAAAGTAAATAAATAAATAAATCCCTTCTTTCAACCTTATTCTGTACATCCTTTCAGTTTCATGTGGTCCCATTATTCAAATAATTGTTAGGGGACCCTAGAGACAGTTACGGTATCACATACCAGACCTTCCATTGGATTTTTTACAAGTTGTAACGTCCAGCATCTATGTGGGGAAAACTGCAGCCCTTGTGGCATCACTTGCTAACATGAAAACAACCAATGCATTACAACAAAAACAAGAAGAAGTCCTGTGCAATTATCTCTTTATTCCATTTATGTTGTATCTGGATAGTGGACAGCTTACAGGATCTGAATGTTGTGGAGGAAAATCCTATCTGCCATTCTATCTCATACCCATTGAAGAAAAGAAAAAAAAAGAACATTTTATACTTGTTTAGTGCACAAAAATAAAAAGGAAACGAGATCAAAATTCTATTCCCTCTCATTAGTTCTCTTATTTCTGTACAGAAGCAAGTCAAACAATTTGATTTGGGACTGGCTTCTGAATACTTGAACACTTGCAGTTTGCCCGGTTGTCGCTTAGAGTCTGCGAAGAAGATAATTGTGGAAGAGTAAGATTAAAAATTGTCTGGCTAGAATGTTCAAGTTGAAGTTCAGTTTCTTTTGTGTTACCTTGAACTGCTTTTGAAGGTCTTTAACATACTCAACAGCCAAATCTAACATGTCTGCGGTGTTTGTTTGCTGACAAGATGAAATAAAACATTTTGAGTTTCCAGAAATACTAAAGTTTTGAGGTTCAAGGAGTAGAGAAACTATACCTTGTCCATATTTGGAACAAGCTCTTGCAGCTTCCTCATCCGTTCACTGATTCGTGTTCTTCTCAACTGAAAACATTCAGCTGTTATAATCACATCCCACAAAATGCCCCCTTGGTTTCAAGCAATCATATTACAAGCATTAAGCATTAAAAAAAAACATCAGAATGATCATAATGGGAGTGATGCTCGCTCCATGAACATTAAGTGCCTAGATTATAACTGGTTTCTGATATAGATATTTTTACCCTTTCAGCAATGCTTCGAGGATGAGTAGCACAACCACGTTTGGCTCTAATCTTGCATGGAACAGAATCTGGAAAGTGCAGTAACTTCTCCACGGCAGCCATCTTTGCTGAATTCTTAGGCAATATGTGATCGCAATTTCTAAGCTCTCCATTCTAAAGATAGAAAACCAATTAGATTAAAATTGAACAAGCAACATGACATAGAGAAAATTAAGACTGATATGCAAATCAATACCGGAGCACCAGAAAATAACTTGCTATCACTTTCTTGATTTCTTTTTATGCCAGTAAAATTCTGTGTGAAATGGGGCGAATCATTCCAAGATCCATATTGGAATCCGGTGCCACAAAACTGAGCATCTGCATTCCCCTTTTTAACTTTTCCATGATTTGGGCCATCACTCTTAATTTCAGAGAAATGTGACGGCATTATTGAAGGTATTATTGATGAAAAGCTAAGCTGATTTTTAAGTCTGTTGGTAGATGGACCGAGCTCTCCATTAGAGACATTCACCTCCCGAAAGCTTCCGACATCTTTGGCGCTACCATAGCCTGCAATTCACTGAGAAATATTACTTAGTTTTTCTTTGGGTAGTAATTGTTGAAATGTGTGAAAATTTAATAGTATTTTGGATATTTTTATATATTTATATATTCATATTTTTTAATATATATATATATTATTTAATTATTTTATTATTACTCATAAAATATTTAATAAATATAATAATATTTTTAAAATAATAAATTTAATTAATTGAATATTATTCTTAAATAAACTTTATTAATATTATTATAAATAAAATAATAATAATGCTAAAGATTAACATATATAGTGATTGATAACTAATATATATGTATTATGTATATAAAATATCAAATCAGCACATAAGTATAAGTTAATGAACTAATGTACTAAAATGATTTATTATTAAAATGTTATAAGATATTTATATAAGTGTCATAACTAATTATGTTAATAACAACAGTACATGTTATCATTGAATTTAAAATTACAGAATTTTTAATATAAGAATAATATATTTTGATATTTTTAAACATTGTCATCAAGTCATAAGATAAATTATAAATAAAATAATTAAATATGTCATAATTATTGTAGAGAAATATGCGTAATTAATATAGAATTTGTCATCTTCTATATAATAGGGGTAATATTTTGAGTTCTTTTATTGAATGAGATTTTAAAAATATATCATATTTAAATAAGTTAATACATGATATTTATTTTATTTGATAGAATAAATTTATTTAAAATGTAAAAAAATAAATAAATAATTAAATAATACAAAGCTATTATATTTTCATATCTCGTTTTCAATTAAAATATTTAAGAGTAAAAAGATTGAATTATATAATAATATTAATTATAGTTTAAAGTGTATGTTTAAACTACTGACATTTTTATTATTAAATAGTGATAATGTATTGTTTAAACATTGCTAATTACTTATAATATTAAAATTAAATTTTAGTATTATTGCTAATATTAAAAATTTGTTGAGTTATTTGAGCATTGATTTTGGCTAAACCTACTGTGTAAAAATTGGATTAAAATTTTATTAATACTTAATTTATTAAATAAATTAAGTTTTATAAAAATTAACTAAATAATTTCAAATAACAATATAAATATATAATATTTATATTTTAGAATCGAGTTTAAAATTTATTTTTACAACCTTACTTTTAAAACGAAACAAAATATACAACATCACACTCTTAAAGTGAGTTAGATTTTAAAATTATAAAAGTTAGCACTATGAGTTAGATTTTTGATTGTGTTTAAATTGTAAAGATAATTGATCTTTGTTCGTAATTTAACAAAATTGTCTAACTAAAAATTTTTACATATTTATTATGTTAAATTATATATATATATATATATATATATTATTTAATACCAGAATTTATTTTATAAATATAAAAAAAATAAACTATTTATTTTTGTTTATTTTTTGCTGCGTACATTTTCATGCGGCTTCAAAGGAACTGCGTTTGACTCTCAACCTCGATTTCTATCATGCAAACAACAAAAACCTAACTCCAAATTCTTGCCGAACCATATACAGTACTACTCCCGTAGAGAAGTATTCCATCTCTTTCAGAAAAAGTTAGTTACTTATGAGTTGGAATATGCCTATCAATTGACAAGTACTAGAGGGTAAAACCCACAAATAAATAAATAACTGACAGGTTTCATCAATCTTCCTGGGTAACAGTCTGGTGTATAGCTCAGTTGCATATGCACATCTCATATGAAATTTTTAAAGGCGTGGCCCATTTAAAAATTTACAACCACTTTCTATTATAACAACTTCAACTACAAAATCTAACAACCGGATAATGGCCAAAATGTTCATAATGTCAACGAAAGTTGAATAAAAGATGAGTGAAGAGACGAATCTAGAGAGAAAAACAACAAAAGTATGTACTATCTAAACAAAGTTATCATAACCAAGATTTAATCATTCGAATAAAGAAGTCAAATTCACATCCAAAAACATACTAATTAAACAGAGAAATGAGAACAAGAACAATACCATTTTGAGCAGAGAGTTTCGCAACAAGTCCCGCAGGGGAGCTACTCTGCCGAGCAAGACTGGAGTTATCAGTTTTGACTTTTGTATTATGATCCATGAACGACTCATATGAGCTCTCCATTGCGGAACTCTGCCTCGGACAATGAGGAGGCAATCCAGATCTTGTTTGCCGAGAATTTCCGTAACTAACACGAAGTTCATCCTCAAGTTCTTGAAAATTAGATTTGTTGACACTATGACCACCAGAATTCAGGAGTCTTGAGAATAATCTCTCGGATTCAAAACTGTTCCTATTAATTCCAGCTTCTGTACCATCCATAGAAATCCTCAGAAGCGAGCTTGGAGCAAAGTGTAATCGCGACAACCCAGAATTGGATTGCTGATGATAATTATGACTGGTGCTTGAATCCACGACTACACTCACTCTATTCCCACTACTGGTTCTTGAGAAATGACAATTGTCTGTTTGAGTTAAAAGATTTGGTGCTAGAGAACCAGTACAGGTAACTTAACACAACTTTGTTAAGCACAAAAAATTCTGGGAATTTCCTCGCATCACTCTCTCGAGAAAATTTTTCAGCTTGAATTGTAAGCAGAGTAAGATAAGATCTTGAAGAGGAAGCAAGCGAGGAAAAAAACTTCAGCTGAAGCTTCAAAGCACTTACAAGTTAATAAGAGAAACAAAACACGAAACCCAACTTAGGGAGGATAATGAAATGGTAATCAAAAGGAATCTAGAGGGCTGTGTTAAGGAAATATTGGATCAAGAGAGGGAAAGAGAAGGGGTGACCTGTGAAAACAGAGTGAAAAGTGGAAGCACTGAAAGCAAGGAAGATCTAGAGAAACTTTAAAAAGGAAAGAGAGAGAAATGAAAGAGGCGCAATATTTATCTCCTTGTTTCTGTAGCTGTAGTTTTGAACACGACAGGTACAGCTACAGGTACCGCCAATGGTGAGGTACAGATCACCATCAATCTAAGCTCTAACCCAACCTAAGTTTCGTGTCTTTCTTTGTTTCCCAAAATGCCCTTTTTATTTATTTATTTATTTTATTATTATTATTATTATCATTATTTAATATTTTAAATTAAAAAATATTTTTTTGATTCATAAAGAATTCCAATAAACTTATTATTAAACCATTTACTTAACACAAATGTTGACTCTTAATTCAATCTGAAGGGAATCTTTTGGGTTAATTTACCTACCAGAGAAAAGCTAGTGCAACCAGACAAAAAATAGAACAGTAATAAATAAAATAATATATTCTTTAAAAATAATATCGTTTACTTTCTTACTTCCTAATCTTGATAGGAATCAAGCACATACCAATTAATATTATTTTATTATATGTATTTATTTGTAAATATTTAAAAGTAAATAATTTATTTATTTAAGGAAGGACAGTTATGTCTGTGAGGTTCACGGAGAACCGCAAGAGATCAGAGCAAAAGCAATTAGGACGTTGACGTTACCGTAAATGTCCCGTGAGCCCCCAGATTCACGCCGCCCGATTCACACCGCATACGATTCCTCTTCGTCTTTTCCGCCTTTTTATTCCCACGAATGATAATTGAGTGAAAATTAATTTTATTAATATAAATTTCATAAAATAAATAATAATTTTACGACGAACCGAGGCAAAGACTTTCTTGCTAGAACATCACAGCAGCCGCCTTTCCACGACCCCTCACTTATACCGCCACCACTGTTTTTCTCTCTAATTTACGAACTTGCCACTCATACTTCTTTCGTTAGTTGAGGTCAAATGATTTGGAAAAAAAGAATGGGAATCAATTCCCAGTTGGGGAAAAAAATTTTTATTAAAATATATTTTCATATATAAATATAATTAATTTTATTTTAATTGTTTTAAATTAATGTATTTTAATGAAAATCTTGTTGGATTGATTGTAAATCGCATGCGTGGGTTGTGGTCCCTCTTTCTTTCCTCTAACGGAACAATGATGGGGAGAGATACAATGCCTAAAATAAGTAAGGTGGTGTTTGTGTGGGGGGAGGGATGCACGTACACGTGATCGTGGCATCTTCTTCAATGTACTTGCCTTCCCTTCCCCTCACCCGCAACGGTAGAGAGGGGCTTTCTCATCTTCTTTCAATGAAACACTCAACGACGTCGTTTTGAAATTTTTTACTTTTGATGGGTTGATTCCGATCGTTGGTTCTTTTAACAATAAGAGGATCGATCTATCGCACCGTTTTGTATTATCAGAGTTTTAGAATTGCTGGCATCTTTTCTGCCTCCGAGTCTGCATATTCTACATCGTCTCTCCTTATGACACAATTTCTAGTGATTTAAGTATTTAGTAATCTTTAGTTCAAAATGTTTTATTCTTACAATAATTATTTTAAAATTTTTACATATATTTTAAAATTTTTAATTATTTATTTATATTAATTATTTTAAATTTTTTATTAAATATTTTAAATTTTATTTATTGAATATTTTAAATTATCAAAATTTAGAATTAAAATTATTGAAATATTTAGTCGTTAAAATGATAGTAAAAATGAAAATAAAAATAGTGGAGCTTGGGCAGTATTAAGATGGGGTGCATTTAGAATTTTATTGAAGTATTATGGGTAAAGTTTGGATTAAGTTTGGGGCTTCAAATGCAACAAAGTGGCATTCAGTATTAAAAAGCTCACATTTGAAACAGATTTTAGTCTATGGAGGTTAAAGAAGAGGGCTCTTCTGGTACATCAGTGTTTATAAGAGGACAATCTTCCTGCAACGGTGAGTGACAAAGATAAGAGAGATTTGCTGAAAAAGGCACATAGTGCCATGTTGTTATGCCTAGGAGATGGAGTCTTAAGAGAAGTCTCCAAGCAAACCACTACAGCAGAGTTATGGCTTAAGCTTCAAAGTTTGTTCATAATAAAATCACTTGCAAGCAAATTGTACAAGACAATGAAGTTATATAATTTACAATATGGTTAAGTATTTCCATACAAGAACACATTGACAATTATAGTAAGACCATTTTAAATTTGGAAAGCACAGACATCAAGATTGATTATGAAGATCAAACCTTGATATTGCTAGAGTCACAACCAAATTCCTATGAGCATTTCATGGACACTCTCTTATATAGCAATGAGTCATTATCCATGGAAGATGTCAAAGCTGCTCTTAGTTAAAAGATATTGCAGAAGAGTGATAGCAAAGAAATTAATTCCATAGGTGAATGACTAACAATAAGAGGAAGTATAGGAGGAGATAAAAAGTCCAACCATGATTGATCAAAATCCAAGAACAAGAAATATAGACGTTATCATTGCAAGAAAAGGCGATTTTAAAAGGGATTGTCGAGAAAGGAAGAATAATCCCAAAAAAGACCTAGAAATGTTTCAATAGCATTAGAATAGATTGAGGAATTCATAGATGTTGCAATAGATTGCTCAGATGAAGTTATCAAAGTTCAGAGCTTTTCATTGCATCAGATAATTAAATAGAAGGTCAGTAGATTCTTGACTATGGTTGTTCATTTTATATGTGCCCTAATCAAAATTTTCTAATGGTGGAAAAGTCTTGATGGGAAATAATCATACATATAGTGTTGTTGGTATTGAAACAATGAGAATTAAAATGCATGATGGTATTATGAGAACCGTAGAGAATATTAGGCATGTACCAGATTTAAAGAGAAAGTTTATTTCTCTTTGCATGTTAAACAAATCTAGTTTTAATTTTAGAGTTAAAATTGGAGTTCTAAAAGTTCTTAAAGGGTCTACAATGGTAATGAAAAGAAAGACCATAAATGGCTTGTATGTTTTAGAGGGATCAGCAGTGATTGGTCATACTATTTTCCAATGAAGTAAAAATAGATGATACAGAGCTATGGCATATTAGATTAGGTCACATCAATAAAAGAGGACTAAAGAATTAGATAAACAAAGACATCTTAATAGTGTAAACTTAAAGCTACTAGACTTTTGCGAAAACTGCATTTTTAGCAGGGCAATAAAATTCACCAAGATCATACATAGAATCAAGAATATCTTAGACAATGTTCATTTATATTTGTACAGGCCTACACAAGTGTCATCCTTGAATAAAGGAAGATACTTTCTTTTAATCATTGATGATTACTCAAGGAAAGTATGGGTTTACATCCTAAAGACAAAAGATCATGCATTTAAAAAATTCATGGAATGGAAGGCTTTAATTGAGATTTAAACAGAAAGAAAGGTGGAGAAGTTAAGCTTGAGCACTATAATAAAGCTTTTGAAGATTTCTACAGGTAAATAAACTAACAAGGCACAAAACAGTTCTCCGAACACCTCAACAGAATGGTTTGGTTGAGTGGTTGAACAAGACTATGCTGGATAAGACTAGATTATGCTAGTTAATTCAAAATAGCCATTGACTTTTGGGCAGAGGTAGTTACTACAGCTTGTTACCTTGTTAACAAAAGTCCTTCTTCTACTTTAAGTTCTAAAATGCCAAAAGAAGTTTAGAGAGGTAAAGTTGCAAGTTATCAAAATTTAAAGGTATTAGGAAGTCTTATGTAAGAACACATTAAGTAAGGAAAACTTGAACTAAGGGCAATAAAGGGTATCTTTAAAGAGTAAAAGGATACAAAACATGATGTCTAGAGGGAAAGCCATCAATATGCATCATAAGTAAAGATGTGGTGTTAAATAAGGCATTACTTTTAGAAGAATCTATGCATAAAAATCAAGTTTTAACATGTAACCATGGAAATAAGGATACAGTTCATATGGAGGTGGAGTCAAAACTACCTCAAGATAATTCAGAAGAAGGCATATCTCATGATGAATAATCTCAGCCATAAGATGACTTATTATATTATAAGTTGGCTCGAGATAGAACTAGAAGAACAATTAGACCACCAAGCAAGTATGCATATGCTGATCTTATTACTTTTGGATTAACTCATGTTGAAGGCATAATGGATTCCTTGCTGAAGAATCAAACTTGGACCCTAGTTTTAAGACTAGAAAATAAGAAGCTAATCAGTTGTAAATGAATTTTCAAAAGAAAAGGAGGAAGATCAATTGGTGATCCATCAAGGTATAAAGTTAGGTTGGTAACAAGAGGTTTTACTTAGAGAGAGAGGCTTGATTACAATGAAGTCTTCTTTCAAATAGTCAAACATAGTTTCATAAGGCTACTACTTGCATTAGTTACTGTTCAGGATATAAAACTTGACCAGATAGATGTTAAAACTGTTTGCCTTCGTAGTGAACTTGAAGAACAAATCTTGATAGACTAGCCAAAAGGATTCAAGACACAAGAGGATTTTGTGTGCTTACTAAAGAAATCATTGTATGAATTGAAACAATCCTTTAAACAATGGTATAAAAGATTTGATATATTCATAACAAGGTATGGATATAAAAGAAGCAGCTTTGATAATTGTGTTTATTATCAAAAGTTAGATCAAAGTAGAGCTGTGTGCTTGTTATTGTATGTTGATGATATTCTAATTACTAGTTAATTCAGAACGGAAGTAATCAAGCTCAAGGACATCTTGAGGACAAAATTTGACATGACTAATATAAGCTATGCAAGGAAAATTTTAGGAATTCAGATTGTAAATGATAGAGAAAAAGGGCTATTGTTTCTGTTAATTCATTCAAGACTTGCCATTTACGTGTAAACTTTATAATCAATCTCTTTATAATCAATCTTAATCGAAAGGCAAAAATAACACTTTAACGAAAGAAAGATTATTACATACATATTTCAGTCATCTGTTGTAAAGATTTTCAATAGTATATTAAGAATTTTCTAAACCCTTCTCCTTAACAAAATATTAATATATTTTAAATTAAATAATTACTAATAAACAATTATTTTTATATTAAAAAAAAATATATATTTATAAATTATAAAAAAACTACTTTAAAATTTTTTAAAATTAATTTATAATTTAAATAAAAATAGACAACTAATTAGTTGTAGAATTAACTTCTAAAATTTACCATAAGTTAAAAGTTAATTTTTACTACAAGTTTTACATTGTAAATTCTCTCTTACAATTCTACGCCAATATCAAAATTTGTCATCAAGAGCACGTATTTATTAGCATTTAATTCACATATTTAAATTATAAATTATATAATGCCTTGTAAAATATATCCAACAAAAAATGATGTTTGGTTACTATAAAAGTATAATACGATATATCAATATGTAGGAAATTATAATTTAATTTCTTTTATAATGGAAAAATGTTGTATTTTGCAAAAATGTATAGTATCTTTTATTTTCACACTGAAATTCTTATTTTAAGATTATTTTAAAATTACGGTAAAAACGTTATAAAAATTTCAGATTGTCTTAAAACCTACGCGCACTCTTCATGATTTCTTTTAGAGAATTTCCTACTTTTTTAATTTGTCTCATGAATTTCTTATTTTTATCCCTTAAAATTTTATTAGTAAAAGTCATAGCAAAAATGCCATCATATGTGGCTATCTTGAAGGTTTGACAAATGACAATAAAGAGATCATGTAACCCAATTTAGGATGCCACATTATCATCAACGTTTTATATAATCTTTGATATGCATTTTCTTTACAGATTAGGATCCTCCCATCCTTTATCTTTTTTTTTAATAAGCTTCTAAGGTGACCATGGATGATATCTATTCACTTCTCTTGAACATTGATGTGGATTTAAGCATGGCGTATCACGAAGGTTAAGTTAGTTTCATCAACATGGAGCAGAAAGAACTTCAACAGGTAGATATAATGCACATTCAAGGAGAATGCAATTGCCAACGTTAATAACAATACACTAAGGAATATTTCAGAATCATCCTACATTCAAGGACACCAATCAAAACCGATAAACATCGGTATCAAAGCCAGGAAGTTGGCCACAATGAATAAAATTTTACGAAAGCACTTTCCCGTCAAATTTCACTGCAGTCAGATGCGATCAAGACTCTCAGACACTGTTTTCATTCTAGGACGCAACTCTGGATCCAGCTCGGTGCAGTTTAGTGCAATATGGAATGCAGCCATCACTTGTTTCTTTGCTTGAACTTCTTTCAGAAGTGATGGGTCTATTATCTCAGACAGAGGATGCTCTTCGCGAAACACATTCCTCGCAAAACTTTCCAATCCCTTCCCATCGTGTTTGGGTCCAGAATCGGGCAGCCTACCAGTTAACATCTCCAAGAGCACAATTCCAAATGAATAGACATCACATTTCTGAGTGAATTTGCTGCCGTTTGTTCGAGCTTCGGGAGCCAAGTAAAAGTTGGAGAGAGTTGAAATTCTTGAACCCATTGAAAAGGTTACAACAGTTTGGTTTTTGATTACTTTAGAGGTAGCCGAGAGAAGACGAGTGAGTCCAAAACCTGATATGTGAGGCTGAAGTTCATCATCAAGAAGGATTTTTGTAGATTTTATATTGCCATGAACGTATTTTCGAGGGCCATATTCATGTATGTACATTAGACCTCTTGCAGTTCCTTGAGCAATTTTTAACCTTGCTTCCCATGGAAGTGATGGCAAAGAACTGGAAGGTCCCTCTGCAACAACAGTCAAAACACCATTGTAAAATCAATTGGATATTGTCCATTACATTGCCGGTTGAAGCTAATACAAAAGCTGTAAGGGAAAGGGTTTACTGTTTCTAAGAGCCAATACAATAAATGAAGAATACTTTTATAATATTCTCTGCAACCATTTTAATATTTGCTGTAATAATCACGTTGGAAATCCACAATGACCCGTAAAAGCGACCTCCAGAACTCCAAGGCCAAAATGTACAAGCATGAAATAAACCAGTATGTAACAGGAAGACGACTGAGATAGTGGTCCACATCTTCCTGTACGTCATTGATGAACATCAATTGTATAAAAAATCATGCCCTTATATATCACTCTCATGGGATCCATTCATTAAATTTTGGCCTTTGTACCTACTATAGAAGCAACCAGTGGCAGATCAACAGGACCACAAAATTAATGTCTTTTATACAAGCTCTAAAATTAATATCCAAACATGGCCTAACAATGATGCATGATAAATCTGAGGACATATAACACAAATCTTAGTGGAGGATAGAAACAAAGAGCAAGGCACCAAAGGTGGATCATAGCTGTATTATTACTCTGTCAATGACAACAAACACTCATTAAAATCTCAATTTCCCTGATTCAAAAGCACGCATGCAAGAAGAATCCATCCAATGATGCCTCTACATTTATGATGACTATTGATTAGTGATCTCTATTCAAAGGGCAGGAGAAAAATCAAGGTAGGAGTTCAAAAATGGCCAATTTAATAACCAACATATGGTTAGGAAACACAAAGCAGAATCTGGACCCTTTGATTTATACCATATTTTTCAGATAATTGGATTCAAACTCAACCAAAGATACTACAAACATGAGGCTATCACCACTTGAAGTACAGAGACACCTCAAAATGCGAGTTTAAATGCAATCCTCCAATTTCAGAACATTCTTCAGCAGTTTGAAAAGTTATTCTGACAATTCATTTCCCGATCGATAGCCTTTGTACATAATATAAATCATCTCTAAATAATGTGCTAAATAATGAACACAAAAATGTTTTTGGGTCCTGGAATTTCTCAACTCTAAACCATGAAATTAGTCACTTTGGCCATTGGCATCAACAATACATAGAACTCACAAATTAGCAAGGAAGAAAAACTGCAAAAAAACATAATCACCCTTTGGACTCCGTGAAAAGAAAAGACATTTATGTTGTTGCAAATTGACATCAAATTTGAGTATGTACGTCAGACGTGCCCTATAATGGATGGATCAAGGCCTGTGATCATCAATGTCGGACCCATGTATACCATAAACATGATTAATTACCCATTTACGTGTTCTATTACCATTACTTTAGTTAATTTAATCTAATTTCAACCGCACATGAACAACAGCAATTACTAACAACAACAAAAAGAAATAGAGGAAGATTACCATGCAACGCAGAGTACAAGCTCCCATTGCGGACGAAATCAGAAACCAGCAACTTCTCATCATTGGCATAGTAATAAGCTTTCAACCCCACGATGTTGGGGTGATGGACCTTGGCGACGACCTCCACTTCACTCTCAAACTCCTTGAACCGCCAAGTGGCATCTCCCTCGCTCAACCTTCTCACTGCAACCACGGCAGGCGCGACTACACCTGATCCTCTCCCTGTAACCACCTTGTACACTATCCCACTCCTACTCTTCCCCACCACGTAAGCCGATGCCCTCAACAAATCCTCCAATTCCATATTAAACCCTTCGTCTACGACAACGAATTTGCCCTTTTGCCCCACCTCTTCGTTAACAACAGCATCATTTGTCTTTTTTTTCTTTCCTAATTTGCCCTCTCGAGTTCTTTGTTTTCTCCGAAACAGCCATACTGAGACTGACACAACGCCAACGCCCACTGAAACGCCGGAAATTACAGACACTGCCACTGACCCTTTTCTATCCTTGTCTTTCTCTTCACTGCTCAAGCTAAAGTTAGAGCTTTTAGGGTTTTGTGGATTGTCTTCTTCTTCGGGGTTTGCAAAAACTTTAGGGTTTTCAGCTTCTGGGCATGGACTTTGCAAAGGAAAACCACACAGCCTTGGGTTTCCTGAAAATGCGGTGGGTCCCTGATTCAACAGTGATCCTACTTGAGGTATCTCTCCACTAAGATGATTATTCCTTAGATCCAAACTCACCATCACCGGAAAATGACCGTACATTGCCGGAATCCTGCCTGTAAATTGATTGAAGGACAAGTTTAGAGTGCCGGTGAGGGCTCTTAGGTCGAGAAGAAACTCAGGCAACGACCCGTTGAGAAGATTTGCAGATAAATCCAAATGGGTTAAGTTCTTGAGAGCTTTGATTTGGTTAGGTATTGGACCAGAGAAGGAGTTATGTGAGAGGTCGAGTTTAACGAGGTTTGTGGCGTTGAAGATATGGACAGGTATTGGTTTAGAGAAGTTGTTCTGAGCTAGATTGAGTTGAGTGAGTAAGTTCAAGAAGCCGAGTTCTGAAGGTATGTAACCAGTAAGGTTCTTGTTTGGGAGAGAAAGTGAGGAGACTCGGTTTCTAATGCAGTGAATGCCGAACCAGTGACATGGAGTCGAATCCGACTCTAACCATGAGTCGAGAGCTCGAGTTGGATCTGCTGTAATAGCGGCTTTGAGCGCAAGGAGAGCGAGGCCATCTTGGTTCAGACAAAAGGAAAGAGGAGGGAACCAAAGAGTAAAGACGAGGACTGGCAGAAGCATCTTTTTCCATCCAAATTTTCGACGACGGAGAACTTGATAATAGTACTTGGTATCAGTTCGTTTCAATGATCTCTACGTTCTGCAACGAGGAGTTGCAGAGAATAAGATGGACAAGACGAAGAAGAAGGATACTCGAACTCGAATTGAAACAGTTGCTCACTTTTGTAGTGTTACCGAGGTAGCAGTATAACCTGGCAATGGAAGGTTTGAATTTGTTGACTAGTGTTAGACACTGTTGCAACCTTTTCAGATAAACAAAAACAAATTAATTAATAAATTAAAAATTAATCATTTAGTGTTTCCCTTGAGTGCCTTGCGTTATGCTCCCTGCAACGGGGCAAAGAAGTCTATGATGGTATTGAGGTAATTAAATGTACACAGCACCTGTACAAAAATTAAACCTTTTAACATTTACTTTATTTATTTATTTACTTTGTACATCCCATATGTGAAAAGAAAGAAACTGGACGGATTTAAAAAAACATTTGAATGTGATTTAATAAATGGATTAAAAAGTATAAAATTTATGCTTTTGGTAAAAAGCGTGAAACAGGAAAATAATAAAAGATGTTGGCTTCTTCGCGAGTATGATTCGGATGGAGACATTTGTTCGTGTCAGGAAACCAAATCATGTAAGAAAAGGACACAACACATGCTTAGTGCTGCTTGTAAGTCATCTTTTGACTTTTCCTTTCCCACCTATAAGGCTATTTACGTGAATTCACAGATAAGTCGTTTTAAATTTAAAATTAAAAAACGAAGAAAGTAATCTCGTATTCCGGTGGAACAAATTTAAGACAAATGTTTTTAAATTTGTATTTGTATTCGTATAAAAAATTTAATATTGATTTCACTAAATTTAATATTTTATTGTTAAATTTATTTAATAAATTTTTTATATTTATCAAATTCGGATTTATATACATTAGTTTTTAATAAATTTTTATTTTTAAATATAACTATTATATTATAAAAATATTAAATTTTAAATTATAAATAATTTAATTAAAATTTTAAATTTTTAATATTAATTTAAAATAAAATATATTACTCGCATAAAATATAATTATAGTAAATTACATTTAAAAAAAATACAAAATTATCTAATAATTAAAAAAATTAATTAATTAAAAATAATAATAAATAAATATCTCAAATATTCGATACAAATATTCATAAATATTTATTCATATTCTTATTTATTTTATATTCATTATAAATTTTAATTTTCAAATTTTCTTAACTCATCTCAAACATGCTAATTTTATACATCTTTCAAAAATTAGAAAATAAAAATTGTAACAATAATTTTTGATAAAAAATTTTTTTATTTTTTTAAAACTTTATATTTTATTTTACGCCGATTGCAATTCAACAATTATCGACTTTGATCGAGAAGAAGGGAGAGAATTTGTGTTAGGGAATCTGGCTTATGTACTTTCTTCTGTTTTTCAGAATTTGTTTCTTGAAAACAAAGACAAGTTCACGTGTCTTGCAAAGTAATGATTGATTATATAGACAAACGTGACTTCTTAGTTGTTAATTGTCTTCGGGCCTAAGGTACATCCAAAGGTGGGTCACATATTTGGTATTAAGATTCCTTGCTGCAATTACTGATATGGACATTTGTGTACAATCCTAAGTTATCCATAGATTATTGGGATAACAAAATCTAAGGTACATTTAGGTAAAAACCATTTGTGTTTCATTCCCTGTTACATGTATACATACAGTATTTATTTAATAAAAATAAACGTGCCCTTTGAGAAAATTAGAGAAAGTGAAGGATGCGTGGTAGTCACAGTATTATAACAGTAACAGATTCTCCCAGCATCTCCAGAAATTCAAAATGGATTAGACGGTCTGGTTGTTACCATGACCTTTACTAGAAACAGGAAAGCACTTCCTACGTAACCACTCTCAACTAATGTACTCTTGCGATAGACAATCACTTTTTACTGAAATTGTATCTTGTCTCTCACATGATCTCAATCGTTAAAAGCGAGATCTACTCTCCGTTCCCCATCATCCTTTTCCCATTCATAAAGGCTTTCTTCCATGATTTCTCCAGGACAAAGATGATGGATGATTTCAATGATGATAATTATTGTGCAATTATTTATTATAATCAAAACATGAAACTAATCATCTTTAGTATCTTGCTAAGCTTGTTTATTGTAACGTGTAATAGCTATGTGACATAGACTTACTTTTCAACTTACCAAGAGCTGGTAACCCGTCTTCTTTTTCAATCAAATATATCAAGACTACAGTTTTGATCTACCGTCCTTATTTCTGGGTAGATGCAAAGCATCATAATGGCCAAATCCATGATAGAGAACTCTGATAGGATTTTCCTTGCCATATTCTTGGCCATACTCTGCAATTGATATAAGGCCACCGGCATCCTTATCATACATATACACTGTGATTGGCATCCTGCAATAGTCAGAATCACAAGATTCTGTTAGTTTACTGATGTTGACCATAAAATTTAAGGGAAAAAAAATAAGAGAGAGAATGAATTTACAATGCAATAACTGCATTGCCGACAGTTCTTTTTCCCTGCTGCACAGGCAACTACACCTCCAAAATCAAACCCTTACACCCCAGTTGGACAACAATATCAAATCAAGCAAACCAATACCTCAGTTGGCTGTGGGCCGCAACGGGCTGGGATAATGTTAAGGTATAATTCCTACAAAGCAGGAGAGAGAGAGAGACTTACTGGAGAACATGCGAAGCCATGAACAATTCGGGCTCGCCTCCCCAAACATGTGGCTTCCTTATCTGTGAAACATAAGTGTCAAAATCACCTTCAATGAACCTGTCAAAATTGTAAGCCATCACATACAAGTCCATAGAGAGAATCCTAAAATAGGTGAAATGGCACCCATATGTTCTTTAATATGACATTTGTCATTTTCGACATCTGGGAAAGCAATATGCATCTTTCAGACACCACATAGAATTTGACTCTTTTATCATATGCACAAGTTCTTGCCTACTTGGAACGAGTCGGCTAGAGAAATGGTTAAAGATGATATTGTCATGCAAAAGACTACATAAAAGTTCATTCATTGTTCCCCCTAGTGGCAAGCTTTCATGCTTTGCTATGATGACAACATGACAACAGTACAACCCAGAAAAGTTACCATTCTGACTCTTCCCTTCTCTTTATGAACTCATCTGCAACCTGCAAATTACAATGAATAGGAGAAATATGAGTTTGCATTGGATTACAACAGATACCTATTAGGGAAAAGCTACAGGCAACCACTGAACTGACAATTTTTGGTAGCATACTATTTGATTTAAGGATTTGCGGATCCCACGTAGAGATCCACAACAGATAAGGATATCATAATGACAAAAACCTAAAGTTTTTTCTTTCCCACTAGCCTTCTTCAAAGAGGGCAAACACCAAGGGAGCCAGTTCCAAGCCAAAAAACCACTATGATTTTATATATATTCACTTGTTCAAAAGGTAAAAATGAAAATTCCTTATTACCAGTAAGCTACAACGGAAATAAAGGGTTGCAACCAGGAACTGAGAAACTGCACTGACATGCAAAAAGAAAAGGGAGAAAGAGAATATTGAAGTTATGTTTGTCATAATACAGGTAAAATCTATTGGGGTTGTACAAAAGGTCTAGGGTTCAAATCCCCCACATCAAGGGTCAGAAGTGGTTTGGTTTATTTTCATATAATAAAATAATGAAAACCAATTCATCATAATACAGACAAAGGCACGTACTCTAGCCCGCAAATCATCTGCCAGTTCTCTCT
The DNA here is from genome assembly GCA_019650275.1 of Xylocarpus granatum. Lineage (NCBI taxonomy): Eukaryota > Viridiplantae > Streptophyta > Magnoliopsida > Sapindales > Meliaceae > Xylocarpus > Xylocarpus granatum. The sequence continues at coordinate 297,263 of BNST01000555.1, read as the reverse complement.
GATGACTCTCAGTTGGAGCTGGTTTCCCAGCTCTTAAACAAGCACCATGAGCAATGGAGCGGAACAAACATCTGCCATCTCCGGGTATGCCTGCATATTAATTAGTTATCTGCACTAGCATGATTCAAATTTCATACAAAAAAATCACGCTACTTATAAAATTTGAACATTAGCAACATAAGTAACAAAACACTACATTCAACAAAAATGTATAACATATAAAATAAGAGAAGCTGGTGGTGCTCACCAATAACAGAGTAGTCCGTACATACTTTCTTCCCATGTGAGTATTTGACATATGACAGATCACAGTTCTCTTCTTTATCCTCTTTCCCATCGGCTGCTTCAGCATGGACCGGCTTGGAACTCGAATAACAAACTAATAGTCCAAAAATTAAGCCAACGGATGCACATCCTTGTGGCCAATTTATAGGTCCAGCATTACACTTGATTTTGGTAAGTACGGCTTGCTTAGGCACCAAGAGCCTCATTTTCATACTTTGACAGGTCAATGAAATTTCAAGGTGTCTTTTCTGAGATCCTCTAGCACTAATGAATCTCTTAATGGTTAATGAACGTAAGTTGCACCTTGGTTTGTTGAAGCAAGAACCAAAACAACTACCCTGAAATGTTTGGAAGCCACCAGCAGATGAGCAAGAAATTGTCCTAGAGATGGACAGATCAGCAAAGTCTTTCTTGGAGTGTCCACTATACAAATGGAAGCAACAAGAACTGGAAGGTCCTCGAGATGCCACACCACAAATATTGCCACCCATTTGTCCTTGAAATCGTCCACTCAGGTGGACAACATTCTTTGCACAAGTGCTGATTGAGCTAGAAACAATCATGTTGGCGTGGCCTGTGGCAATAACATGTTGACAACAATTTAGAGGGATTGCTAAGTAGGAGTGCCTCAAAACTACGTCTCTATACATGAATATTAGTTGGCTCCAACATAAAAACCTGTCTATCAATGCAGTTAATTCCTTTTCACCCAAAATCAACCAATTTATAGCAAATGAAACAACCAACATTCATATTCCTGCATGCATAAAAAAGTTATTTCTTTATCATCCGTGTTACATAGAGCTAATATCAACCAACTTGACTCCTTTTGGCAATGAAGGGAAATGTACTATGAGCATGTTTCCTTTAAGTAATGCTATCCATACATGTTATATTATTAGTTGGCCAGCTAGTTTCAGGATTTCTTTAGGTTTTTGGTTTCGTTACATCTTGACTTTATGGTTTAACATAGTTTTCACGTCAACCAAGAAACCATAACAAAATATGGTGCTTAGTTTTACCCAACTATAAAATTTTTTGGTTCAATGTTAACCAGAACGGCAGAAGAATCAATTCTGAAACATGATATTAACTCAGCAATCACCTTCAAGGCATTAGACATTGTTAGGGATCTTCAATTAGCAAGTAGAAACTGTTAATGGAACAAATAAGCATGACCAAATGGATCAAATCCAAGGCAATAAACATTTAAGTAAATATCAAGACACAACACTAAAGTAATATATTTCTTTTCCTCCATGCTTCTTGCCCTTGTCATAGTTACCCTCAAATTAAACTCCTTAAGCTAGTTATATTCTATACTAAGAAATGATCAAACCAACAAAATTTATTCAGAATATATTTATAAAAAAAAATGAACAAGTAAAACAAAGGAATAAACAGAAGCTTAATGACTCCTGTCATCATAAACAATGAATAGTTCTCTCCGTATCAATTATATCTCTTCTTGAATTGCGCCTTGACCTAAGGTATGTCAGGGACTGGTATGCTTCAACCTAACTTTAAAAGCACCTGAACACGCGTGCGGAACACCCATTTTCACTTGAAGCTAATGTTTGCCGCTCATTCATCCCTTGTACTTTGACATCTGGTGGTTTCATGACATAGCAGTTATTGATTAAAAGCCGCGACACCAATCCCAAACATACCATTTGAATTCTTCCGGCTACAACATCTATGAGGATTTAGCCAATATCGGAACATATAAATGCTGAATTGATGTTAACCACAGAAAACAAATGAATTATAGACGGCAAAATCTCATTGATACCAACTAAGTATCCATCAAAAAACAACTAAACACCACAATCTCTACCATCACAGCTAAAAGGAAAATATAAGAAGTAAACATACCCAGAAATCCATTGAACATTTATTGCAAAAACAAAACAACAATAAAAGAAAATGAAAGAAATAGATATAAGGAGGAAAAAGAAAACCCGGAAAAGGCAATGCATTGATCACGTTGTTTTTGGAACAATCAGGAAGGAAAGAAAATTCGTGAAGTAAAGAATGAATACCTGCTAAACCCTTGAATGGTTAACGACTTAATCCCAAAGGACATAAAAAGACCTTTAATGTACACAAGAAATGTATAATTTCTCAAGATATCTTTTCCGGTCAGACTCAGCTGCCGCTTTTCGTTAATCTTTGCAGGATCTGTATCGGTGAAGTTGGTCCGTCTTGGCTTTGGCTCTCGCCTCTAGCTACCTACGCCGTCGTTTGCAAGGTTCCGTGTCTCTGTATATTTTGGGCCTGGGTTTTGGAACCCGGGTAGATTTTACATTTTTTAGTAGATTTATCTAATAAAATAATTATAATTAATAATTTTTAAAACAAATACCAATATAATAAAATTTTATTAAATCAACATGTCACGTGTGTCACATGCCCATCCAATACAATTTTATTTTCATAAAATAAGTATCTTAATTAAATTATCTAATAAAATTATAAAATAAAATAATTATCTTAATGAAATTATATTTTAATAACCACAAAACTTGACTAATTTTAATTTAAATATATTTATATAAATCACACACCATTTTTGACTGAATATTATTGTAGCAGGTTGACGAGGACGAGTTCCACATTTCTGGCATCCATTAGCATCGAGCATTTCTGGATTCTGAAGAACTATACGTTCCATCAGCAGTTATTCTATTAACTTGAGGGGTGTGCCAAACATATCCCAAAGGGCATCCGTCAAAGATTAGATACATATAGAAGTTTCTTGATTTATGGAAACAGGCTTGAACTGTTAGTTATACAAGAAATCAATCATTGTACTTGAATATGAATGGTGCATGACAATTATTCCCTTCTTACATATAAGATCCATATTTGAGCATATCGCCTGTTATCAGAACACGAGATTTGATCCATTTTCTTTACAGTTTTTGAGAGAGAACAACAGTATATACACCATCTTACCAATTTGCATATGACGAGGTGGTGCACTTAATATTTTAGTTGTTGAATTGAGGGCTTCCACATCAACTCTATTATCCAGTCCAAGAATGGATAATGCAGCTACTGCAGCGTTGTCATGAATCATGATTGTGTCTTCCCATAATCTTCATGGTATCCCACTGTAGTTGAGAAACAACTTTGATGGCAGGAACTTCAAAGCTGGCAACCTTTGCCTCAATATCAGTCTTTTTCAAATATAAAACATTGTCAATATCATGTGCGATACTCAAGAGAAGGAAAAAATAAAATAAAAAGGAAACCAATAAGGGCATAAACCAAGTGCAATTTGATCTAGATCATGAACATCAAAGCATAGATTCACAAGCATTATAATTAGAATTCCAACAAAACTGCTGCATTGCAGTAAACTTTTGCAAAATGTTTCTTCACAAATTATTTTGTGCCAACTGATTCTTCAGTCTTCCTAGAGACTTCCTTGTTTTCTCTCTCTAAAATGCCAACATCAATAAAGGGTTGTGGTGTGTGTTCAAAGGTAACTAACTAGCCCTAGCAGCATCAGATAGCTAGAGACCAGTTGATATTCCAAATTCCTCGCCCCCAGCAATATCTGAGGTTGGATCAATATGCACTTCAACCCCTAAATATATAGTGGAAACAATTGTGCTAGACATGTGGCACTAAAAGAGCAACATATTGAAGAAATTGTTTATTACTTTCACACCAGGAAAGGCTCCTATCCAAGCAAGATTAAATTGATGTGCCTTAATGAATTGCTTCATTCAATTGCTGGATTCCTAGTAGAAAATATAGGATCAGCTCTTAAAAGACACAGAAACTACAAGCTGCAGCAACTAAGCCCAAAAAAAAAGGATAAGAATAAAAAGTGAGACAGATTCAGAAAGGTCTATTTGATGTTCTTACACAAGTGTTCAACTCGTGTTTAAAATTCTCATCCTCAGTTAGAAATTCAGTTCTATGCAGAAGCAGACAAGGTTCATGTTTTTGTGGACCTCAATATGAAGCTTAGAAAGCACATAAAACATGTCTAAGTAGATTTTGAACAACTTCTAAGCCAAAAATACAATAAACAACTTAATTATTGAATCATAATATTCATTTGACACTTAAACCAACCAATGTTTCAAGCCTCTAGTAGGAGGTTGATTATGGACCTCCAAATGTCACCAAGCACAAAGTGCGTGCACTGTTTTTCAATAAATTCTTATAGCTTTAATGAATCACCATTGAGACCTTTTTTTGGCACATTTTCATTAGGCATCTCATTCAATTACATAATCTGAGTGTTTCTTCTGGATTAAACAATGAGGATTTGCACTTTGTCCATTAAAAATTTAACTGCCGTCTAAAACTGAATTATTTCATCAGACTTACATGTGGCACAATCCCCCACCACTCCGGGTGCCAACCCTAAGCACTCTCCGACGTAGTTCTCAATCATCTTATACAAGCTTGAAGAAATAACACATTGAGAATAATATGTTAAATAAAACTATGAATTGTCCTAACAGATATTTCAATTAAGTACTATGTGGAGCTCAATATCATTTAGGAGAAAAATTGCTCACCTAGCAGAAGGAAGAAGTCCCATATTGGTATTAGTAATGTAAGAAATAAATGGCATTTGGTCAGTGCATAAATGAGGGGTAAGGTTTAGTACCGCAGCAGCCTGCAAAGATGGCAGCATTGTTACCAGATAGAGACTACATATGTACATGTGCATTTTTTAGAAGCTTGTCGCTCACTTACTGAAGGGCAGAAGTAATTGTTGGGAATTTCCATTTGATAACTGCTAACCTCTGCCACCGCAACCTGAAAACATTCTGACTTGAGTTTGTTAATTTTGTGAACGGGTTGAATGTTGTTGAACTGAAAGAGAACTTCAACCAGACAATACCACTCACCTGAAACTTGGGTTTTGAAGAAGGTTCAAAACACTGGGAAGCAGCCACTGAGAGTGGATTTCCAAGGTTCTGTCCCACAAATGCCTCAAAGGCAAGATGATTAAGCATCTGTCTGCAAACAATTCAGAAAGCATAAACCTCCGAAATAATATTGTAAAAGTAATATCAAAAGTGAAAAGTTCATTAGAAAACAGAAGCTATACTAGCTATTTAATTAGAGGCTCGTACTTGAAGGATTGCTTATACGGAGAATGTTATCATCTCTAAACCAAGAAATACAATCTAATAGAAGTCAAACGTTTTCCACCTATTTCAGTCAGTTTGCTCGCTTTAGACAAGAAATAACTTTATTCTTCTCTTTTAAAAGCCTCTTCACTTTATTTAATATCTTTCTTGCAAAAAAAAAGCCTCAACTTACTAAATCGGTCGTTTTCTTTTAGTTTACTGTATAGGAGACGACAACAAAAATCTTTTATCCAACAACAGACAGATTTAGCTCCAGTCACAGTTTGTAACAATCAAAAGCATTGAAGACACAGATATATTGAAATTGGCGAAACCTGCCCAACAAAGGTAACAACAGCTGATTTTCCATTAATTCCTATTACTGCTAAGATCTTGATGCTTCTTGGATTGAATTCCGCTGCAAAATTCAAATTCAGACATCACTCTTTTGCCCTGCATTTTCATGGAAAATTAAGATCATTTTATTATAGAAATCCACAAATGCAAGGCTCGCAACGAGTTCATAAGAGGAGTCTGCAAGTGAACTGGCTAAAGTTGACAAACCAAAAGCAACAGTTCTGTTGCTTATTAGCTTACATGACATCCACTGGTTTGTCAAATGGTAACTGCATGAATCATGAATGTTCAAGTTGAATAAATAATATTCTTCTAAAATTATAATATCAGGGCTTTTACCCCAGTAATTTGTCAAATGATTTTGCATTGATTTATTATTAGCCACATCAGTTGGTGTATATTCCAAGAGTAGTATTACATTTGTTCAAACCACAGCTTTTGATGAATCTGTTTTGAATATTCAGTGGAAAACTCATTGTGCACAAAAATCACGAAAATATGTTATGATATTACCAAAGGGAAAAGACATTGCCATGTATGTTGCATCTACCAAGAGAACACATACTTCCAGACTGCAACCAACAAGCAAGATCATGGGTTGTTAAAGTAAAGATTCAGATAATTATATTTAATATTTCACTTATATATAAATTTAATTTTAATTAATTTATTTTATCATGTGAACTCGGAGAACTATTATTATTAATTTTAATTTTTGATGTTCACAGGGCTCAATCGTTGGATCAAGCTGGTTATAATACTATATTGAGTTTGTTATTTTATCCAAAACCTTAAATTTAAAGACAATGACCCAAACAATAGTATTAACATAATTTCCTACGTAAACTCTCGGAGAAGTAACCACAGCGTCAGTATACTTGAGCAACTCTACCTCAAAGTATCCAAGAGTTGTTCTTAACCCACTGTGCTTCTCAGGAAAAGGATCTTGCTGCAGCCAACGAGCAGTAGAACTATTATATTAAAAATAAGAAAAATACCGACAATTAAGCGTAGCATGTTGCACGAGAGCAGTTTGTCCCGGCAGAATTACTAGGATTGCCATCCCTGTAACAAGCAGTTTTTTTTTCACTTTATAGAGAATTAAATAGTGTAAGTGGTTATACCTCTAGCAGCCTTAGCTTCTGATTCTGGTCAATAGCAAGAACTGAAGCATCTCTTATATAAAACTAATAATTAATTCATTAAAAAGGCAATCGAAGACAAAATCCAAAAAAAATTAAAGGCCATAAGAGGAATTAGATAGTTTCGTACAGCGCTCTAACAGTGAACAACCCAATTCAAATATCGAGATCGATCCAATTGAAATTCAATTGTAATTAGATTTTTTTTGTACACCATTTCCTAGATGCGTACTCTATGTAAATCTTTGATCGGTGGAAAATCGCTTAGTTTGCACTGGCCAGGCTTTTCGCTCCATAGTTTGTACTATATTAAATTATCAGTCAGTCTGCTCGTCGCACTCTTCACTCTCGTTTTCCTTTATCTTTACGAGCTTTGCTAACTAGCACGTTGATTGCACGCGCATTGCATGGTTTTGCGGCGCCAAACATGGCCTGGATTTTTCTCTTTTGGTTTCTCATGTTTGCGATGAGCTGAGCTCTCCTTGTTCTAATCTCTTACCAGGCATTACGATGCTTCTTCTCTCGTTAATCTTGCTCTTGTTCTACATAAAATTAGAATTTAAACTAACGATATTGTGCTGTTTGGTTGTGGCGAAAACCGAGGAAAATGAAGGAAAGCAATGTTTAATGGGAGTTGTGACAGCCGGTGTGTGTGTATATCTGTTTTAGTGTTCTAGGCAATGATCTCTATAAATCATGTTTTGACGTTTTAATTTTCGGCTTGTTTTTATGTTTCAAATATCTAAACCCTAAAGTTTTGTTTGCTTGCTGAGAAAATTAGAAAAAATCAAGGAAAACAGAGATAATGAGGAAAATGGAAATTCGAAATTGCAACGCTGTACTCTTTTGGTTGTCTTGGGAATAGGCACTTAAATACTATTATTATTTGTTTGTTGGTACGTGAAGCCTAATAGTTCTGTTTGGTTCCCGAGAAACTCCTAGAAACTGAAGGAAAACAGGGATTTTTAGTTTGAATGCTGTGTTATTGTCAGTTTTCTCAGAAATAAGATCTCAAAGATGTATATTACAACTTTGTTGCTGCTTCTCTGTATAATTAAAATCCTTATTGCTCACATGTTGTTTGGTTGCCGAGAAAATGGAGCAAAATGAAATAAAATGGAAATGATAAGTCTAGACCTCTATCTCTGTGTGGGTTGAATTGTATTTTTTTGTAATTTAATTAACTAATGCCTAATGTTTGGCTGCTGAGAAGACTCAGAAAATGAAGGAAAACAAGCATATGAAGATAAGGGATTCAATTTTGCTGACGTATTAAATCTGCTATAGCTGTTTGGATGCTTAGGAAACTGAGGAAGAATATTGGAAAGCAGAGATTTGAAGTTTTTAATAACATATTTTTTGTAGATTTTTCTTTGACAGGAACTTAATGATTGTGCAAAAGTTTTGATTTTTGCTTCATTTCGTGTATACTTCCATATCCATGTTAACATTAGCAGTAACTGTTAAATAGGCCAAAACTTTTGGTTCTGCCTCGAGTTCAAGTTGTATGGTTTCGCTTAATTTGTTGTTTTGAGTTGACAAGTAAATCAAGTGATCTGTCTTTTCGTTGGTTTGCTCGCCTGTATTAGTTTATAATTTGAAAAATAAACTGTTGTATTTATTGGAAATCAGCAAAACATTTTTGACAGACATATATAGTCTTAATTGAATGTTAACACGTCACTATCTTTTATGTGAATGTCTGAAACAGAAAAGATAATGTCTATTTATGAATTCCCTTAATAAGGAAGATAGTGTCTTCCTGCTGTGACTAGTTTTAATGAAACAGGTCTTTCTCATCTTTAATGGGTTTTCACTCTCCAGAACCTATCTAGCTTTTATCATCTTTTGTGGCACAGCTTCCAAAAAAATCAATGAATATACTTAGCCATGCCCTCACAAAGATAAGGAAGAGGAAAAGAAGAATGAAATGTGGTCATTGTTTATTATGTGTGATTGTGGCTAAATTTTACACTTAAGCTCTCTATTCAGATTTATCTAAAAATTCTATATGATTTTTGTAGCTTTTATGCTTAGTGGACTTGGAGTCTACAGATCTGAATGCTTTCAAAGCTTAAAAACGCATCAATTTTTGGTTGAGCTTGAGTTTCTTGTGCAAGGATTATTCTGCATTCTTCTTCTTGTGCCAGGGCACATTGTATTTCTTTTTGCAGCTCCGCTTACTTGCTACCATGTGTATCAGTAAGTGTCTTCTCTCGTGAGTGTATAGAAGGCTGCAGTTCTTTCTTCAACATTTTATATCTCTCATAGTTCATTTGTACTAATCATTTGTCAGCACCATCTTGACTTAACAGTTGGGCTGAACCAAATTTCTTGCATAGTTGAGATTTGACAATTGCATTATCAGACTGGGTTTAGGTCAGAATAGTAAGGTGTACATTTTCTTATTTGAACCTTTTGGAGAAAAGTTTCACTAATTCTATATTGCTGAAGTAGCTAGACTCCATTGAAGGAGCTCGCTTGACAAAGTTTTAGAACTATTAGTGTGATGATGGATACTTAACTAGATCATTCTGAGCATTTTCAAGACTATTTAACAAGTTAATTTATTCATGTTATTCAAATGAAATTGGTTTTGGAGTATCTTCAGGCTTCCTGTAACATTTTTGAATTTTCATAATTTAACTGGAATGAATGTATTGAGTTGAAATTGAGGGCTAATACCATCTTCTCTGTCCTGTTAAATTCCCTAGTTGATTTTTAGTGCAGATGATTTATCTATTTGGTAACTACTTTCAGAACAACCAACTTCTGATGTATGAATCAAATCCCTTCTTTTTTTCCACATAACTCTTTTCAGCCTGGGTTTTAGGCTTTCGACAAAGTGATGTCTGAAAACAACAGAATAAAGATCAGAAAATACAATGTCTCTTGCTCCTCATTAAAGGGCTGCCAACTACTTTTGCTCTTTTGTTAGACCATATTAAATGTTGTTCAAGTTGATGACCTTCTTGAACTCTAGAGTTCGAAGTGGTTATCTAGGACATACTTAACTGTGTCTAACTATCATGTGAAACTAATTACCTACTGAGGTAAACTAAGATGTGAGGAAAATATTAGTTGTCAATTCATAGACAAAATTAATTGAATATTTAATATACGTGACTTGTCAAAAACAAATCAGAGTGTCATATGGGAGAGGAAATGCCTGATGGTTTTTCTAGTTTGATCCAATAGCCACCAATAGCCATGAATTTGAAATATTGATCCGATTGCCACTTAAATGTGTCAAGTTAATTGGTTGAAGGCATCAAACTTCAAACAGATTATAGCATCAACAGTGGCATGTATGGACTGGAAAGACTGTTGTCGCACTACCATAAGAAAATTGATGAATCAACTTTTTGGGGATGAATATCGTGGTTTTTTAAGTTTTCACTTGCATAATAATATTATTAAGTTTCTCAACCATCTCTTGACAGGTTATGTTTTGGTGGTTATTATCTGGCCAGGTTTGTGTCCATCTGTTAAATATGCTTGTGGGTTGAACTTAACTCGTGTTCTTTCATATCCATACAATCAAATGTTTCAGGTATATGAAGCGGCAGCATCTTATTGATGTAACTGAAGTTTTCAAAAATCTTAAGTTTGAGAAAAACTTTTGGCTTGTCAAGCTTGGTTTCTATGTGATTTTCTTCTTTCTGGTCGTATTCAAGTATGTTCTGCACTTAGTATATAAATATCATTGTGGCTTATATTGAGTTTTTTATTATTAATATTACTATTTTATTTTACTTTTCGTCAATATGTTTTACTGGCATTATTTTTTTCTAATTAAGTTTACTCCCGCCGTTTGTGCATAGAATTATTGCTGTTGGCAAATTTTGGGTTACCATTCAGAGTTTGGTGATTTAGACATACGCTTCTCTATTTTATAATTCTAGGGAATAGTGGTACTAGTTATTCTACATATATGTGAGTGCTACTCTGAAGAAGGGTAGCATTTGATCACACAAGGCACATTCAGTCAATTACTTGTTATTTTCATACGCATGAATTACTTACCTATTTATTTTATTCTTGCCTCCTCTTTATTCTTATTTTACTTGGGTTTGTATATTCCAAGAGCTGATGAAAGCCTTCTAATGAAGGTGCAAATTTTTGTTGTATCATTTTCAACCGTATGGATCTCTAAGGTCGAAGGACTTGGTCTTTGAATCCTAAATCCTCAAGGTAACATTCTGTTGCTGTTGTGGCATACGGTTAGAAAAAACTAGAATTGTTTAGATCTTTATTATTTATTATTCTGTATGGGTGCGTCTATGTGTTTGTTCACAGAGAATGAACTTATATTTCAGAAGCAATTATAGGGCAATTCAAACTTGATGGTTGCAATGAAGTCGCTAGTCTTTTTATGTTGGTAAATCATAGATAAAAATCAAACCCACTGGGTAGTTCCAAAATTAATAAGATGAAAGGATCTTATTAGTTGTTAGTCTATATATGGTGTTTATGATAAAGCAGAAATTACAGATATATGTAAAATCATTTAATTTAGGAAGCTTGTCTCTTCCCAACTGTTTCCTTGTTGTATTTACGTGCATAGGTAGGGGACAGTCCAGAGGCTTCCTTTACTTTCCTCCTCTTCTTTTTGGGGTTTGGAGTATGGATCATTAATTCCTTTCATGTCACTTTTGGGTTCTGAATTTAAATGTCTGTACAAAGTGTTAAGACTTTAAGGATGCCTCTTTGTTTATTTCTTTCTGACTGATCCCAAGACATACTGATGCTTACTAGTTAACTTCTTTCCTCCCTCACTTATTTTTGTTTGTTGAATGATTACTTCCTCAAGAAACGCTCAGTGCTGCTGCTCTCTTACCTGTGCTGATGATAATTTGTAATGTGCAGGCTTACAATGTCAGGTTTTGAAGCTTTAGCAGGCAAGGATGAAAACCCACTTTCATTCTAATTCCCACTGCTTGAACATTATGGTGGCCATGTTTTCTATACTTGTGATTCATGTAAACAATGAACCTTATGTCACAGAAATAGATCCATTAGCCCTTAGAAATTAAAATTAGTTTTAATACACTGTTTGATGTGAAAACGTTCACATTGTTTTGATGCACAAAGTGTTCAAATTGATCCACATGTTTTAGAAATGCTTGTAGACTGAGATTTTACCGAAGTGATTAATTTGCCTCAGAAAGTGATGAAGGGAATGATGTGTTTTGTTTGCCATATAATGTTTTACCTGATGCACACTAGATTGTATGTTTTCTCACTTTGCTCGCCCTTCTGTTGGAGCAGCTGCTCACTGAGTTGTGGAGATATCATATTTCTGAATAGTCACATCATTCCAAATAATAGTGTTTCTGTCTCTGACTTCTTGTCCATGTTGATTGAAATCCTTTTTCATTGTGGAATGCAGGTGTGGTTGTTTGAAATCAAATCAGTCACTCCTTTAGTGATGCTCCGGCTCATTTTACAGATACATATTATCATAAATTGTGTGCCTTGTATGTATGAATCATGGGTGCATGGTCAAACTTTCTATTATGCATGTGCAGTCTGTTTACTTCTCTAGACGTCTTTCGCAGATTGTTGGGACAAATTAGGGAATAAGAATCATTCTGGCATTTCTATGGCGTGATTCTGCATGATACATTGCTCTGTCTTGAGTTAGCAGTCATTTGATATTGCTTGGCATGATCAATAGTTTTCCTTAAATGTTTGTTCCCTCCTTGCCGCATCATGGTCCAACAGTTTGTTGGCTATATATATATTGAAGAAGATCAGTCTGCATTCTTAATGTATACAATATACCTTGTATTTTTGAGATCTGAATTTAACTTGCCTTTTGAAAGGGTATCGAATGTTTTCACTTTCATCTCATGCAATTGATAATTTGAGTATGGTTTAAATATTCCAAACAAATTTTCTTAGGGAGCCTTTCATTTATTTCTCAAAGTTTCTCACGAGGTAAATTCTCTGATTTTTATCAATTTTTAATGTGCTTTTTGAGCACTTGTATTCAACACTTCGTCTTTTAACAAACTGTTTATTATTATGTGCAACTCACTATTTCGAAAGTCGGTCAACCAAATGCAATCTTATCTAGGATTTAGCTTTTGAAATTTCTGAATCTTCCTTTGTCAAGCCCTTTTTGGGCTGCATTCTGTTCTGTTGCAACTTATCTGAAGCACATTTAATTGTGGATAAGCTTTTGGTACAACGGATAGGATATATATCGATAGAAGTTTTAATATCCTAACTGGACAGACGACGAAATTTTGGGAATATATCTGACTTGGGTGCATAAAGATCGAATGGGTTGGGCTTGATATTGTTCTTTTTTAAAACGAGGTCCAGCTCAAGATTCGTGTGCTCAAGCGCAAGTACTTTTTATCTTGTCAGTGTTTGTAGAAGAATATGGCACACCAGCGGTAAATTCTCAGATTGAGACTTACTTTTTAGGGCCTGAAAATGACCCAAGGCCAAAACATGGGCCCACTTTATGTTCCAAAAAATGTCCAATGCCCGACAGCTAGACAGACCCAACATAGTGCAGGCAGCTTGAAAACACCTTGCCTTTCTCTGTAGAATCAAACAGTACTAATAATTGATGGACGGGCCCATCTGAAAAACGTCATCAAGCTGGTGGACCGATCCTCCGGTGGGGTTTCTCTGATAGGAGATATCTCACCTCTTGATTTATCGACCCTACAGACCCAGTTATGTCCGTGACCTGTTGGGTCATTTTCGGGTCCTGGACTTGACTGTAAGCTGTCATCCTGCTTTCTCCCATGCGGGGCCCATTTCATCAAAGGTCCTGCTTATACTGGATGGGTCATGATCAAGTGGGTCCCAACCCATTTAGGACAACATCTGACCGTTGGATTGGAGGTACCGTCCTTTTTTTATCCCGATTATTAATATAAAGGGCTGGTTGGGAAATTGGAGAAATAGTGTTTTGGAGCCCACTACTCTGGTGTCCTTTTCTGCCGGGGAAACTACTTGCGAGGTCTTGTGTTTCGGTCGTGAAAGTTTGCACCCATTCACATTCACGGTATGGGCTCTTTCTGATCTCTGTTTTCAGGTTTTGAAACTGCACCTCAAGTTTGTGTGTTTGGGCACAGTGTGTATGAATAAGCCTTCTTCCTATACGCCCTTTAGTTAGGTATTAAGCCATGAAAGTATTAAAATTCTTCTTGAACTATTAATTTATTATTTAATTTCTACCGAATAAATTGTTTCAAACTCTGTCTCCCTCACAATTCAACATAGGAATATTCAATCCATATACATGTAGTAGTTGCATAATAGTTATTCGTCTTATCACCATCGGAACATCTTCAAGTTATAATTACTTCGTTCCCATTGCATCATGAAATACGCAAGTGAGTTTACCTATTATATTATTATACCTTTACTATCTACGTGGTTATCTTCATTTTTCAAACAAAGAATGTTGAGAAACTAATATGATTATGTTGATTGAAATATATACATGTATACAATAAATTAATAAAATTATTTTGCTATTTCATATTTGTTTAAAATTATAATAATTTTTTGTTTTAAAATTAAAATTTTAAAAAATGACTTTTATTTTACAAATTTTAATAAAATAATAATAATAATATTACTGTTAAAAAAACAACAACAGTAAATTACTGGCCTGTCAAGGTTTGACCTGGAAAATCAGAAAATATTTAGGTACAGACAGGCGTATGATATAATAAAACTATTGCCAAATGAATCGCTCGGAGCCAAACGCGACTTTAAGATTGTGTTGCATTGATAGATACGGTCATAATGCCCCTCACCAACTTCAAGTTGGACGAAAATGACGTTTCACGTGGGCCCCGCCAGCCCACTGAACAACGTGGGGTCCGACTTGAATTGGACAGCTGTCCCTGCCTAAGGGTGGATGAAGTTTCCGTCTTTCCTTGACGTGGAGAGGTCACAACAATAGGAAAGGGAAAAAGAGGCGAATACCGAAAAAAATGGGCCTGGTGGTCGTGGACTATATTCACGTGGATCGCACGCTGGTTTGGGCCCACTGAAGCTGACATTCTCATGGTCTGAGTGATGATGACGGAGAATTTGGTTCATCACAAAATCTAATGTGGTCCTTTACATATGCATGTATATGATTCTTCCATAATCAATTTTCTCATGTCTAAATTCTTATAAATTATTTTTAATTGAAAATTATAGGATGACGTGGCACACCACCAGACACCGTGGCTACCAAAAGGCTAATTTCAGGATTAGTCATAATCAAACCAATTATGAACAATTATACGTCTAAATCAATCAATTTATGATTCCATTTAGAAATTCTGTCTCTTGTTTTTATTCGTTTTTCAGTAATTGATTGTCCACCTAATAAATCAAGATTCCCCTTAATTTTAAATTTCATCATAATAAATATAAATTTATAATTAATTACTAATAACAAAAACATGCATATATTATTATTATTAAAAAGAATCTTATACCAAAAATAGGGATTATGAGTAATGATACCTATTAATTAATTTATTATTATTATTATTTATTATTATTATAAAACCATAAGAGCAGGAGTGGTTGGACGGTAGTTATAACGTTAGAAAACATGTCCAGAAATGAACACATCATTGATGCATGAATAAAAGCGACTGTAAATGGTAGGAAGGAAGACAATTCGAAATGTGGGATGTGACTTTCAAAATCAGCTGGACAAGATAAGCCTTGCATATTTCTCTGCATGTCATCTCATTCTCCAGATGTATGTTCTTCAATTATTTCCATGCTTTAATTTAATTATACAAGGAGAACGTTGTTGTGTTTTAGAAAACGCAGTCGTTAGGATTACTATTTCTTTTAAAAATAACTGAAAAATTTATAATATTTTATTAAAATTAAATTTTGATACGATAATTTTAAGATAAATTTTAAAATAATTTATAACCTTCGCTTTTTTTTAACGAAAATTGCACATTAGTATTTTTATTTCATAGTTTTTGATTTTTAAAAAATAAAAAATAAAAATATGTCACACTTTAATGTCAAACAAAACTCTTTAGACTTGTTATTCGGATATCAATGATACTGTTAAAAAAGCCAGGATAAGAAAGTCCAAATAAAATTATGTCATCCAGCAACGTGCATTTCTGATTGCCTCTGTTTCTGATTGTTATTTTACTCTGCGTAATTGAAAAAGATTAACAATTTCAATTCGTGTTTCCATGGATTGGATCCTTCCACAGAAATTGACCACACGGTTTATGGCAGGCAGCCAGGCTGTGTTGATTGACCTTAGTGAAAGATTCTTCACAAAGCTAAAAGGTTACTCAATTGCATGACTTGGATGAGTATGGAAAGTGACAACCCAAACCTTGCAACACAACTTTGCCTAGCTATGGCTATGAGATTTTTCATGACTTTACATGCAATTTTTGACAATTTTTAAAGTTCTAAAGCTACTCTCTAACAAACCCCATTTCATTCACATAATGTTGTGAATTGGACAGCCCGGAAAGTGACAAATCTACAAATTGTCACGGCGAACGGAACTGAGGACATTACTAGCACTGCTGCTGCAAAAAAACTAGTGCTTTCTCCGCTTTGTTGTCACCTCCAAGATGATTGTTATGGAGTTGGTGATGATAATTGATAAAATGGTTAAAACAAAATATGTAATCTATTGCATTTACCAGAGCATAATTTTGATGGGCTAGCAAGGCCTACTCATCATCAGCCATAGCTCAGCTTATAGAATTGAAGACTGTTTCATGCTTTGAGTTATTAAAGTCAAGATCGAAGTACCCAATTCGGGTGCGAGTGTGAAAAATACTTCCAAAAACTGTTGGAGCAGTCTATCACCAAGCAAAACTCAACTTAGATCCTAACCGATAGAGGGAAAAGAGAGGAGAGGAGACGCAGAGCAACCCCTGCCACTAGCAATCAATGGGTTTAGTCCTTTTAATGAAAGAATAGAAGTCACGGGACCACGACTGCTTGCCCAATTACCATAGCTTCTCTTTACATTCATATTGCACGACTTTTAAAATACTTAATGTTGTCTTTTGCACTACCACGACGATGTCCAGTTAGAAAATTTTACTACAACACCTTGAATTGACAACAGACAATCTTTACATTAGCCATAATTTTACTACATTTAATGAATCAAATTCAATAATTTGAATACTAAACATCATTGTTTTTGTTCCAACAAAATTTACATTAGCCATCATCTTTCCATTATGACTACTAATCACTGCCTCGAGTCCAACCAAACCATTCATTCCAGCAATTGCAGCGTCTGCATTTCATTCGAACCATCCGCTTGGTCCAAGAACCCCAATTTTATATTAAAACGTTTGAAATACCTTTTATGGTTAAAATTCAATGTGGAGGATAGCTCTGTTAGTTTAAATGAGATTTAGGGAACTATTTACATATATTTGCAAGAACTTTAAGGACGAGGGACCCGGGCGGAAGGTCTTGTATTAATTTAAGGCATAGAAAAGAAGTCAACTCCTTTAAGGCAAGTTCAATGAAATTAATAAAGTGGTATGTACTCCACAAATATAGGTGTTTCCATCTTTAAATACGAACACTACAGCCCCTTGTTTAATCTCAGTTAGGCTGAGACTGGACCGGTATTACTTATGGTTGCGCCTTCGTTCTTGCTACTCTTGCATAGCCTCTGCCCCTAATTCATTATATTATTTAAATGGATATTTACTATTATTATTATATATAAATAAACATATATTTTGCTATCTTTGCGTATTTTATCTTCGCAATTTTCTTTTTAAGTATTTTATTTAATATATATATATATATTTAATTTATTTATTATTTCATCAAATATTACAATTAGGTACGTTTTTTTATTGAAAAAAAAACACTAAACTAATAACATCATTTTCAACATATATACATATATAAAAAATAATATAAAAATAAAATATAAAATCTCTTTGAGTTCCACATTTTTTGACTTGAACATATTATAAATACTTTATCAATTTAAATTGTCACACTTAAAATAATTAAAATAATAAATAATAAAAGATAATACGCTTGTATTATGCTTTGTAATATTTTATTATCAATATCAATGTAAATTAATAAAATTATTTAATAAATTTATATCACGTGTTTGATATTTTAGTTAAATTTTTGTAATTGATCAAATTTAAAATAAAATCACGCACGCATAATAAATTTAATTGAAAAAAAATATACAAATTATACGATACGTGGTTCTTAATTTTTCAAAAAATAATTAAAAAATCATATTTATGTCGCGGGGCTTAACGGGTCATGTGGCCATCGGTATTGATACGATATGTCGTCCATTTACCCATCGCTGGGTTTCAATTTTTAACGCGTACTAATCAATTCACTCCTCGTTTATGTCCTTAATATTATTCTAACGGGTGGGGTGAACTGTAAAAATATAATAATGTGTTAATATTTTATTATTATTATTATAAATAAATGCTGGAAAATGACCCCTCATCTTCAACTGTTTGTAACCGCGTGGGAAATCTGATTCGTCAGCGGTCCCCGCACCATGAGACCCACACAGTAACTTGCGCCCAACGGTTCGGTTCTCTTGACGCTAGAGATGACATTCGGTTCTATTTCCCGTCCGCTCCAGTTGGTTTTGAGTCAGATTTAAGATCAGGCTGTGTATTACACACGACTACTTGCCACCGAGTCTATTAAATAAATAATTATTTAATTGATTTATTTATTTTTTTCACATTTATATATAAATTTTATTACATTGAAAATAATAAGAGGTTTCATTTTGTGTACTCTTAGAGACCGAATAAAGAATTCATAAGATAAACAACCAAATCAAACGGCTCACTGCTGTGGCTAATCATAAATCGGACGGTTGGATCTAACAAATACGGTTGATACATTATACAAGATCTTTGATATTGATCGTTGAAATTAGTGGGTCCCGATATGCAGTTCCCCACTTTCTACTTTCCCCTCATCTCAGCCAACTGTAGAGTTGTAACTGTACATCATTTCTAAGGTTTCTCTCTCTCTCTCACTAAAAGCTTCCAGCAATATTCTGTATAATTAATTACAAACAAGGCCGACCGCAGCAACGTTGCTTTCTCTCTACTTCAAATGGCTCAGAAGTAATCTCTTGCACGCATAAAAGAGAAAACAAACGCACACAAAGCAAGCAATACCCAAACACTCTTGTCTCTCCTCTCTCTCTCTCTTTGTGTCTCTCTCAACTCTCGGTCTCCTTCTTCAACCAGGTTCTGTAATCTATACTATCATCTCTCCCTATTTTAATTCAAATTCTCTAGAATTGAAGTGGGTTTGGTTCAATGGAACCAACCGGTCCCAGATCCAGCGCAATTGTTCCTTCACTTGACCCAAACACCCTCGATTCCTCGCAATTCAATGAAGAAATTCAGCATTTGATGACTGCGCCGCCAGAAAACGCTAACTCCTTCACTGCACTGCTCGAGTTGCCGGCCCCACAAGCCATTGAACTCCTCGATCACTCCCCCGAATCCAACGGCACCACAGCTGCAAACCTTACAGTAAAGGTCGATAGTCACCACTTACCTTATCATTTCAACGCTGGGCCAAACTTGACCCTTCCTTCTAATATGGCCTTGATCGAACGCGCTGCGAGATTCTCGGTATTTGGCGGAGAACACCACAACGAAAATTATAATGACATTAATAAAAATATTGATAATAATAGCAACAATCACTCGCCGGAAACTACGGGGTCGGTGCCGTGTAATTCAAACGCGAATCTCGGGAAGGTGAAGAATGAACCGGCCGAATCAGGCTCCAACGACAATCCGAATTCATCACAGCAGTTGGATATCAAGAGCCAGAGTCAGAACCAGAGGACGGCGAAGAGAAAAGAGCGAGAAAAGAAGGTAACGAAGTTAGTTAGGGCTCCTTGGGTTTGTGTTCAGTAGCTGAACTGTAAATAGATAGCTTAATTCGTGCAATAATAACAGGCCAAAGCGGTGACAAAGAAGAGCAAAAGTGGCGCAAACGATAGCAGCGAAGATGCGGAGAAGCTTCCTTACGTTCACGTCAGAGTTCGCCGCGGTCAAGCCACAGATAGCCACAGCTTGGCGGAGAGAGTAATAATTAATAACTAATGGCAAATTTAATTATTAATTATAGAATTCAGTTGTCTAGTTACGTTGGTTATCTTGTCAATATTGCAGGCGAGGAGAGAGAAAATCAATGCACGTATGAAGCTGCTACAAGAGCTGGTTCCGGGATGCAATAAGGTTAGCTTTAATTTGATTATTTAATCATTTGATTGAGATTTCTGGGATTAAATCAAGAATATTCTGCCGAAAAAGCGAAAATTACATCTCCAGATTACGGGCTTTAATAACAGTGTGTTGTCCTTGTCATACTTTTTTCTCACAAGTGGCATTATGGGTAATTTGATCCTTTTCACATCGATATTGGGGGAGAGTTTGTTACCAGTCCCTTTTAAGGTCAGTTTCGTCATTCATAATTTACTCCTCTAATCCTTCTTTGGATTTGGAAATTGACATTGCAAAATGACGAAAATGCACTTCGACTGGGCCGGACAAGCAAATCTAGCTGTGCGGGATTGCTGGCTGGACCCAAGTGCTTGGGAGACAAGTGTAGTGGATTTGTGTTAGTGGATCAAATTGCACTTGGGTCCCACTTCGTTGGGACAAAAATTTTGGTGCCTCATGGGTGCAATCGTCTGTTACAATTTTGGCATCCATCAAGCGTGGCAGGATGAAAAATCAACGGAAGAACGATCCCGCGGACAGATTCATTTGATAAACGCACATACCTAACTGCAAATGAGACTTGACGTGATGCTCCATGGAGCTAATCAATCTGATTTGAGTTCAAATGCAAACTAGATTTCTATGCTTGATGAGATGTTTGAAATCACTGTGAAGTTACACTGATTAATTTGGGCTGCATGTTCTAAATTAGCGAATAAAATTGAGTCATGACTGTGATCACAACTTTAATGTAAATTAAGGCTGAAATTTAATTAAGCAAGGCATTTCGCAATCAAAAGGGACTCAAGTGCAGAAGTGCCGGAGATTAACAATCAGGCAGTTTTTACAGCTATATTCAGTCTATATTGATTGCTAAATTGCCTTAAGAATCAAAGTCAATTTTACTTGTTTCTGGGTAGGGGTAGTTTATGTATTGCATCACATGGAGTCCCCATTTATCCATGCTTTGTGTTTAAATCTCTCCTGAGTATAAGTGCGAAGAAACTATTTCAATGTTCTTTGTGGAGCAGTTTTGAATTTTTATGTGTAATTGGACTCCAGTAGCAAATACAACCATTTGATAGTATCTGACCTGCAAGATAATGTTTGCAGATTTCTGGTACGGCATTAGTTTTGGATGAGATCATCAACCATGTGCAGTCGCTACAGCGTGAAGTGGAGGTCAGACTTGCTCATCTTATTAATCAATTTCTCTCTCTTTTCTCCTTCTTCATCCTTTTCTCCTTGGAGATAATGCAATGAGGTGGCTGGAACTTGATAGCAATTTGTTACGGGGTCATTTTGTGGATAGGGTTTGTAGACAGAGATGTGACCTGCAGCACCTTAAGTGCACTGGTGGAGCATGGCAGAGGATCAAGGGTTTTACTTTGTAATGGTTTCTCTTGCTACTTCTCCCCAAAATAGTCATTACCAAATAATTTTGGCTGTTTGATTTGTCAAGATTTGTAGTTGATTTTACCATTTTTCCGTACCAAAGCTTTCAAAGGAAACGGCAACTGGGATGGTATAGAAACCATCATTCTGGCTTTGGTCAGTTGGTTTTTAGGGTGCTGCATTCTTTTGTATCTCGTCCTGTATTTCCCTCCTTTTGTTGCCAAAAGACATTAACTTTTGCCCTGTAGATCAATAGTTTCAGAAGAGTGTGGAAATCAAAACCCTATGAACTATAGCGAGCCTTCAGATATTGTTGGTAAACTTCAAGGATTTAGTTAATTGTGTCATGATTATTTCGTAATCTTATATTACTTTTACTATTACATTGTTTTACTTTATAATCTTATATTACTTTGGTTGCGGTGATCTTATTCTGTTTACTCTGGTTTCAGTTCTTGTCAATGAGACTAGCAGCAGTGAATCCAAGAATTGACTTCAATCTTGACAGTATATTGGCTGCAGAAGTAAGTATTGTCTTATTTAACACCCTTTTGTATTTCATGCAGCGAGTAGCCTTTGAGAGGTGTGGAGTTGTTAAGTTGTGGCTTCGTTTGATCTTACAGCCTAGTTGGTGTAAACATTCCTAAATAGCTATTAGCAGCCGGCTTGTTGATTCAGATTAGATATTGGAACTTCGATTCGGTAATGGGCATAAACTTTTTATGTTCGTGGAATGGGAAATAGAAACCTTTGAAATCCTAACATGGCTCATTATATCATACTTCTACCCATATTAAGAGGGCTGTTAGTCCTTTATAATTGAAGGGAATGTGTCGGACTCGATCTTCTTATCTTAACTGCTCAAATTTAGAATTTCAGCTATTTCTTAGAATGCTATTGACACAAATAATTGTCATGGGCAAGCAAAATATGTTGGTCTGTTGTACTTATATCTGTAACACTAGTGAATGGTGTGTTGGCATATTCTAATATTTATGATTGTTCTTTGTTACCTGTAGGGTGGGTCATTAATGGACGGTAACATCCCTGGCATGGTTATGCCTGTAATGTGGCCTGAAGTCCAAGTCAATGAAGACAGACAACAATATCCACAGCAATGGTATTTGGACGGGCATCACCAGCCCGTCTGGGAAGGAGAAGAAGAGAACCATAACCATGTCACTCCAGAGAACTCACTTTTGAGTTACGACTCTTCAGTGAATTCAGGTAGATAAGAACAATTAGCTACTAGAAAACCCTTGTAGAGATGGAGCCTTTTGTTAATGCTCTTGAAAAACATGTTTAAACTATGAAACGAACTTAGAAGTTGTCATTGTATTGCAGCAACTCTGCACTCAAACCAATTGAAGATGGAGCTATGAAGATGAGATGAATTTCCAACTAGTAGCTAGTACTGTATATATCTTTGATAATAGTAAGCATTTAGCAGGAAGCAGAGGGGAGGCGAGGCCTCAACATTTATCTTTGGGGTTTTTATGTCTTCTTTTTGCCAGAGTCAGTTGAAAACCCATTTTTCTTTCTACTGGACTTTCGGTATGTTATTTTTATCTAGATATAAATATTTTATATGTATCTTACTTAATATACTCACTCTCAGAGTCGTTCAACCAAATTCTTAATTTCTGTGGTGATTGATTGGTTCATATTGTAAAAATAGAATGGACTATCGGCCTTAATTGTTATGGAATTCGATTACGTTGTCAAGACCTGCATATTTCATCGAGGGCTTTCCCGGGGCCACGGCACTTTTCGTTTAATATTTTCTTCCGATTAGCGGCACTCCACCGTGGTTAGGTTGCTTGTCACATGATGCCAGATTACAATTGTCTGTCGTCAAAAACAATAAAATTTACAATGCTCTTTTAAATTTAGGTTATACAGTATTAAATTAAATTTCCACATTTTACTGAGTGATGAATTTAAAAGCAACGATTTAGGAACTGATTTAGCCTTGCCTGTACAGTCTGCCTTTACAAATTGATAAACATCAACAATGAACAATAGTTGACTAGATATTCGGGCCCAAATGCAGTAGTTAGAGGTGGGATTGATTGCCAAGAAAGCTACTTTTGTCAGACAAATATTTAAATATTTTCCTTATCTGGTTTGACAAGTAAAGAAATACCAAAGTGATAAGACAAGAGGAAGCGAATGCATCAGAATTCAGGCCCACCGCCAGAAGAAAATGGTGACTTCACTTCTCCGCCCTCCACTAATAATAACAAAAATTATTCTCCTAGTCTTACTCCCTCTCGTCCAATCATCTCCCTCCACGTCATCTCCCGCCGTCCAACGTCTCCTCCCAACCCATGATAATACCTTTCCTCTCACCCTCTCCGTCGCCGACTACGGCGCCGTCGGAGACGGCATCCGCTACGACACAACCGCCATCCAATCCGCCATCGATGCCTGTCCCCCCACCACGCCCTGCCACGTCACCTTCCCACCCGGCACCTACTTAACCGCCACCGTCCACTTAAAATCTCGCGTGACGCTTAACATCCAAGAAAACGCCACCTTATTGGGTGGCACCAAGATCGAAGACTACCCTAAAGAGTTTTCGAGATGGTACGTGGTGTTGGCTGAGAACGCGAGCGACGTCGGGATAACCGGGGGCGGAGTGGTGGATGGGCAAGGTCAGAAGTTTGTGGTGAGGAAGAATGAGAAGAAGAATGTGATGGTGAGCTGGAACCAGACGGGGGCGTGTTTGGGTGATGAGTGCAGGCCCAGATTGGTGGGGTTTCTGGGTTGCAAGAATGTCCATGTGTGGAACGTTAAGTTGAATGAGCCCGCTTACTGGTGGTTAGTATATTTTTATTACTTATTATTATTGTTATTATTCTTGTTAGCTTAGCTTCTTTCCTTCGCCTCTTTCTTGTTCATTGATTTGATGTTAGTGTATTGACGTCGTTATGTTTTGGCAATTTTATGATCTGGGCATGTTCGGATTACTTTGTTTTACTTAAGATTGGGTGTATATTAATCACACAATCGTGTACTAAGAGGGCACGTACTTTTTCTATCTTATGCTTGTACTTCGACGGCCCTGCAAAAATGTTTCTGCTTAATCGTGTTCAATTCCATTCATAATCCATTTAATTTTCTATATTTTAAGATAATCGTGTAAGATGTTCTGCTTTTTATTATTTGAGGGAGCCAAAACGCATTGCTCAATATGGAAGAAAATGGGAAGTGGGTAACTCTTGCCGTTGAAAGTTTCAAAGTTTTGATTGGACATTTGGAATGTCTTGATTGTTAGTCTCGAATCACCTGCCTTCTGAACCCCTATCCAGGAATACATACTAGAGAACTTAAAATGAACTATATGAGCTCTGGCATAGAGTCAGTTGAATTTATCCATCTCTTGAATGTTTCGATTTAATCTTGAATTTGACCAAATTGATTACGTGCTGCAGCTTGCACATAGTACGTTGTGTTAACACAGCCATTCGTGATGTTTCGATTTATGGAGACTTTAATTCACCTAACAATGATGGGATAGATATTGAGGATTCAAATAACACGGTCATTACAAGATGCAACATTGATACCGGAGATGATGCAATCTGTCCAAAGACGTATACCGGCCTCCTTTATAACTTGACTGCTACAGATTGTTGGATAAGAACAAAGTCTTCAGCTATCAAATTTGGTAGTGCTAGTTGGTTTGATTTCAAGGATTTAGTATTTGACAATATCACCATTTTTGAATCCCACAGGGGGTTGGGACTGCAAATACGTGATGGAGGTAACATCTTTGTTTCCATTCTTTCTTAGAATGGACTTTTCTATTTATGGAAGAAGTAAATTTTCTGGAAAACCTGCATATCTTATGCATGTTTTAGACTTTAGAGTTTGAATTGTTAAAATTGTTAATCTAATGTAAAGTTTCTAACTCTTTAATTGGAAAATTTTGCTCGGTAGATTTCTAGAATGATAAGCACTGAACACCTTTGAAGCTCAATTTGCTTTTAGAAAATATGAAATATAGTAAACTGGAATAATACAATGATAGTTTCCTAGCTCTTTAATTGGAAAATCTTGCTTGATAGATTCTAGAATGATAAGCACTGAACACCTTTGAAGCTCAATTTGCTTTTAAAAAATATGAAATATAGTAAACTGGAATAATACACTGATAGTTTATGGCTATGTCAACTACTTGTCAAGTGTTGGATATATTATTCACTTTGATTCTAAAAAAATAAATTACCTATCTTAAGGTTTATTCTGTTTGTTTTGTAACTGCATACATTATATCATTTCAAATACATGTGGATGTGATCTGAAATTTTGGTGATAGCTTCTTATATCAATAAATATTTAGTATCAAATGTGATATTTTGCTAGTTTCTGAGAACTGTGCTGATGAATAATTTGTCAATGCTTGGGTCATTTCTTACATATCATTTGCATTGAATTAGCACTTCATTAGAGTCCTTAACAATTACCTCATTCTAAAACAATTTTACTAGCTCTCTCTGAACAAATGACTGGAAATTTCTCACTTCTGGGCTTTGTTACAGTAATAGATAGTTGTGATTGTATGCTTTTCTAACTTGAAATTGAATTCTCTGGCTCATAAATTTAAAATCTGAATTGATAACCTACGAACTCCATTATGTTACCTGTCTTCATTTGTGGTCTCCAACTTTGCAATGCTAGCCGGAGTCCAAGCAAATTCTATATTTGATGCTTCAAAACTCAACTACAGCAGTTTCCTTTATGTTTTTTTTTGGTGGGGGGGGTGGTTAATGAAGTAGTAGTAGTAATAGTAGTAACCATTTACCTTGTGCAGGAAATGTAAGGGATGTTACCTTCTCCAACATAAATATCAGCACAAGATACTATGATCCGTCATGGTGGGGAAGAGCAGAGCCCATATACGTGACAACCTGTCCAAGAGACTCGAATTCAAAGGAGGGCTCAATCTCTAATTTACTCTTTATTAACATCACAGCGAATTCTGAAAATGGCATCTTCTTATCAGGTTCTGAACGCGGACTATTAAGCAATTTAAGATTTATAAACATGGATGTCACGTATAAAAGGTGGACAAATTACACGGGTGGATTGGTGGATTACAGACCAGGATGCCAAGGACTAGTGAATCACAGCGCTGCTGGGATCATCATGGAACACATTGAAGGTTTGGAGGTTAAAAATGTGAACATGAGATGGTCCGATGATCAGTCAGAGAAATGGAATAATCCTCTGGACTTCAGGCCTTCGACTGTCGATAACATTTCGTTCCTGAATTTCCATTCGGCTTTTTACAAACAGCGACATAAAGAAAACTAGACAAAGTTATTCTTAAACGTTATTCCATGGAACAAATAATGGAGTTGAATTCTAGATCTTTGTATACAGAAGTTGCGCGTTATTGTTGAAGAAATCATCGCAAAGATAAAATTCAATGGTTACCAAAATTGTGCATGCTTGAAAATATTGTATTTGGTAGCGCTCATCTTTACTTGATAGCTATTGTGTATTAATCATCCATTAACACATACTTGATTAGTAGCGAAATTTACGGCATTTCAATTCTAAATACACAACATTGTACCCAAAAGAAAAAGAAAGTATTCCAAGGCAAGTGTACCAGAGAGTAATAATCTATTACAGCCAGCGAAGAACATGAATCGGCTCCAGAAAATCATACGCCGTTTGGGTTGTCCCGAAAAACATTTACTTGCTTTCTCTTCTCAAAAGCAATTTACCTTCACCCGGCAACTAACCATACTGTCCTTCCCGCCAAATCAACAGACTTTAAAAACTCTATGCTCCAACGGTCAAGTAGCAGAAGCCCTAATAGAAATGGCCACTCTTGGCCCTGAAATGAAATTTGAAGGGTATGACACGCTGTTAAACGCGTGCCTGAATCAAAGAATTCTCAGAGGAGGCCAAAGGGTTCATGCGCACATGATAAAAACTTGTTATCATCCACCAGTATACCTGAGAACTAGGTTCATTATCTTTTATAACAAATGCGAGTGCTTGAACGATGCAAGGAAAGTGTTTGATGAAATGCATGAGCGGAATGTGGTTTCTTGGACTGCTATGATTTCGGCTTATTCTCAAAAAAGATATTCCTCAGAAACGTTGAATCTTTTCGTTCAGATATTAAGATCAGGTACTCTTGAATCCTTATCTTTTTTTTTAAAAGGTTTAAGCGGGTATTAAACAATGTTCGGTATTTTGGTCATTGAGATTGGATTAACTGCGTTTTGCATTGAATTGGTTTTTTGTTTTTTTTAGTTATGTGCTTGTCAGCAATTATGTCAAGGTTAGAATGAGGGTGGATGGAGCGTACCTGTCTCATATAATTGGGCAGTTGAGCCAAAGATAAATGACCAAATAGAGCGCTTCAAGAAACTTAAAGTGTAACTCAACTTAGTTGTCCGTTCGCTAGACACTTCCAAGAGTTAAGTCAAGTTGATAAATGACATTACATGCATGTATAATAAGAATTTATTTTTTTCTTTTCATGAAACCATAAAAGTGGTGTCGATATTTTGTAGGGCCAGAAGAGTTTTATTTTGGTTGTTTAAATTTGTCAAGATATTATCACTAGAGTGATAAGGGCATCAATTATCAAATCAAGACAAAGCTAATGACTAAAATATCTATGTTGACTATAATATCTTTGTAGGTATACTACCTGATTCAGTCGTTAGAGAAGGGGATCCTCTCAAAATGCTACGAGGAGACAAATTTTACAGCATTAATTTATTTGTTGTTTTAGAATCACCTAGGTCATTAGATGGGGCAAGGCTCATTTTTATTTCTATTCTTTGAACCACAACTTCTTTGGGACCAGTGGCTTCCAGAGTGAATTTACATCTAAGATTGAATTTTGTTTATCCTGTTACTTATAACTAAATAATTGTCTGCAGATATAGAACCTAACGAGTTCACTTTTGCAACTGTGCTTACTTCTTGCACTGGTACTTCTGTTGTGCTGGGAGAGCAAATCCACTCTCTCATAATTAAGAGAAATTATGAATCACATATATTTGTTGGGAGCTCACTTCTCGACATGTATGCTAAAGCTGGTAAAATCCATGAAGCTCGAGGTGTTTTTGAATGCTTGCCTGAAAGGGATGTTGTTTCTTGTACTGCTATAATTTCTGGCTATGCACAACTAGGTCTTGATGAAGAGGCACTAGAACTATTTAGGAAGTTGCAGGTGGAAGGAATGAGTTCAAACTATGTTACTTATGCCAGTGTTTTGACTGCATTATCTGGTCTTGCGGCACTGGATCATGGTAAGCAAGTTCACAACCATGTTCTTCGGTTTGAAATACTCTCATATGTGGTGCTTCAAAACTCACTGATAGATATGTACTCAAAATGTGGAAACCTCACTTATGCACGAAGAGTCTTTGATCACATGTCTGAGAGAACTGTTGTCTCATGGAATGCAATCCTTGTGGGATATAGCAAACATGGAATGGGAAGAGAGGTGATGGAGCTCTTCAAACTGATGAGAGAAGAAAATAAAGTTAAACCTGATGGTGTGACTTATCTGGCTGTTTTATCAGGTTGCAGCCATGGAGGAATGGAGGATAGAGGGCTGGAAATTTTTGATGAAATGGTGAATTGTAAAGATGGGATTCAGCCAGAAATTGAACATTATGGGTGCGTGGTTGATATGCTTGGGCGTGCTGGCCGGGTCGGAGAGGCATTTGAGTTTATTAAAATGATGCCTTTTGAACCAACTGCTGCAATTTGGGGTTCACTTTTAGGCGCATGTAGGGTTCACTCTAATGTTGACATTGGTGAATTTGTAGGTCAACAGCTATTAGAAATTGAACCTGAAAATGCTGGGAATTATGTCATTCTTTCTAATTTATATGCCTCTGCTGGGAGATGGGAAGATGTAAGAAGTGTTAGGGAACTGATGAGGGAGAAGGCTGTGACAAAGCATCCAGGCAGAAGTTGGATTGAGCTTGACCAAACTCTTCATACATTTCATGCAAGTGATCATTCCCACCCAAGGAGGGAAGAGGTGTTTGCAAAGTTGAAAGAATTGTCAGTCAAGTTCAAGGAAGCTGGCTACACACCAGACTTGAGTTGTGTTCTACAAGATGTAGACGAAGAGCAGAAGGAGAAGATACTTCTGGGCCACAGTGAAAAACTGGCTTTGACTTTTGGGCTCATTGGTACTCCTGAGGGAGCCTCAATCCGTTTGATAAAAAACCTCCGGATTTGTGTGGACTGCCACAATTTTGCCAAGTTTGTATCAAAGGTTTGTGGAAGGAATGTCTCACTGAGGGATAAAAACCGATACCATCATATTGTTGGCGGAACCTGTTCTTGTGGAGATTATTGGTGACTTCTGAAGATCCATGGGGGGGAAAAGTTTCTTTTGCCTTGTTTAGAGTGCTATGATATATGGTAAGCCTGATTTGACATGAGAACAGGATTAAATGTAGCTTTCTGCTGGAAAATGAAATAGGCAATCACATTTCATAACAAGGCTCTGAAAATGTAGAGAACTGAAGAACTATCATATCTGCAGTGGATTGACAGCTATTAGCCCCAGCTTGAAGTGCAGTTATTTTGGAGTTGCATGAATGTTCATTTCTACATACACAAGTTAACTTAAACCAGTGGGATATTCGTTATATTTTCCTACTTAGGCAAGGATCATAAACCCAAATTTGATATAACCGAGAAGAGGATTGATGGAAGCCGCCGGCAAGCTCTTGCATGGAACAGTGGAAGACAATTCTGTGTGCATATTATGCTGATCTTAAGATTTCAGAGGCTTCATTGTTCTCTGTGTATTACATAGAGTTGAGCAGATGCTCAGCATTTTGTTTAAATCCTGCAGATTGAGTAATTCATTGCTATAATGACCACTTTGCCATTCATTGACAGAATGGTAATTTACCCAACTTCATTTTAATTTTTACCATCCGGCTTCTTCTATGGATAGAGAGTAGTACTAAGCCTGCTTTAGCTTACGAATTTATCATTTTTCAAGTTCATATTTTTTGATATATTTTTATACGTTAAACCTGTTTTTTGTAATCTCTAAAATAAATGTTATGTTCAGGTTACAAAATTTTTTTATATGAAATCTGTCTCTGAGTTTCTGGGAAATTTTCCTTTTGGGCCAAATTCCGTAAAAGTAATCATATGAGACCCTCTAATTTTGCATAAATATGAATGAGATTACTAAAGAAAGGAAAATTAAACAATTTCATCCCATTGCTAAAATAAAAGACACTACCAAAACGACGCCGTCAGTTGTTCCAAACAAAACCTTCAACCCCCTGAACTGCTCGACTTCGTCAGTATTCCCGAACCAGATGTCCTTGAACACAATGCTCCGCCACCGGCTATTCACTCGCTTCGGCTCAACCCATGCCGGGGCGAGCCGATGGACGAGCCCCGGCCATCAGGAGAGGCCGAACGGCTACCTCTTCAACCGTACCCCAACACCACCTGGTCAGTCCCGTAAATGGGAAGACTGGGAGCTTCCTTGCTACATTACCAGCTTTTTGACGGTCGTGATCCTCGGAGTCGGGCTGAATGCCAAGCCAGATCTCACCATCGAGACTTGGGCTCACCAGAAAGCCCTTGAACGGCTCGAGACGGAGAAATCTGAGTGATTGATTGAGTGCCTTGTCTTTGCGTTGCGATCTCGTATGTTTACTTTTCTTTTTGTGCCGTTGATAAGTTTCATGTGTACTTGAATAAGGGCCTTTTATGAACCTTAATTACCCTTTCTTTCTTTAGTTATCAATTTCGATGTTTTTAACATTACAAATTTAGACAAGATTATTTACATTTCTGACGCGTGATTCATGGGTTCAGTGCTTTTGAACTGTGGAATTGCATAGCTTTTAAGATTTTTCGTGTAGTTCAGTGTTTATCTCTTATTATAAGGAACGTTGTATTTCATTAGTCAAAGCTATTGTCTGTAGAGATATATGTTATCATTGCTAGTGATAAAGGCGTAATTTTGTGATGGGTTTTGTTAATTTGCTATTGGTGAGGTTGATTAACCCTTTAATGTGTTTTAAGTTTCTTATTTGCTGCTATAGTTGCAGTGGGTTGATTGTTATTTCTCCCTACAGGTGTGAATGGCTCAGAGACATGTATATTGATATGCTTGATATACTGTTAATAAAATTTAAGTTGATAGCTAAGGCTGTTGGTTCTTATGGACATCACAAATTTGTGAATTAGTTTTCACTAAAAGAATGATTAATGAGAATTGAGAAGGCAGTTTCTACCTTTTAATAACAAAGGTGTTGAGACCTATGCAAATGTGATTATGGCACATTGCTACATACCATGTGTCAATTCAGATACTCGTTTTTGTGAAACTATATGGGGCCAAGAGCTTATTTACAATGTCTTGAATTTGAAGAGTTGACTGTTGAAATAAACTTTTCACTGGCAACTGTCAAATGTGCACATGTGTGCATGCATGCTTGTTGACAAGCACAAACTCGTGTTTATGTATATGCAAGTCTTGGTATCAAAATAGGAGATGGATGTATTTGACATCCTATGTTTGTTATATCCAAGTTTGATGTGATGAAAGAATTTTGAATGTCCTTTCTTACTTTTTTTTGAATTCTTCAGTTTTTAGCCAATCCTATGTTTTGTGGACAAGCCATATTGAGATCATATGATGTTATTATTGTAGACTTTCAACTTTGGTTAGTGGAATAGGGATAAGTATTATCCTTTTTGCATAAATTATAGTCTGTTCTTGAATTAGGCTATTAGTTTATGCTAGTAATTGGTTGCCTGATTATTGTCTTTTACACTATTAACATTTGCTGCTTAAAGTTTATGTGTGTGAACATGTGTAATTATTTGCTTGTGCTTGAAAAGCTATGAGGAGAACTGTGTAGCTTTTTGATAAATCCAATACTGTGGTTATATCTCTAATAGTGTTTGGATGAAGTCAGAAATACACTGCAGCTAAGAATTTTAAAGCTTTTGTTAGTCATTCACCATGAAACTCCAAATACTTTCACCCAATTCTTCTTCTTGTTATTCTTATTATTTTTATTATTATTTGTGGTTCCTGCTGTATTACGTTTATTAATCTTTTTCTAAAATGCAAATTTTACATAGAATCCTCTACTTAAAGCTGCTTATAGTTTCAAATTTGTTTAGTCTGTCCCATTTTGATTATGGATCCTTCAAAGTGAGAATTCTGCTTATGTTCAAACTCCTTGCTAGGTAATGTCATATTGAGAATTTCCAACAGGTTAACCACTAGAATTGTAATTACATTTGTCTAGCAATCACTCACTTTCTCCAGAATGTTTATACTTCAACACTTCTTTGTTTTTATTTTATTTTTGCTTTTGTATATCCTCTATTCCTTACTACCAGAGCTAATTGTCCCAATCTCCATCCCATACATACATATGCAATTAGTATATTAATTATGATGCACTAATTGCATATGTTATATTTGATCTCAACCGTTGAGAGTGCATTAATCTAATGACTGACAAATTATAAACAATTGTGTAAAGTTAAGAGACTTTTAATCCTACCCCACTTCTTTCTCTACATGCATACATACATATGCAATTAGTGCATTAATTATGATGCACTAATTGCATATGTTATATTTGATTTCAACCATTGAGAGTGCATTAATCTAGTGGCTGATAAATTATAAAAAATTGTGTAAAGTTAAGAGACTCCTAATCCTACCCCACTTCTTTCTCTTCTTCTTTTGTTTTTCTTTGGTTCCAGGGTTGTTTGTTGCTAGCACATTTTTGTTCTATCTATCTATCTATTATGCCTGCACTTCTTTCTCTTCTTTTCTTTTTCGTTGGTTCAGGGGTTATTTTCTATCTCTCTCTCTCGCTCTCTCTCTCTATCTGTTTTGCGTGCACTTCTTTGTCTTCTTCTTTTCTTTTTCTTTGGTTCAGGGGTTGTTTACTGCTAGCACATTTTTGTTTGTGGGTTTTTATACCAGCTATTGCTCAAATAATTAGCACTCATTGAATGTTCAAATGCTTCAAGTGCTTTAGGGGAAGCGATATAGCATGGGCGGTTCCATAAATGTCTTGTAATCATTATTATCATTGTTAATGTGTCTATCTTCCTGATATCATGTTTTTCATCCAAATTACTGTGCTGGAAGGCTCTACTGTTCATACATGATACAGCTTGATCATTAATCGCTGTTATTTTACTACCCATTTTTTTGCATAGACCAAGGGGTGTAAAGCTTGATAATCGTCCAGGCACTTCAAGACAAAGTTATTGGTTGTATTACTTGAGGCAGACACTGCTGTTGCTTGGGGTCTCCTTAAAAGGAAAAACAATTAGTGATTGTGATGAATATGCTGCTTGCATTTTGCTTTATTATCAGCCTCCTCGGATATTTATAATTTTCCTCAATCTTGTTCTAATAATACCTCTAATGGCTTGGTTTATCACTAACAAAAGAGTGGATGTCTCAAGTATTGTAATCCTTATGTCCAGTAAAGCCTTCTAACTACACCAATGAGTTTAACAGAAATTTGCCTGCTAGTACAATAATATGGTAACAGGTACGGAGGAAATTTTTGAATGTGCAATTATGCACATCTTTAAATGCTGTAGTTGTAATTAATATTTTAGGTTGTTAGATACGTGCTCTTCAAATTGCAGTCTGTTTGAGTGGGAATCATCCAGATTACTCCCCGTTGTACAATTACAACCTTTACAGTGTATTAAGGCAGACTCGCTCTTCCACAAATCAGTTAGCACCGCCCCTGTTTTCGTTCTCCAAATCTGGCCCAATCCCGAGTCTTAAACTTTCAAGCCTCAAGGAAAAGGAGAGGATTGATGGAGTTTATTAAGATCCAATCCCAGTCTTCTGGAGGGTCTAAAACTACAGATCAATTTAGTTGCACGGCAGAAGCCATAAAAGACTCAGAGAAGTGGCTGGGTTCAGATTCGGATGGGAAAAAGCTGTTGGATAACAGTACATATTCCTACAATAAAAGCTTTTAGGAAACAGCAGATTTATAATTACGTGATGTGTCGAGAAGGAGGCTCTTAATTAATTATTCCATATAGAAAATTACATTATAAGTAAAGTATGAATGTAGGGGACAACAAAGGGTAATTCGATTAATTTATAGGGTAAATGTACTCTTAAAGCATTGATTGCATTGGCAGCATCGAGAATCTTCCATATTCAAGAAAATAATTTAATAGATTCCCTAACGATAAGTTGTACTAATTTGGGGACGGTGTGTGTCTAAAGGTGGACCAAACGTATCTTTGCTTTTTGTTATTTGAACATGCCACGCAATTTTTATTTACTGCTTAAAATAAATTTATTGTTAAGGTCGAAGGAGTTAATTAAAAAAAAGTCCTTTTATTTGTGTTTTCATACACTATATATATATATATATATATATATATAACACACACACTTTTTCTCATAGTTAGTGGTGGCCTCTATTGATTTTATAATTAATTATAAAATCTCTATTGTTTTGTTTATTGAATAATTATAAAATTTTTATTAAAATATATTTATGATAGTTAAATAATTCTTTATTTTTTTCAATAATTTTACTTATAAAATCTCTAATTTAAAAATATATATATATTAGAGAGAGAAGGAAGAAATAAATTTTAAATAAAAATAACTACTTTTATTACATGTGATTGTAAGAAATAACTTTTTGAATTTCTTGTTCAGTGAGGCACCACAACTTTTTCATTTACACGTGAAAGTGAATTGTCTTTTTGAATTTTTGCAAAATTAATAATAATTATTGTTAAATTAAATAATTAAATAAGACTAAGCATAATAATTGAATTTAATTTAGAGATAGAGATAGGAATAGTGTCCAATATCTATCATTTCTTTAATTATATTTTTAAATTTATAAATTATAATTATTAAAATATTATTTTAAAAATTATAAAGTTTGATTTAGAAGAGAAATTACAAACGAAGTGAACAATTACCATAAAAAGAAGAGAGCAGTTAATTGATTGATCATTGCACATGAAATGAATAGCAATGAGGAGTTATCATAACAAGAATTTCTATTTAATGAATAAATGAAGAAAAGAATCCAACAACAATAAAATTGATAACATTTACTAAATTAATTGGATTTAACATCATCACCGGCAACTGATGTTCATCGTCCACATATACCATAAAAGATAATGAACTTAACTCGGTGGCCAATTTTACCAAATTATCCCTCAATGTGTTGGTTTTGGTAAGGCGAACAATGTCGCTCACAAAATAATGCTAGGATAAATAAAATCAAAATTGGGCCACTGTCTCTCCTCTTGCATTTAAGAAATAATCGTATTATTGGGTGTATATATATATATATATATATATGCCTATTAATTAATGTTTCAGAGGTCCATACGTACGTGCGTACCAAATAAATATTACAGCTGTGATGTAATCAAACTCATTCAGGCAAATTGATGATCCAGATCTACGAATCGAATAGCTTTCAGTGCAGGCGGAGCAAAATTTAGGGTCAGAATCGGTCCTTTTCCTCAAAAAAAAGAAAAAAATTGAGTCTCATCCATGGTGTCGGTGCAAAGACTAACCGCAAACGAGTGTGGCTGCGGATTTAGATTGACTGGCTTTCGATTACCATTTCGGTTCAGTCCAGACGAGATTCCTGTGAGCAAAAACAACAGTTACTTCTGGACCCTAAATCACAATTTCATAACCATTGACTGGCGGGTGGTCATCTGATCCGTCAACAGCTGAGCTTGCTTTCTGACAATAGATCATACAAAATCAATCCACTCCGAAACTTTGAATTGAATACAAGCTTGTAGGTCCTCAAAAATACAATGTACAAGATTTTTCAGGCACACTTGGAAATTTAATAGTTGACAGCCAGCTGTCGCTCCTCCCATCCCAAATAATTCGATGATGATTAAAGTAATAATAAATTAACTCTAAAATATTATTAATTTTTTTAAAAATATATTTATAAAAATATGTATTGTTTACTTCATTACATGCAACGCCGAATTTTGTTACAACTTGCTATTTCGCGTATTGTCTGTAGCAGGAATTATTTTTATAACAAATTAAATACAGCTTGATGTGTTGTTCGTTTAGCAGATGGCACATAACATCCTGGACGGGCCCTGACTGCAGACGGTCTGTGTCTGTCGGCCAATCACAATCTCTCCCTCTCTGTCCAGCGGTAACTGGATCGTTAACGGAAAATGACGGTCAGGTAATTCAACATCGAGAATGATGGCAGTTTAGGTATACCAGTAAATTCTTACACTTAACGCGTCAAAAATTAACCGGTTACAACCGGTCACTCTTCTGCGTAGATTTTAACCAATCACCAAACACGCTAACATTACGTTGCTCCACTTCCGCCTTTTAAATGCCACTCTTCCCGCACTCACTAACTTCACACTGCCAACTGCCGTATTTCGAGAAAGAAAAAATGAGTGTTTTGCTACTCTCTCTTCACGTAGTTCAACGCAGAGAAAGAGAAAAAGCAGAGTGATAATCCCGAAGAGCAGACTCTGATGCTGTTTACTTGCTTGGCTTCTGGTAAGTTCTGTGCTCTCGACTAATTGCTGACATTTAATCAACTTTTTTTTAACTGCGTTTTATTATGTGTGTTGTCGTTTTGTACATGGACCCGAGGAAATTGACAACGGGAAACAAAACGAATTGGATTGTGTGGTTTTGGTATGTTTTACTTTTGAGAAGGGTCTTGCATGGAGCGTTTGATGCTTAGATCTTGTCGCGTTCTCTTGAATTTTCGCTTTCTTGTGGTTCTGATTTGGTATTGAGTTTTATTGTTCTTTTATGTTGTTGTTCTTCGTTTAGTGTTCAGCTCGAGTTTCAGGTTTGTTTTGTTAGGCTAGGATTCGTAGATGTCGCTCTCAGTTTAGCATTTTCTGAATTCTCTAATCTTCTTGTTTGGTGTTTATAATTTAGCTTATTAGTAGTATTAAAGCATTATTTGCACTTTAATTGTCGTAAATTATGTGCAGCAGATCAGATTTTTTATGTTATAGTTTTTTGATGTTCAACTGCTTAAGCCTGTAGATGCACCTGGAATTCTTCTGTTGATCATGTTGGTAAATTAGATCTGAAACAGTGGCGTCTTTCTTTCTTTCTAACATCTGCAAAGTAGTGATATTATTTTCTCTTTTTGATTTCTGATCGAAGGAATTTGTAGTAGAGACCGATAATATAATGTGTCTTTGAAGACTAACCCGTTTTTATATTTGACATGAAATGATATCTAATTGTAGAATCAATTGAGATTTGCGGAATAGTGAGAAATCTGCTGTGTGTTTTCCCATTGAAGAAAGTCTCATCATGACGAGTAGGTGCAATCTGTAAGGTTACAGATTTTAATTCTTTCTTCATCATCAGATATTATTTATTTGATTGTAGTTAAAAAAGGTGAATCAACCTAAGTATGAAAGAGATTGACAAGAGGAAAGCAAATAATAAACAATCGAGGCGCTCGGGAAGAACTGACAGGACAGACCAGAAACAGCGTCAGGCAAATGGTGGCAAAAATTTGAATGCAAAAGAAACTGAATCAAAAGCTCAGATTGCTAGGCGAGACTCAGCTAATGTCGTAAGTGACTCAAACCCGGGCATAGAGCCCTCTGAAGTTTATGAAAATGGGGTTATACATCCTATGGATGATGTCAACAGGTTTGAGGAGGTGCCTCTAGATCTTAAACCCAATAGACTGAATGCCAAAGTGAATAAGGATGAAAGTTTAGATGATCATTCGAGTGAGTACGAGAAACAAGCTAAGCATGGGAAGGAAGAGGAATCAGATTCTGAGACTGTCCAAGATTCTCTATGTTCTCAAGACGATTCATTGACAATTGAGGATGAGAAAATAGAAAAGGCTTCTAAAGTTCCCAAGAGCAAAACTTCTTTAGAGAGTGGCTCCCCTGGATCAAGATTGAGATCTGATAGACAAAACAATAAATTGAAAAACAAGGCAACACCTAATACCCCAAAGAAATCCTTAAAATCCAATAGGGGCCCTTTAAACGTTGCTACCAAAAGTTCTTCTGGTAAAAATTCTTATAAAATGAATGTTCCTCCTAAACCTTCATCAGAATCTTCTGAAGGAGTTGACAATAAACCTATTGAAGAAATGAAAGAAACTGATATTTCAGATGAGATCTCAAATGGTGCTAGAAGTATTACCAGTGATAATGAAACTGTTGATACTGAAGAAAATGGTGAATATGTAGATGAGGCAACTTTAAATGAGAAGATTGAAGAAATGGAATTAAGAATTGAGAAACTTGAAGAGGAGCTGAGAGATGTTGCAGCTCTTGAAATTTCACTGTATTCTGTTGTACCAGAGCATGGAAGCTCCACACACAAGGTGCACACACCTGCTCGACGCCTTTCTAGACTGTACATTCATGCTTCCAAGCATTGGACGCAAAACAAGCGGGCCACAATTGCTAAAAATTCTGTTTCTGGGCTTGTGTTGGTTGCCAAGTCCTGTGGTAATGATGTTTCAAGGTATATGAGTTGTATTGCTCGATTATTTTATATTTAGTAAATTATTGTGGACTAACAATAATGTTATTCTTTTTGTATGTTAAGGTTAACCTTCTGGTTGTCAAACACCATTGTGCTGAGGGAGATCATCTCGCAGGCATTTGGCAATTCATACAGCGCCACTCATGTCAAAAGGTTTGCTGAGTTGAATGGGGCTGGCAGAAGAAGTGAAGGAAAGTCTATGGCCCTAAAATGGAAGGGCGGTTCTGGTCACAAATTTGTAAATGGTCATGTGTGTTTTGATGAAGACTGGCAAGAAATGGGAACATTCACAACTGCATTAGAAAAAGTTGAATCTTGGATATTCTCTCGGATAGTTGAGTCCGTGTGGTGGCAGGTAAAGTCGTTTTCAATGTTGATGAGATCACTGATTAATCTGTTGCTGTTGGCTCACAATGATAATCTTATTGATCCAGGAAAACAAACTGTTGTATTTTTTTCACTTGGTAAACTGCATTGTTCCTGTAACTAATTGACTGATGATTGAGTTAGGATTAAGTGATATGCCCAAGCTCCAGTTAATCATTTTTACCCTTACATATGTATTCTATCCTTTTTTTTTATGTGCTTTTTATTTAATTTTTTTTAGGCTCTGACTCCACATATGCAATCTCTTATTGCGTTATCCAATAAACCCATTGGAAAGTTGTTGGGACCTGCTTTGGGTGACCAACAACAAGGTAGCTTTTCTATCAACCTGTGGAAACATGCTTTCCAGGATGCACTCCAAAGACTCTGTCCTGTTCGGGCAGGGGGGCATGAATGTGGTTGCTTACCAGTTTTGGGAAGAATGGTATGTGGTTTTCTGCATTTGCTTTATTGTTTCATGTACTATTTTGCTGCCTCATAAACATTGCAATCGCAGAGGAAAACAAATCCTCTGTAAATTTTTAGCCAGACTACCGGAATCTGAACTATTTCGGCTTCATTTTCATGGAAGCACTTAAAGGTCCTTAATTGTATATGGTTTTTTTATAAGGTTATGGCACATTGTGTTGCTCGTCTGGATGTGGCAATGTTCAATGCAATTCTGCGTGAGTCAGCCCATGAGATCCCAACTGATCCTGTGTCTGATCCTATAGTAGATTCCAAGGTTCTGCCCATCCCAGCTGGTGATTTGAGCTTTGGATCTGGAGCACAACTGAAAAATTCCGTATGTATTATTTCACTTTTCTTTCACATGGTTTGTGTAGGCGTTACAAGGTTAATCTTAGGGAGCTAGTTCTTTAGTGTTCCAGAAACTAGTCTGCTCACTAGTTGGAGAACAGCAATGATTTTTCATCTACATAGAGGGCACTACCAGGAATAACTCATAGGACTTCTGAGATGCTTGCTACATAATTCTATTTCCATTTGAATGTTTTCCTCTTCATTTTGAGTAAAGTGGTGTAAAAAATATCAAATTTCTTTGGTTAATAATTGTTTTTGATCAATTAAAGCAGGACATAACTTGTGAAAATATTACTGATGGAAAAAAATTTCGCTGCCATCCTATATGTACTGATAAAATAGGTGAAGCTTTCTTCAGTCATTTTTAACTGATTTGTGGTGAAGCATGCTATTGGGACACCACCTTGTTTTTGTTTTTTTATTTGTTTCCTTTTGCATCCAATATTACTGCCTGAAATTTATTTGCATTACAGCTGTGACAATTGGCTTATTGTATCTTTTAAGCTGCTTTACTGTGTCTGGGGTTCTTTACTTGAGACTTTCCTGTAGAACAGAAGCACTAACAACTGCTTAAGTTTTGCATTAAATGGTTATATTTGTTGTGAATCACATGATAAAGCTACTGTCCATGCAGGTTGGCAATTGGTCTAGATGGCTTACTGATTTGTTTGGCATGGACACTGATGATTCTCTTAAAGAAGATCAGGACTGCAGTAAGGAGGATGATGGGCAGGATGGCGTTGGTGCACCTAAATCCTTTCTTCTTCTAAATTCCCTTAGTGATCTCCTGATGCTTCCAAAAGACATGCTAATGGACCGATCAATCAGGCTGGAGGTTAATTTTATAACTATTGTAAAGTTTATCTCAAGAATTCATGTCTGTTGTGTTTTATGTTGAGTTGAAAGACTAGCTTAATGGAAATTTCTGCTTTCACGTTTTTAGGTGTGCCCATCAATTAGTCTTCCATTGATTAAACGGATACTTTGCAACTTTACTCCAGATGAGTTCTGTCCCGATCCTGTCCCAGGAGCTGTGTTGGAGGCACTGAATGCTGAGGTATGAGCACTGGATAATGTTTTCCCTCGCTTGAATACTTGCTTTTCTGCTGAAGCACAAGAATTCTTGCATACTTGTTGGCTGAGTTTGCCATAATTGTATATGTAATTGCTGAAATATAGCTGAATTTCCTTTTTTGATGGGCAAAATGATATGTCTAATTTTTACCATACTTTGTAGATTACAGTTTCTTAGTTATAACTGAGAAAAATGGATTAAAGGGAACAAAAATATTATTAGAAACAAAACTTGCATATCATGTGGAAAAATCAATCTCGGACTATCATATGCATTTTATGTTTCTTGATGGGGCCTTAAAATATGCCGTTATACAAGGAAAACAGAGATCAGAGGGAAAGTAGTGATTGTTTCTTTTATGTATGGCTATTCATTTGTTTAGAGCACTGTTGATCGGAGATTATCAGGAGATTCAGCTAGAAGCTTCCCTTACACGGCTGCTCAAGTTGTGTACACTCCTCCTTCCTCTTCTGATGTAGCAGAAAAAGTAGCCGAGGCAGGAGGGAAATCTCATTTGTTAAGGAATGTGTCAGTGATACGGAGGAAAGGATACACCAGCGATGAGGAACTGGAGGAGCTTGATTCTCCTCTTGCATACATCATTGATAAATTGCCTCCATTGCCAACTGTTGTAGCCAGTGAAAGAGGTGATCGGGAATGCAAGGGTCAAACCGGTTTTACTGCCGCAAATGCTAGGTACGAGCTCCTCCGCGAGGTGTGGTCTTCATGAAACTCTAAAGTGTGTTGTATGTGTATATCTTTTGTTAATTTTTCCTTTCGCCTTTTAAGTGGATATGGAAAAATGGGGGAAGAAAAAAAAAGTGTAAACTGTAAGATAAAAACAGAAAAAAATCCAGATGATTTAATTTCTAAAGAAATCTCAGTTGAGTCAGTGTTGTTCTTATGTATTGTATTGGCATGAGAATTATTAATATTTTATAAAACTTGTGATTTCTTTTATTTTTTTGCAATTGTTATACAAAGAGTTTATAATAATCCTAATTTTTTAACAATGAATGGTGATATGATGTGTGACTGTAGAAGTACTAGTTCATCTGTGAAGCTACAAGTTTTCGGTCTCCCTCTGAACCTCGCCTAATGAACCTCTTCTCTTTCAGTTACACCCAAAATGTTAAAAGTCATCCTCTGACTTTGGACGTGTTTCTAATTTGAGTCTTGAATTTTGGAAGATATCATTCAAAATTTTACAGAGAGAGTTACTACAAATAAATTTGTTACTTGTAACGTAATAACTGGACAGTATGAATATATTTTTTTGTATTAAAGTTGAAAATATTTTTAATTTTTTTAAAACAATTTAATAATCATATTTACATATTTTTGATGGCGTACAAATTATTCATAGACGGTAAACTCTATTACTGGATACTTTATGATCTTTGAATGTTTTGCATTTTAGGCTCAACCATACTATTTCTTGAAGGAGCATGGACGATTATTTGAGTGTCTTAGATATTACTGTTTGTGAGTACCTTAAGACTATGAATATTTTCTAATGACTTGACAAGATGTTTTTGCACAGCTCAGCAAGAATATTTTTGGGTAGTTGAGATCTGTGTATTAATTGCATGATTGATTTGGTAAAGGAAGAAGGAAATGTATTACTTAAATTGATTGAAGATTGCATAGATTGTGTTATTCAATGTACAAATTTTATAAAATTTTCAGTGGGAGAAAAATATTAAAGGCAATGAAAATGTTCATATTTTACCATGAGTGCATTCACGGACTCGTTAAACTCTTTCAGAGAAGAATCACAGCTCATCATCAAGTCCATGTCCAACCATCTGGAAGAAAGGTGGTTAAGTCATCATCTTCAACATCTTTAAACAAATCTCCATCTTTTGCAGGAAAAAAAACTCTCTTTGCTTTAATTTCCCTTTAGTATCCCATTACTCCATAATTCTGCGTTATCGGAACTCTTTGAATTACCCCAGCAATCGATTTCGGACAAGCCACGAAGGCGACTAGGATTTGCTTGAAAGCCAAGATTTTGATGCAGCTTCTGATGGTTATCTCCGCCGTTCAGATCAATCAGAGAATCTTGGTTCTGATGGCCTAGCAGTGGCAGAAAGTTTTCACACGGTGCAATTTGCTTGATTTCTAGGAAAAATTCCAAGGCTAGATTCTCATTTCTATCCGGCAATAATGTTGTATAGGAATTCAACAAAATTGATAAACTAATTAAAAGTTACAAAGAAAATACAGCCACCAACATAACTGCCGGAGGAGTGGAGAGAGGCGGAG
This sequence comes from Xylocarpus granatum, assembly GCA_019650275.1. Lineage (NCBI taxonomy): Eukaryota > Viridiplantae > Streptophyta > Magnoliopsida > Sapindales > Meliaceae > Xylocarpus > Xylocarpus granatum. The sequence goes on along the minus strand of BNST01000555.1, from coordinate 253,638 downwards.
GATTAAACATGATGGCAAGTTACACGCATAATTTTGCATAATTTGTATTGAGATTTAATTATGTACATCAATATGAAGGACCTGATTATGGCTTATTCTTTCCTACTGGTTCTTTAATTCAACCACAAGCTTATAGCAACACTGATTGGGCCAGCTGCCCAAACACCAAAAAATATACCACCGGATGGTGTATGTTTCTTGAGGATGCTATCATCTGTTGGAAATATAAGAAGTAAGACTTTTATCTCTAAATCACCTACTGTGGTAGAGTACCGGGCCATGTTTGTTGCATGCTCTGAGATTATTTAGTTGCGCGGTCTCCTCACAGAGCTTGGTTTCTTATGAGTTCAAATTACTCCACTACATGCTGACAACACTAGTGCAATCTAAATTGCTACCAGCCCTGTCTACCACGAACACATAAAGCACATAGAGGTTAACTATCACTCTATTCAAGAGGCCTACGACCGCCAAGTTATCACCCATATATCTCCACCATTCTACAGATCTCAAATATCTTCACCATATCCATGACCTGTCAGCATTATAATTTCCTTCTTAGCAAATGAATAGTTGCAGATTTACCTGCATCAATCGGAGAGGAATGTCAAAACAATTAGCTGATTTTATGCCTTATGTATAGAGTAGTAGTTTAGTTATTTTAAGAGTTAAAAGATCAGTTTACATTCTCGATATGTAAGGGGATTCTCTTACAAGAAGAGCATACATTTTTTGTTCAAAACTCTGTAAATTTATTACAAAGAACATGGATCAATAGTTCATAAAAGCGACTAAACAACATTACCTAATATCAGAATAGAGGAAATGGGCAATATGAAATTAGTTAAGTCTTTTAAATTGATGGTAAGTGCTCAGCCTTGACAATACCAAGATATGGGTTAAATTAATAGCATATTACTAGTGGAACAAACAAAAAAGACATTAAAGAGATGAATGGCAGGTAATTAATCCAAAAGACAACTATTCCTTTAACCCTTAAATTCAAAATATTAATGTGATTCTTCACAAGAACTTCATGACTCGCAATATTGTAGTATCACTCTTTCTCGAATCATTAAAACATTCTCCTTTTCTTAACGTTCGAGATGGACGTGTCCAGGCTCAATAGATTCAAAGCACCGTACCCAGAATTTCCTAAATTATGTATCTCAAATTCTAAGAGACCTTCGATTCAATAATAGAATAGGAGGATTGCAGCCAAGTGATATCATATATATATATATATATATATATATTGTGTATAAATTACAATTACCATAGGATGCCGTTCGTCATCAAGCATTTTTAAAGAAAATTGTGCGGATAGTTTAAAGTTTACTAAACTCGGCATGATTATATAAATTTCACTCTGTATTTCCGTTTGTAACTCGCGAGGACGAAAGACATGCAGTAAGAGCACAGGCTTTGGATGCCAATGAATTGAAAGCAGCATGAGTAATTAATTAATATATGACGTATGGAGTTGTTTGCTTTCTTAAGAGTTAAGTAGCTCCGCTTTTGTTGTCTCCAGCCAGGACAACAGTGGTAGCCGGCATCCATTGACCTTACACTAGGTCGCTTTTAAGCCTGATCGTTTTCTACACTCCCGAAAAATAAATGCCATTCCACAATATAATTCTGCTATGCGGATGTTAACTTCATAATTTGCCTGCCTTTCCTTTAAACTGGCAATTCCTGCTTCTGTACAAGCATCCTTTAAGCTCTGAAGTTCCAAGGTATGCTTCAGCTCCCAGAAGCTGTCTGCCGTAAAGCAAATCCTACCCTTTGTTTAAAATTGAAGGCTTTGAAATGGAACATAATGTCAGTTTCTTGAGCACTTCAAATTATTTGGATGTGGTTCTGAAATGCTATATAGTGAAGAAGTAATACATTAATTTTGTTGCATGATCAAAATTCCAAAAACAAATTCTGGTGAACAGAGAAAGCCATGCCCACGTATATTCTACTCACCAATCAGAAATGGTCAACATAAGAGATGAAATCAAGTTGATTAATTTACATACAAGAAAAACAAAAAATACTGGTGGTGTTTCCTTCAAATTTCACAGAGGAATTCGGTCTTCCGCCGAAGTGGAGAGCTCGATATTAGGAAGACTAGTCCTTGAGCTGAGGGATTGAAGTGCTCTCACAATTTCAAGCATTGATGGTCGTTTATCGGGCATCACAGAAGTGCAACACAGAGCGATTTCTAGAGCTCCAAGCATCTCTTGTTGTGAAGAATTCGATATCTTAGGGTCTAGAACTTGGAATGTCCCGTTGGTAATGTTGATTTTCCTGCGAACCCACTTCACAATATCAAGAGATTCTACTGACTCTGCTTGCTCAGCTTGTCGACCAGTTATGAGCTCTAATAACACCACACCGAAGCTGTATACATCCATCTGTTCAGTTGCTCTTTTACTGTATGTATATTCTGAAATCAAATAACAAAACTAATAAGGATTTCAGAGTATTAAATTAATAGCAGAAACCATATACGATTCAGAATACTCAATTTATGTAATAAATGCAGGAAGAAAGGACAAATGGTTAACTTGGGCTAAACTTGAGTAGACATATTGCAATTATTATTACCGTGCAGGAATAGAAGTTATGTAACAAGTTTGAAAGAATTTGTATAGGCTCCTATACCTGGTGCCTTGTAACAGGATAAAGCAGATTCTGAAGCCACGGTTGATTGAAATGCAGATTCTCCCACAATTCGATCAAGAGCAAAATCCGTGAGCTTTGGCTCAAAATCGGCATCAAGGAGAATATTTTTTGACTTGACGTTTCTGTGAAGTAAATGTGGAACATAATCCTTGTGAAGGTATGCCAATCCCTGAGCAACCCCAGTGGCAATTTTCAATCTGACACTCCACTGCAATTGGAAATCTTGCCTGCAAATCAAATCGCCTAAGCTCCCTTTTTGTAGAACTTCATATATCAGAAAGATTGACTCATCGGAATAAAAGAACCCCAGAACTTTAACAATGCTCTTATGCCTGATCTTGGCTAATGTCTTGACCTCAGTCTTCACAGTTCTCAAAGATTGGCACCCAAAATTGACAAGCTTCTTAACAGCAATTAGTTCGCCACTTGGTAGGCTTAAAATGTAGACTTTACCAAAAGGTCCACCATTTCCTACAGCATTTTTCTCATCCATACCAATCACCAAATCATTTTCAGTGACTCTAAGCGGATAAAAGAATACCGAACGCCAAACACCTGCTTTAGATTTCTGCTTGGAATATCGACGAAATACTTGAAACCCAGCAGCAACCATCATTGTTGCAACAGCAAATGCAATAGAAATTATGGCACATGTCAGAGCAGTGGGACCAGCAGTGTGATGTTTTGGCTGATTTTCCTCGCAAGAATTTGGTAATCCAGGGCCACAAAGTCCAGGATTTCCTTGCAGAAATGAAGCTGGGAGACCAGAGATAAGGGAATAAGGGACTCTACCAGATAGTTGGTTGAAGGATACATTGAAGAGGGCAAGCTTCAGGTTCTGGAGCTCCTGTGGGATTGGACCCATTATATTATTATCAGATAGATCAAGGTAAGTTAGCACTGGCAATTCAGCCAAGGATGGGGGGATTTCTCCAGTAAGACTGTTGTCTGCTAATGACAATGAAACTAACTTCCTACATTTTTTAAGCTCCGGAATTTGACCAGAAATTGAATTATGGGAGAGATTCATAATACTCATGATGGGGGAATCACAAAAGTTTGGAGGAAGGGAACCATTGATACCATTCGAAGAGGCCGAAAATCTGTACAAGCTCTTGACTAAACCAAGACCGTGAGGGATGCTGCTAATGAAGTTGTTGTTATCTATCTGAACTTGCTCCAGTTGAGCAGCCATTGATATTGAATCTGGTATATCGCCGGAAAATCTGTTGTTTTCAGCTCTGATGAGCTTAATCTTGGGTAATGACCATAATTTTTCTGGGAAATCACCAGAAAAACCATTGTTTTGAACCTGGAACCTCTCAAGGTTCAAGCATTCACTAACGGAGGGAATTGACCCATTGAAGAAATTTTTATGGAGACTAAGGCTTGCAAGACCTTTTGCATTGCAAATACCATTTGGGAATGAACCTGAAAGCTTGTTCTGTGAAACATCAAAAGACACTAATTTTGTGAGAGAAGAACCAAGTGATTGAGGAACCTCACCTGTTAGATTGTTCTGTGAAAGGTCCAAAGTGGTCAAACTTTTCAATCCCACAAAAGAATCAGGAATTTCACCATGAAAACCCGAGCTTTGCAACAAAAGCTGCTCAAGCTTCTCAAGTTTGCCAATATCACCAGGAATCTCACTCACCAAATATGCATTTTGTGACAAATCAAGAACAACAAGCTCGCTAAAATTCCCATAAACAAAAGGAACACTACCTGAAAGCAAGTTGCTTCCCAAGTTGAGAACTTGAAGGTTCAGCAGTGAGCCAATGCTTTCTGGGATCTTTCCTTCAATATGGTTTCTGCTTAAATCAAGAACTTTCAAGGAACCAAACTGAGAAATCTGATCCGGGATTGTACCCCAAATGAGATTGTTACTGAGATTCAACCTTTCCAAAGAACTACACTGAGAGAGGTGTAGAGGAATAGGTTGGTTAAAAAGATTGTCAGCAAGGTTTAAAGTACTAAGACTAGAAAGTCCACATACTGAAGATGATATTTCGCCAGAAAGATTGAAACTTGGAAGATTGATAGAAGTTACAGTGGGTGAAGGTGAAGTAGAACAAGTGATACCAGTCCAATTACAGTAGTGAATGGTTGAGAGATTAGACCAGCCTGAAAGAGAGTTCTTGGAGTCCACAACGGAGGACTTGAAGGAAAGTAGGATTTCTACTTCAGTTAAAGCTGAACAAAAACAGAAGAATGTTAAGCAAACAAGAGAGAACAGAAATGTATCTAGGCATGCTGTAGCCATTGTAGAAGACGGATAGAGAGCTTTGTGGTGTTCTGTTTTCAATCTTTTCTTTATGGCAGCCAAGTGAGACTGTGTGAGAGAGAGTGTAACTTAGAGAACAGTGATTGCTTGATGCTGCTGAGTTGAAGAGCATCTATACAAAAATTACTGAACATTCATCATGATTTTGTGTAGTAGTTGATCTCACTGAGGGAAGAATATATATATATATATATATATATATATATATATTTTGCAAGAAAGTTATATGCCTACTGTAATTCAAGAAAGAAGAGAATTGCAGCAGCACAACTGCATAAAAAGTAAACTATTAAATATTCTGTATAGATATCAGTGTCACAAGAAAAAAAAGAAAACTCTGTTGTTTTGTCCCATTACATGCATAAAATATGGACAAAGCATAATCATCAATTAATGGACTCAAAGAGTAGAGAGATTGACATGGGCAATTTTTGGATCTTATCATGATGAAAACATAGCGTGTTCAGAAGAATTACCCGTAATTTTAACACAAAAGTAACACAAAATTTCAAGTTTCCAACCCCAACTTGTTTTAAGCCAGACAAAATAAATGGCCTCTTCATGTCTTTCCTTTCTTCTGGCCCAAGGGAAAACCTTTAGGTGAAATACAAAAGGGTAATACGATTTGACCTTCCACCAACCCAAGACAAATCATTTTTTCTTTTAATCTTTTGAAAATTATTATTATTATTATTATCATCATTATTATTATTCTGTTCAGTTTTCCTTTATTATATAAAAACAGCTAATCTCTGTATGCATACAGTATATTCTCTAATGAATTACTTAAAATAATAATACAAAATTAAAAAAAAATTATAATAATAACTTTAAAATAAAAAAAATAAAATTAATTGACGAAATAAATAAAAAAAATTAAATGTATGAGTAAATGTAAATACATGATAGATAATTTTATATTATATTACGTTTTATGTTGACCAGGTTGTTCAGGCCAAATCAAAACAGCATAAATTTGTCGCTCCAAAATCAAGAAAGTAGACACTGGCCAATCCAAAGACTGAAAGGTCAGACGGGAAGGGAAAATTTTATAAAATAAAATAAAATAAAAATTAGGAAATCGAAAAGTTCTCGTGAACGAGGACGTGAATGATGACAAAATATACTGAGAAGCCGAGACAGAACCTAGAACCTCACTTGGCACGTGCCTACTTCACGATGCAAAACGACGTACGTACGTAGTATTATATTAATATTTTTTGTATTCATTTGTTGACTCATCGCCCACCGTTAAATATGAATATAAATTTATTTTTGTAACGATACCGACAAAGGCAGAGATCCGTGAGATCATCGTCCATGTTTAATCTTTCGTGGAATACATTTCTACACCTCTGATCTCACCAAATATCACACCGTTTTTAACCCTGAGATGTTCCGACAGGCGGGGTCTACGTTCGATCTGATCATCATTTGACATCAGTACTAGATTGGACGGCCGAGATCCCATCACCTATGCGTGATGTAGTATAATCCAATCAACATAGACGATGTCCTGATCATTCCAAACAAATCACAAGGCTGAAAGAGAGAGTGGACCACACAGCCTATGCAGTCAATTCCAACAAGACTGCATAAATAACGCTGGTGTATTGCACCCTTAACACCAATGCATATGTAAGTTAGGATTAGACTTTAACATGTGCAATTTGTGTGTTATGTAAAATCTAAATGGACAATTCATTCATCTTAATGGTTACACATTTACTAATTTATGAACAGGTCCCCTGGTAATCATTCTAGGCTGGCAGAGGGAGGAGATGTATGCAGTGAGTGCTGATATATAATAATCATAATTATTTACTTAAGAAACTGTTAACCTCTACTTACTTTATTAATTTTTTGTGAATCAAAATCATTATAATTCCCGAAACCGGTGGAAAATTGAGTGTTTTGGTTAAGAAATAGGCTGCTGTTTGTTAATTCGTGCAAAGAAAAGTCAAATTGACACTTGTGCTTGTTGACTTTTCAACTCATCTTTTTTGATTTTTACTGGGAAGGACAGCCACTATGATTATTCCATGACATCCTTCTGGCCAAAAATCTAGACAAAAAATTTCTGGCCTCCCAGCTCAGGTCAGCCCTAAATTGAATGAATTAATAAATGAAAAAGCAAAGCATCCAAGGTCGAACAAGCAACACAACTCATTGCTTGTGATTCTGATTGTCCAAACGGGATTTCTCGGGCCGATCATATGTTCAAATCCGAGATTGTGCCATTTTAACAGTGCTTTTATAAAACAATTTTAGTTTGACAAATGCTTTCGACAACAACATCTGGCAATATCAAAACACCATCATCATACACACCATGTTTCCCCTCTACAAAGTCAGAAACAACATGTTAGCCCATAACAATCTCTTTACTACACAAGCAGTCTGAATAAAACTTTGGGGGCTCAATTCTTTATTCACCATCATTTTCTATGAAGAGTAAATAAATGAACTTAACATTGAAAACTTGGACCTTCGGAGCAAAATTCTTTCCTTCATTCAACTTTTATCTGATTAAGCATATTATGTAATTACAAGCCAGAAAAACTATGCCAATTTCTGTAATTATTAGAAACCTCCAGTTAATATTCTAAAGTTATCCTAGATAGATGTATTGTTTAGATTAAAAAAGTACCAGAATTCTTGTTAATAATTTAAGAGGTTTAATATGTCAGCGACTTGAAAATAGTGTTCAACCCTCAAAAGGGTCTACACTTTTGTATATCAATGACTATTTTACTAGGATGGGTGGGTAACATGAGATCACACTTATTATATAGAGATAATGTTGCTTAATGCAGTTCAATTTGTTCCTTTCTAAAACGTTTTGGAGTCAACTTTTTAAAACCAAGGAAAAGGAAAGCTAATTTGAAGCATCCAAGGGCATTTCATTTTTTTCCTTTCGGCCATGTCCAACGACCAAGGGCATGCATTGGCATTGCATAGTATATGATAATATATATATATGTGTGTGTGTGTGTACATATTTAAAAATAAATAGTAATGAAATGTGCATTATTTCTATTGAGAGAAGTCATGGCCATGGGTGTTTGTGCTATTTGTTAATGTTGCAATATTCCCTAGATAAACAAGTCCCCAAGCTCCTACAAATTATTTTGAGGTAGCCCTTTTGCCTTTTTGGTGATCATGATTCATCACCGAACAAGACATGATTCATAGAGTATGGTAGTGGATTTGTGAGGTGAGTAAAAGGTTTCAATGCCCAATTGACATTATTAAATTTCACTCATTGCATTGAAGAAAGCTATAAAGAACAAAAACTACAACGATAATAATCATACACGCATTCAGTATTACATTGCTTTCTGAATACGGCGATGAGTGGGACTACTTATTTGTTGATTTTGCTGACCACTTTTCACGACAATCTTCTTGGTAGGTAGCTAGCTAGCTTTCTCTTCATTAATCATTCTTTGGCTTTTACCGTTCTCCTTCAGGAATGCAGGGCAAAATAGGTCAAACCACAGCTGTAGCAATACCCAATATGAAACTTTAACCTAAATTTTACGACTTGTAATGTTGCTAATCTTCTGATTGGTGTACATTGTTAGGAGTTGGAAGTTTGCATCTCAACATCCGTGTCGAGAAAAATGCACCACACTCTGAGGATTTCCACAATTGGAATTTTATCACTCCCGTGAGTATGAAACCGAAATGAGCATTGAACAAGGCAGTACAACAAATGTACAGTCCAGCATAACCTGTATAAGGAGGTGATTTACCAGAGTACAATCGGATGATTATCCGACTACTGGCAGCGAAAGCTATCAACAAGTGTCTGCGTCTCTGATTTATACTCTCAAAGTCAATTCTAATCCATTCTTATATCTCCATGCTCTATCTTAAAATCACAGCAATTAGCAAACATAAACATAAATAGTGTTAGAAACTTAGGAGTGGATTGGTGGTACTTAAAAGGATTAATTTAGGACAGCCACGCCTTCTCTTACTTTTGGAACACAACAACTGTGATATACTTGAGATCAAAGTGCTACGAAATGGAACCGCGAAAAGTCCACTGTTGGTAAAGAAGTTATTGGTTCCACTAAGGATTAGTGTTTGAGTTTGGAATTCAATTATGTCGTCACAATCTCACATAACACGGTTAAGATTACGCAACAGCTTTTAAGATTACGTCGGAATTTTTTGTCTTCAAATCAACCATCTTAATTAATGCCGTTTTCGGAACAATACTTGTGTCTCTTACAAACTCAAAGAAATGCATACATGCTATAAATCAAACAAGATTGACATTAATCATCTCCACCTTATGGATACACACAAATAAAGGACCATTCGAACAGAAACAGAATGAGGCTAGAGTTGTCTTCTCCTTGTAAATGTTAAAAGAGGCTGAATGTCTCCAATTCACAGATACAACATAATTCTATTTCTCAGAAGCGGACTATTCATTGTTTTTCAAATCCAAATCTTGAGATTGATACTCAGGTTTCTCTTCTCTTCCACTCACCCTCCCTATAACTCCAAATTCTTCATCCATGCACGTGTAACAAGTTTAATGCTATCGCAAGCATGCTTAAAATATGTTTTAGATTGAGAATTTGTTATTTTAATCCACAGCAGTTGTAAGAATCATTCCATGTCAAGTAAAAATAAAATGATTAGTATATGCATTAGTTGTAAAGTAAATTCCACATTTATCATGTTTTCAAAGATGTGTAGAAGCACAACAAACTGCAAACATACCAGTTAACTACAGACAAAATAGTGTCAAACATGCTTTCAGATTGATTCCTGGATCAAGAGTGATGAAACAACATTTCATTCAAATTTGAATATGTAAATTACAGTCAGAACATCAATTCCCAAACAATGAGATGGAAGTTTAAAAGCCATCCTCCCTTCAAAGTCATGAACCTCGGGCAATTTAAAGCATTCCTATAATAGAAACACTAGGACTTACATGTCACTAATGTAGTGAAGAAATATTTTTGTGCATGTCAGCAGATAGTGAATAGCCATGTTAAGCACTCAGCAGAATTTGATATTTTCCATCCAAACATTATGTATAATGAGAGCCATATGATTACATAGGAGCCATAAGAAAATAATGGCAGAAAGGTCACATAGAATTCATCAGTAAGAGAATAAAAGAAAATGCTATCTGAGGCAATACTGTTTGCAATTCATGTAAAACAGGTTACCAAGGATGACAAAACATTGTCATGAATAGCAAAATGAAAATGACACTACAATGGCAGTAGGTCAGCTAGATCAATGAACCAAGTGCTGCAAATAAATTTTTACTAGCACAAGGAATTGCACATCAATGGGAAGTGCTGATTCTAAGAAAACATCAGTCTACTCCAAACAATACATGTAATTAAGGAGGGTAAGACATAAACGAACTTGCCAAGAGGAAAAGCAATACAACAAATGGCAGAAGAGTAGCTGAAAGAGATGAAAATACCATTTTCTTCATTTACTTCCAGGAGGAAATGCATACCAACCAGAAAGCAATATTACAAACCACAAAGAGGTCCATCAAACCAGCACAAATAAAGACTTACACACTGGAGCCAACAAAGGAATCCTTGCCAATGAACAAGGAATATAACTGCAACGACATCCTCAAAATCTTGACCTGAAACCATTTATACCAATAAAGGGCATCTAACAAGACGAACAGCCAACTTATATCAGGATGCATGCATAGAAAGACAAGCATCATTATCATTGCATAAATCTTCCGTTCATGACTCCTAAATTTTATCAAGCTTCTCTGCCTTCACAACAGGGTTGGCTTTAGCAATTGCTTCTCGAGCAGCAGTCCGATAATCGAAAGGACAGTCATGCTTGTCAGAGTATCGATGAACTGCACAGAAGTGGTTTCCACATCTGCAATTGAACCCTGTTAAACCAACACGCTTTTGGCAAGTAGTACACCTTTTAGGGCCCTCCTTTGCCTTCACCTGTGTAAAGTGGCCAAAGGATGAATCATTGGATGGTTCTGTTGAGGTTTTCTTTATCTGCACAGGTCCAATCTGTACATCTATGTTACCAGCAACAATTGGCTCCTTTTCAGCCCCACTAGAGCTGCCGTGCACAATGCTCTCGATGGATGATGCTGCCAGTTGCACCTGCTCCTGCTTCAGGATCATGGCCTTGTGGCACTTGGAACACATATTCATGGTAGCAGCGCTTCCAAAGAAGCCACAGTTGTTGATGCAAAGAATGGGACCTTCTGGAGCTTGGCATCCTGTTTCATCATGCGATTCCATCTTTTCTAGCCTCCTGCAAGAAAATAATCTTGAGATCTACAGAACAATATACAACTAAACCACAAAAACAATTCACCTACCAATCCTGTTTTAATCAAAATATTACATGCAATAGAATAGACAACCTCAATGACATACATGACATGAATAAAGGCACACAAGCATTTAAACTGATCTGTTTAAGAAAACTTTTCAACACAAGCAGTGACACGAAAAGGACTGAATTTAATCAGCAGACAAAAAAGAAAAAATTCAGTGAATGCCATTCGTCAATATAATTGCCAGTTCATTGCAAAATATCATGATTGGCTATAAATAGGAAAAGAGTCTTCTATAGCAAACCAAAATGACCAACTGCATAAGGTTAAGAGTGCTCTTTACATAACCTAAGTCAGCAGATATCAAGAAAGAGATAAAAGCAATGTTCTTCACGTCACATAACTTCACACAAAAGTTAATCAATAAAAGCATTACATTAAAGTTCATTACACAAAGAAGACCTGAATCCGAAAAAAAAGGTATATACAGAATAAGACTATTAATGCATAAAAGCAAATTAATATTTAAAGATACAATTTTGACCAATTAACATAAATTCATGATGGGTTCAAAGCAGAAATCACAACTTCATGAGGATTTCAGAAATTTACAAAATTTCAATTTTTGAAGCCTTAAACTGACAAATTAACAAAAGCCCACCACAATAACTGAGAAGAATCCTACCTTTGACCGATTACAAGCAAATGAATATAAAATTCAGCTTTTCCTATACATACATATTTAAATAGCTATAAGGATAAACAAATTCACACAACAAACAAGAAAGAGTTCGTAAATTGTAAAATCTTCACCTCCTCTATTTCGTCCGATCTTGATTTACAAAATCGAACCGAATTATTCCTGTCCTGTGAACAAGAAAACCCAAAAATCAGTTTCAAAAATTAAGGTTTCGATCAAAACGACAAGGCTGAAATTAAGGGATGTCGTAAAAGGAGAAATGAAAGCTTGCCTCAATCAAAGAGATAATCGTAATATAATATGAAAAGAAATCGAGACCAAACAAAAAAAACAGAGAGAGACTGGGTATCTTTTGATTTTTATTTCTTTTTCTTTGGACCTTTTTAAATTTTCTTTCTCTGTGGGTTTGCTCTATTTATGACGGCGCTTCACCTTTTCTCCTCCAACGAACGCTTTCCAGGAAGTCGGTTATGCTTACCTCGTCACCCTCAGAAAACTTTTCATTTACAGCTTTGCCATTCCCGGTCGATTACGTGGCTGCCTTGGGTTGGGTGACCTACCACTGTTGCTGTACGGATTGCACTGGGCTTGGGGTTGGGTCTGGTTAGTTGGTTTGTGAGGTCCAAATAAGCAGAGAGTGTTTTTTATTATAATTAGAAACTTCCTATCCTTTTGTGGTTTATCAAAGTTTTAGGGGTGCTAATGAACATATTCCCTACTTTGGAGATGTTATTCATCTGTAGCATGACTATGATAACTCGAAGACTTGTTTCAATCGCATCGACACATCAGGTAGTATCTTACGGTCGAAGATTCATCTAGCATGCACATCATGGCCCCACTCTGCCATGGTAGTGATCGATTTCATCTAGACCAACCAAACAGAAGAGCACACCTGATCGTCCAGGCAGGAAAGAACCGAAATGGCGGGAATTAATCGTAGACAAAATGTTGGTAATCATCAAAACTAATACAAGAATATATACAAAATCCTACCCTTATTCCTCTCACTACGTTGCGCAGAACACACTACACATAATGGGATAGGGGAAGAAAACTAGGGTTTCCCATGAAAAAGAAGAAGAAGAGAAACTAAATCACGAGAATCTGAGTCAGTCTTCCACAAACGAGAAGAGCCTTGACGAGGTAGCTCGTGATTTCGGTCGTTTCTTTTCTGTTGATGCGAAAGTTTAATTGTGAAATGAGTAGAAATTAGCATCAAGGGCTTGTTGTATTATCTTTTAAAGTTCCAATCAGATTTTATAAGTAGCGGAATGCCGACGAAGTATTTATTTTAGTCTGAAATGCAACATAAGATTATGAAGATTGTGCATCATCTCATTTTTGGTAAAGGTTTGAATTAAAAACAGAAAAAAAAGGCCATTGAGAAGTGGGATTATTTTGGTTAATAGTGGGGCCAAGAAGGAAGATTCACTGGAATTTGTGTATTTCAGCTGAAAACCCAAGGGTGGATTGAGTCGAAGGTTTTTTGTAAAAAATTTTTTAGTTGCGAGAGTCTATCTTACGATTTGTATCAATTTCATGTCTGATTAGGTTGATGTTATTCCTATAAGGGGTATGCTATTGGTGTTAATGTGTTTATGGATTGATGCTCTATCTCAATAAAGTCGTAGAATATTAAATTTAACAGTAGAACTGTAAAGTTTACATATGGGGCAGGTTAATCTTTGTGTGGAAACATATTTGTGGGATTATCCAGTCAGCAGAAATATTTGTAGTTTCTTCGAAGTTCTGTGGTGAAGATATGCTGCACTTGATTTTCATTGAAGTTTAATATTGGTTTCAGTTGACAAAGTAACATTTGACCTCAAATTGCGCTTCTTAAATATTGTATACCTCGACTGTGTTCTCTCTGTTATTTTTAGGATATTTCAATTACCAAACATTCAGCGTCTTCACATGCCTAATTTTTCATTTTGTTTCCAATGGGCCTGCAAGCACGGGTGTTCTTTTCCTACTGGATATATTTCAGGTGGTTTATTTGTCTTTTGCTATATAACACAATTACAGTTGGTTTGTCACATTTGATGGTTATTTTTCCTTGTAAATGTACTTTGAACTGCAGAGTTCGTGCATCTTTAAACTCCAGTTTTTCAATGCTTTAGAGTTTTAAGTTGACTGTTCAGCTCACTCTCTCCCTTTTTTTTCTCAAATGTTGTATTTCTTTTGTGTAGAACAAACCAAAAACTTATCTTGCACCTTCCCCTTCCTGTCTAGCTTTGTACTAGCTCTTTTTTAAAAAGGTGAACGTCATTTCAAGTAATTCAATGATTTCACCTAGCATTTGTAGGCTCGTGCATTGTCTCCTTCCCTCTCCTCCCTTTTTTTCATTATGTTCAATCGCATTCTCTTTGAAATGAAGCAAGATATATCTATTAATGACTATACTTGTAGCTTCTTGGTGTTGAAAGAGTTGCGTCTCAACAGGAAATAAAGAAAGTATACTATAAGTTGGCCTTGCGACTCCATCCTGATAAAAATCCTGGTGATGAGGTAAAAGTTCATCTATATTAATGTCAAAGCTCTGCATCTCCGTTATTCACTACTCTCCTTTGTCACCTCTTTTAACTTCTTTGAACAGGAAGCAAAAGAGAAATTTCAACAACTGCAAAAGGTTATATTGATTCTTGGTGATGAAGAAAAATGGGCCCTTTATGACCAGACTGGTTGATGATGCTGAGTGTTAAGAGAACTATTTGTTTTTTCTTTTTTATTAGGACAACTCTATTCTAGCGCTATACCTCATTCTAGCACTATACCTCATGGTCATAGAAAGTTATTCCGTTTGCTCTCTGGTGTCTAAAGGAATCCATCTTTGAGATTCCCTCCTCTTTGGACCAATTTGTTCCAGTAAGAAAAGTTGCAACCATAACTATTAGGGATTGAGCTTAAATTGGGTTCTTTCTTAAAATTTGGAGCAATCAGCTACATTGTATGAAGGAAACCTTTTTCAGAATCCTCCGCATACCAATGTGTTTATTTTTACTGTTCTGTAAACCAAATTAAAGATTTTATTTTCTTGGAGTCTTGAACACTTTATCAACTGTTGATGCCCTGCGTATATCATTTTTCTCTTTTTTGTTGATCAGGACCTCACAGGGGATGTTGTTCAAAGTTTGAAAAAGTTTTTCAGAGCTATTTACAAACAGGTTAGATACTTTTTTTCATGAAAATTTGTAAATAAACCCTTGTGTTATACTTTTTTTTTACTCCTTTCACTCGGCAGTGGAAATATTCAGGTCATTGAGGCTGGTATTGAAGAGTTGAAGCAAACTACAGGGGATCTGATTCAGAGAAGAAAGATTTGATTGATCTGTAGAAGAAGTTAAAGGGGAATATGAACAGGTGAAAAAGCAATGTGTTTTTGTCCTTCCTAGGACTTGCCAGTTTAAGGTTGATGTCTCACCTTCTGTAAGAGGCGCCTCTGTTCAATGCTTTGTTCACACCGTTTCAAGGATATTCTTGACAAGGCAATAGCTGCAGGTGCAGGTCCTTGCTACCTTTTACTAATATACCATAAAGTATGCTGAGCTAAAACTCAGTAATTTCAGGTTCTGATTCTGAACTAGGTAATTTGCATCTTTAATGAACAAAAGAGACTTCAAAGACTGTTGATTATTTTTCCACCTTAAAGGACTAACTCACAGAATGAGAATTTTTAAGATTATTATATGCTCCTGATTGTCTTAAACTTCTTATCTGATGAGCAATACTGATCTCTCTCTTTTTTTTTGCATAGGAGAACTGAAAGCAACCAAAGCCTACCAAAAATGGGCAAAAAAAGCATCTGAAACAAAACCACCTATCAGTCCCTTAAAAAGGAGAGGAAAGTGAGTTTTCTATTGCTGGATCTTGGTATGATGCTCATTTTCCAAACTCATTTATGATACAAAGTGCCGTGGCAATATTTTTATCTTTTACAGGTCCAACAAACAACCAGAACCAGATCTAAATGCAATTATATCTCAACGAAAAAGTGAGAGGAAAGACCAGTTTGATTTAATGTTCTGATCGCTGGTGTCTAAATATGGTGGCACCGTTGCTGATTCAGAACCTACTTACAGAAGAAGATTGAAAACCACATAACCTCTTAACAAAAACAAAACAGAAGTAACTTAGATGAGCAAATTTTGATTTTACTGGCAGTCTGCAAATTTGTTTGTAGCCATTCAGGTGTCAATAACTGATTTCAGCTGAACTGTCTTTTAATGTTTGCTTAAATATAGACTGGAAAGTGAAAAAATTAGTAACAAATGATCTTCTTTTAAATAATTAAGTTTCTTGTGTATTAGTTTGTGACACAGAATATTGCATTGACTTGCAAGTTTTGTATTGGATGCTATTAAGGCAGTGCAGTTTTTCTATATTAAATTTACAGAATCATCGTGTAGTTAAGGATCACAGGAATGATAAGTAAATTTGTCTTTGGAGGAAGAACATGTAAGTGTAAGATTTGTGATTTCAGATAAGACAGGAGAATAGCGATGTTGCCATTTTCTGGGCAAAATTACAGTCTTGAATGAGTTGAATTTCTGTGTCCTGACGGTTATGTATTATTAGGGTCAAACTTGGAACAAACCTTGTTCAAACAGTTGTCTCTACTGTACTATTTGCTTCCTTTTGGCTCTTCCTTCTTCACCTATACTTCAATTGCGTTTGATCCAGCTCGAAGGAAGAGAAAGAACTCTAATTTTCTAACCTAAATTCATGGGAAAAAAGGAAAATTGTTTTAACAAGTCCCTTGGTTTTGCTTTAGCCAAGCCTCCCTTACTGATTCATGATCAATACAAACTTAAACGAGGGCATCCGTAGGTAGGTGCTGGAGGGGAAGTGGCTCTCTTAAAGATGACAAGAAAAGTTTCCACTGAAAATGCGGAGTGCGTGGACCAATTTGTGTCGTCAATGCCTGATTTATATTTATTTTGGTTGCACCTTTACCTCATGCAGCGGCTAAAATTGCATTGTTCAATGATACATTTTCATTTATTTAGGCTGTGTTAACTGCAATGGGAAATCCTTAATTGTTTCCTGAAAATACCATATCCTAGTTATGGATGTAAGGAATATGACATGTACCCTTTAAAGCTAAAGCTGAAGCGATGCTACTCTAGATCAAAAAATAATGACATTACACCTCTTGAATTATTTAACACAAAAGCAAAGCTGTGATTTTTGTTTTTTTTCTTTTTCCAATAATCAAATGGGCTAATTCCCTCTTGAGCTAAGCTCTACATCATCTGCTACAAGCTCCAAATTACACTGTAACAAAAATTTCACAGTTTTACCATGTTTTATAATTTAGAACCTGTGATATAAGCTTGTACATGCATCTATAAGTGCTATCCTATTTTCTCTTTGTCAAATACATTAAATTTCAGCCAACAAATTCTTACCCATAAAATGTTATATTATAAAAATGATGACAACGATGATTGTTTCTAAAATTGAATACAATAACATTCTCCCTTGTCTGTAACAGTTAATAAAGAAAGTTTGAGCCATTCTCATTATCCATATGCCAACCAACTAACCTTATTCTAATTGACGACCAACCACAAAATAAAGAAGGGAAACTTATATGCATACACACACACACACACACACACACATATATATATATATATATAGAGAGAGAGAGAGAGAGAGAGAGAGAGATGGATAGATAGATAGATAGAACCGTGAGTGTGATACCATGTTAAGGAAGCTATTTTAACTTTAAGGTTGGTGCGAGAATTGATGCTGACATCACAGTTTCATGTTGGAAAACATCCTATGCAATGAAAGAATTTAATTGAGTGTTGTTTTCTTTGTTTTCTCATGAACTTGGCCTTTTCTTTGGTTTTCCGTACCTGTCTGTCCCTCTTCGTATTCAACTTACCAATAACCTGTTCTCTATTGCCTGGGTCTAGGAGTGCTTCCTTTGTTTTGCTTTACTTCATTTGTCCTTTCTTCTCTCTATCTCTTGTTCCTTTTGGTAAGTCATCTCATCAGATTTCTAACTATCTTATTATTGCTATCTTCCTTTCTCTCTCTCGCTGTGCGGGTGTAAACTACAGTTATCGAACGCGGCTTTACAGTAATTTATTCTCTTTGCCCATAAGATCATACTTTTTGTTGCTTCAATTCTCTCAAGAGCTTTTGCATAATTTTAGAAATTAATCGATGCTTTACATACTGATTCTTCTCTTATTTGTATAATCCCAAGTCATTTCTTTTCTTCAAGAGGTACCAGTGCCATTCCTTGTTGAAATTGAGTTAGTATGGCAAATTTGATCTGCCGCTGAAGTGGGTTTGCTCCCCTATGTCATTTGGCTTTTGAAGGTTCCTATGGAGACTGAAATCGGCGATTCGAAGTCGAAGCTGGAAGATTATGAAATAATTGAACAGATTGGCAGAGGAGCATTTGGATCAGCTTTCCTAGTTCTGCATAAAATTGAGAGGAAGAAGTAAGTCAATTTCTTCAAATTATGTTTCTTTTTCGTATTTTTCCTTCTCTCGATCTTGTTAGCTGCAGAAAGACTACATAATTAGAGCAAAATTATCAAAAAAATTCTAGAAAATATTCATTTATTCAGAAATACATTAACCTCCAAAACGAAAATATTATTTGGAAATAACATTTGCAATATAATAAATTAATGGGTCCAACGAAAAGAGAAAGCGTATTTATCAAAATGGTGACTTGAGCTTGGCTGTGATTTGTGTCGGCACGACTTGCTGTCTGCTTGTGAAGATTTACTTTAGCATTAGCTTACGAAGTGTGTGCTTGTTGAATTTCTTATTCTGTTAGGTATGTGTTGAAGAAGATTCCTTTGGCCAAACAAACAGAGAGGTTCAAACGGACAGCACATCAAGAGGTAAATTTTTTGATTTTATCTTCTATCTAATATTATGTAGATGTAAATGATTGTTGCGCCAATCTTTCTAACCTTCAGAAGCTATCAGGAACTGGGGTCGAAACATTATTCAAACCATATTACTGATCTTCGTTGATTTTGTCCTACTTATCATTTCTTGAGTCACCAAATTGTGTCTAGAAATAGTCTTTAGGATGCCTGGTATACAACTTTTCCGATTTGTGTATATTTTGACGCATATGAGATATTCTTAGTTTGGCAATGTGCTTAAATATGCTTGGCCTTATAATCAACATGTTTGTCTTAGAAGATTTCTTTTGATTAACCACCAGGCTTGTTTTTGCATCGTAAAAGTGTAAAATTTAAGCCACACTTTTACTTTGCAAAGCAAATTTTAAAGAACTGTTTAAACAAAAATCTCAGGCCAATACATATGTTTTTGTACAACATTTCAGAATGGAAAACCCTAATGTAAACTGAAATGGATGTAAACGAAGTCCTGGATTTCTAACACAGAACTTAAACAAACACATCTCTGGTCATGTGACAATCTCAGGTTGGACATCTCTAATCTTACCAAAACTCAGGTTACCAGATTGATAGATTCTATCTGCTCATTAGCCCCTCAATTTTTTTACTGTATTTGATTATACTCCCCGCAATATCTAGTGTTTATTAACTTTAAGTTCCTACGATAATTGATTTTATTGCATTCTGCTTTTGGATTGATCTGCAATAACACTAACAGAACCACGATAACCAATGCAAAATGAAACAAAGTTGTAGCAAATCCATGATGAAACTTCCTGTTCAGTAGTTCTGAATAATATTAATCATCACCATTTTTTAAATTTAATAAGATCCTCGGAAAGGTAATAGACATTCAGTATAACCTATAGTTCTTTACTCTTACCATCTTAATAACTCATTCTAACAGCATTTTAATCAGATTATGTTCTTCTTTTTCTGTCAATATGTTTGGCTTTAGGATCCTACATTGCATTCTTGTTTTCCCATCATATTGATAATTTCAGTAGAGGGCCTCAGTCCCAGGCATGAAGCCTAACTGGTTCATTAATCTTCAGGTTTCAAAGAAAATTAATTTTCCTCTCAAAAGATGCCTCTAACTAATGTTGAAGACTATTTATGTCCATTTCCTTTGCAGATGGACTTGATTTCCAAATTGAATAACCCATATCTAGTGGAGTACAAACATGCTTGGTTGGACAAGGTAAACACATCATGTGCTTATGTTCAGGTCTATGTAGAATCAAGGGAATGGGAAATTTCTTTCCGCTGATAATAGACTTTGTTCCAATGAGACTTAGTTAGCTCTATTACTAATATGCTTGTGTCTCTGTGCATTGTAGGGGAACTGTGTCTGTATTGTAACTGGTTACTGTGAAGGAGGAGACGCGTAAGTTATTACATTTCAATCTTTTCTCATTAGCCAGAGTGTAAAGGTGGAGTGTGATTTATGTAGCACCTCGGATCAAATCTGACCAGTATAAAAGGAAACTTACCACCAATCCACCACAAGTGTATAGCTTACGTTTTAGGGAATTTCAATGGAACATCAAAATCCATTTTGCATTAAAAATAAAATGATTGTACAGTGTAGGAATCAGATTGAACATCCTGTTTTGGGTGACACTTCTTGCTCATGGAGTATACCTAAATTCATATTTTTCTTTTTGCATGGATATGTGCCTGCCATAGTCATAAGAGGGTACTGATGGTGTATGTATCTTACCTTACAGCTTAGAAGTAATTTTAATTTTGCACCTGCTTATCATCAGAATTTTACATCGTCTGTCGAGCAACATCAAATAAAAATATGAAATTTCCTTCCTGTACTGTTGTTAAGTAATAATGTCTTTAACTAGAAATTTTACAATACTGAAATGAAAAATGAACATATCAAATGCTGTTAATAGAAGAGTAAACTAGAAACCAAAATTCTCTTTCAACGCAGGGCTGAAATTATAAAGAAGGCCAGAGGAAGTTTCTTTGCAGAGGAGGTAACCCATAACATCTTCAGAAAATCAAGTCACATAGATACCTGCTTGATGTAACATTCACCCACTCTGCTTTGTGTTTGGTTTGCCCCTCAGAAAATCTGCAAATGGATGACTCAGTTATTGCTAGCTGTGGACTACCTTCACTCCAACCGTGTCCTTCACAGAGATCTTAAGGTATACCTGTGCCTATCTGTATTCACAAAATAAAATTAATGAATGACGTGTTTTTGATATAACCTTGTTCAATTACAGTGTTCCAACATATTCCTTACAAAGGAGAATGACATCCGTCTAGGTATGAAGGCAAAGGATTGCTAGAAACAAATTTTTTGTGCCACATCAGGTTTGGCTTCCAAGTCAATATGTCTCCTAAGAATTTGTATATCTTGTATGAACTGTACAGGTGACTTTGGACTTGCAAAACTACTGAACAAAGAAGACCTTGCGTCCTCGGTATGAACTCGTACTTTTTTCTGATGCACTATTTTTCATTTTGTTTCAAGACCTGAATCTATATGGCTGTTACCTTTAAATGCCCGCAAAACTCTACTTTTATCAAGCTATCATGTCCAATTACCTTTTTAAGGCACAATATCAGTACTTCATATAAAAGTGCGTAGCCCAATACTAATTATATGTACACAAACACGTTAGTTTCATTATTTTAAGAATTTCTGCTTAATGGACGTTATTCATTCCAATAGTCTATTTTCAATGCCCTATTCATGTCTATATAGGTGGTTGGCACTCCTAACTACATGTGTCCTGAAGTCCTAGCAGATATACCTTATGGCTATAAATCTGATATATGGTCTCTTGGTAAGAAATTTGAAAAATTGGTTCTTGGTTTACCAAAATCATTCATACACTCTTTGCTAAAATTAGCATATATCTGCTGTTTCAGGTTGCTGTATGTTTGAAATTGCTGCCCATCAACCAGCATTTAGGGCTCCTGTAAGTTCTGCATGAGAAATATATAAAACATCAACATCATACAGTTGCAACTTAAACTTCTATTATTTACTTGTGTAGAAGTGTGATAATAAAATGTATTTACTAAGAAATCTACAGGATATGGCTGGACTCATCAATAAAATAAACAGATCCTCCATTTCTCCACTCCCAATTGTGTATTCCTCCACAATGTAAGTGACTTTTCCAAATCTGTTACAGATATTCATTGTTTGGCGGATGACTCTAATACATATAACAAACGTGTAATGTGCTTGTTTCAAATTGATTTTTATTTTATGACCGCACAAGTGTATCTAATGGGAAGGGATGATTTGTATCACAGGAAACAAATTATTAAAAGCATGCTGCGGAAGAACCCAGAACATAGACCAATGGTGAGTTTCGGCGAGCCCAAGCTCAAATCTGGTCAATTCAGATGCTATAATTTATTCTTATACCAGCAACTTTTGAAATTTTAGGCTTCAGAGCTATTAAGGCATCCACATTTACAGCCATATCTCCTTCGGTGCCAAAACCTGTCTTCTGTTTATCTTCCAATAAAGCCCACGAACAATTTGAAGGAGAAAACAAGAAAATCACCATCTAGCAGATATAATAGTGGCAAAGATAAGGGAGAGACAGAAGCTTTAGCACCAAACCCGTTGGAAAATGCTCACCCATTTGTGAAAAATATTGCAGCGCAGCTAAACAATCTACCTAATGATGACAAGCCAACTTCCATTACCAGTACTGAAGACAACCTTGAGACCAAGAAGGTTGATCCTACTAGCTACACCTTGGGAGTATCTAGCTCCTTCAATGATTCTCGAGAAAGGTCCACTGAAATTGATACAAGTGCCTGTAGCGGAGAGAAGCAAGCTCACTCTAATGGAACACAAAACGAAAGCAGCTACAACACTGAGTTAACCTCAGATAGCCAATCAAATTATCAGCATGATGTGCGGGAAGAATCTGCTGATGCACACATGCCACACTCACGAGAGACGGATGCTGAAACTGTGAGAAAAAATTATCA
This sequence comes from Xylocarpus granatum, assembly GCA_019650275.1. Lineage (NCBI taxonomy): Eukaryota > Viridiplantae > Streptophyta > Magnoliopsida > Sapindales > Meliaceae > Xylocarpus > Xylocarpus granatum. The sequence goes on along the minus strand of BNST01000555.1, from coordinate 230,776 downwards.
GAAACCAATTAGCAACCAACCAGTTGTTGAAGCAACTGAGATAGATGAAGAGAGTGCTTCACCTGCAAATTGCAGGAAATTGACAATGTCCAGTGTAGGCTGCGATGACAACAATGAATCTCCTGACGATAAAAGTTCATCTTCAGTCATATTCGAACCAGTTGTATTACCTCAAAACTATTCATCAGATATGAAAGGCTGCAACGGATATATTGGAGATGCTCATATGGACCACTTGTCATCCGCAAGCAATGATGCACATCCGTCTGGAGCTGAAATACAAACAAAACCAGATAAAATTAGTCACTCCGTGCAAAAGAAGAAGGATGATGCTGAGAGGGTTAATCTGGCGCCAAGTGATATTTCATTACTAAGTAAACTTACTGGCTTAGGCGACGATGAAATCAGGGCAGAGTGGGAGAATCCAAGCCAGCAAAGAGCTGGTGCTTTGGAGTCTCTTCTAGAGCTATGTGCACGGCTACTGAAACAAGATAAACTGGAAGAGCTGGCTGGCGTGCTAAGACCATTTGGTGAAGAAGCTGTCTCATCTAGAGAAACAGCAATTTGGTTGACAAAAACCCTCATGTCAGCACAAAAATTTAACGAGGGAAGATAATTTTCAAGATACGTTGCGATAAAATTATTGATTTTTGTGAGAGAAAAGTTCTTATTAATTGTGTTTTCCAGGGTGTTGATTGAAGATTAAAGGCTTGAAGAACACCATTTGCAGATTGTTAGCTTACCCTTGGCTTTGATGGGAAATAAACTCTGATTTATTTTATCAATTTATCTTCAATAACTATTGTCTCGGAATAAGTTTCTCGTGGTCGTGTTCTAAGAATTACTTTTAGGGTTGCGGACGCAAATATTGTAATGCAAATGCCAAAAAATCACACCTAAATAATTTTGACTTGTGCGGAGAGGTGTGGTGAAGCCGTTTGGTGTTTTACTATTTACAGGAAAGTTAAATCAAAATTTTCAAAAGGAAAGCAATCAAATCATTGGATAATTCATATAAAATCAAAAGGAATGTTTTTATTTATTTTAATCCAACACGGGTCAGAAAGGATACAATCTAAGCGCATATATATATATATATAGCGAAATGCAAACGAGGTCAAGGAAACAGACCTGCTGCAACGATTGATGAATTCAAGAAATGAACATGTAATAAAATTCTGCGTTAATATACACACGTATTATTGTGGCATCAATTCAACCACATACTTTTCTTTTTCCTTCTGTGTCTCCGTTTTAGAATCAAGTTTACTGCAAGTGAAAGGCCAAGAATGTCGTAACAGAGGCCGCGACCAAGGACCAGATAGCGGGCAAGGCTTCAGCAGCCGCAGCGGCATCTTTGCCAGCGCCGCCTGCTCCTGCTGGGGCTCCACCTGGTGCTGCGCCTGCGCTTGCACCTGGGCCTTCGGCAGGAGCTGCGGCCGGGGCTGCAGCCATGGCAACGCTCATGGTGACAGCAACGACAACGAGGAGGACGGCAAAAGAGATCTTCTTCATGTCCATGATGAATGAATGTAGCTGATGTGATTAATCAACAAAAGACCTGCCTTGCAGACGAAGAAACAATCTTATTGTGTGGGTGGGTACGGTTGAATTTATTTTATATTATTTATTTTATTTGGTCTGGTTTGGTTTTAGCAGGTTTGAGGAGGATGAGGATGTGAATATATAGGAAGAATTAGGGTTATTTTTAGCTCGCTGTTTGCGGTTGAGGAAAGTTTTTACGTGTTGGATCTTGCATGGTAAGAGGATTTACCGTGCAAGCTTGCGGCATGGATTTCATTGGTCCTCATGGATTTGCGGTATTAACCTTTTTGACTCATGCCTTGAACAAATTAATTCTATTTTTAATTTTCTCTTTAAAGTACGCATACTACTTATAATTGAGATTTAATTTTAGCAAAGGGGAAAAAGGAAGTAAACATTGGCCCCCAATTACAGGTAACAAACAATTTGTAACGTGAAAGAAAAAGGTCGGGAAAGTTAGAACGGTTCCTTTCATCATTGATGCTCCCCTAAAACGGCAGCCCAACCTTTGCTCGGGTACGCACCTAATTTTGCCATTCAACCATCATTCACATACCACCTTCCCTTTTTCATTCCCCAAATCCAACTTCTCTTTATTTTTTAAATTTAATCAAGATAGCATGTGACATATCTCATAATCTAATCTTTATTTTAATGTTTTTAATTAATTGGTTTTGTTAGTAAATGCTGTCGTATTGAACCTTTTATTTGCATATGCTTTTATTCTTCTTTTTTTATTATTATTATTTAAGTTAAATATTCAATTATAGCGTTTGTAATTTACGTAATAGCATTATTACGTCAGCGTTGTATTATTTTCTAATTTTTTTATTTTAAAATTGTAATTCGTCACAAAAATGTTTCCGAATTCACGGCGGTCGCGTACAGCTGGATAAAAAGCGAGTGGATAACCGCGGGAAAAGGAGAACGAATGCAGTGCACCTATGAATACAACAAGTAGAGAATAGATTTAACGCTTTTATCGCCACGTGTGAGTGAATTGCCAACAAACGGTGGAAGATCAGCTTGAATTACTCTCTTATACTACTGATGTCGTAGAGCAACGAAACTGATCTACCAAGGAAACACGTTTGTGGTCCCCGCAATCAGGAGGAAACCCAACGCTTTGCTTTGCTTTTCCAACGGGCCCATGACGACAGGAAATACTACCGAAACGTGTTTTCAGAAACATTATTTTTCGGCAGAAAATATTTTATATTACATGCCAGCTAAGACCTTGTAACCTTTTATAAATAATTGCAAGCTTCATTCCGAGACAAAACACACAAAAGAAATGGCACGGGCTCAGATTGGCTCAATTTTTGGAAACATTTTAATAATGGTGGTAACGGCATTGTTGTATCTATCTGGAAGCATGGCACAAGTTATTTCTCCGACGCCGGCGATGGACGCCGGAGCCGGGTTTGCTTTGCCGGTTTCTTGGGGTGTTCTAATTTCTACTGTGGTGGGATCTCTTGCTGCTCTTCTCTTGCGTTGAGTTCAGAGCTGTAATGCATTCAAATTTCTTTCTCATCATTACTTGCGTTGTAATATGGAGAGTTTCTTTTTTCTTTTAGCTTTTTTAAGAATATTTTGTTTCTGGGGTTTTATCATGATTTGCTTCTTGTTTTGATTTTTGTCATAATTGGCTTGTTGTTTTGGTTGTGCCATTAATAATAAGTCATTCTTAATTTTTCACTTTAATTGATGAACTTTACTTAAGAGTTGTTCTTTATTTATTTTTGTAAAAGGTAAATAAATTATTGTAATGCTTGAATTTTTATTTTTATTTTTATTTTTCTCATTGCTATGCAACCAACATATACATATAAAATGAAAAAAAAATGCAAGTTTCATAAAGTTTTAAAAACACAAATGAAGATGGGCAAAAAAGTTGAGAATTAAATTAAATTAATTATTTTTAAATTTTATATAATTAAATATTTTAAAAAATAAAAATAAATGATATTTTCATATTTTGCTTCATTTTCATTACTTTATTCATTCGTAAATCAATTTTTTTTTAGTTAGTTCATACATTAAATAGAATATAAAAAATATATTTAGTTATTAATAAATACATGGTTTAGATTCAATTGAGTAAAATTTCAAAAAATTAACTAATTTAATCAACAATATGTATATATTTTTTAATTCAAAAAAGAGAATTCTTTTGACTTTAAGTGGGGAATTGATAATTTCTAATCCTAATTCCTCTCTATAAGATTATTAAGCATTTAATTTTATCCTTTCTTTCTTTATTTTAATTAATTTTAGTAATATTTTTTTAAAATAACTAATAATTATAAAATTTATATATATTATTTTAATTTAAAAATTAACTAAAAATATAATATTTATTTTTTTATAAATATCTTAATATGTACATTTATATATAAATTTTTATACTTATCAAATTCATATAATTAATTTTATTTATTTAATAATTTTAATTTTTACTATATAAAAATAATAACATGCGTAATTATTTGTATATTTAAGAATAAATTGAAACGTTAATTTAATTTTAATTATGAAATGTATAAAATATTTTAATATATATATAAGTATTTTTAGTCAAAAAAAATAATAATAAATAATATATCTTATAATAAATTAAAAATTTAAAGTCAATTAATAAATATTAATAAATTTAAAAATAAATAAATTTTTTATTGAAATAAAAAATAATAAATATTTTTTATTTTATTAATTTAAAAAAAATCATTTCTTTATTTATTATTATTATTATTTTATTTTTAAAAACAAATACATCCTAAATCTTTTCCGGTAATTCATGCTGAAAACCATTTGGCCCAATGAAACGAAACGAAACGAAGCGAAACTAACTAAAAATATAAAAAGTAAGAAGACCACGGAGCGCACGTACACAGATTTTCAGGCCAACCATGTTCAGAAAAAAGCAGCGGCAGCTTGCAATCCACAGTTTAGAAGTGAGCCGTTACGTGAACGTTGCTAGCCAACCCAGTTCACCAGCTGTCTCTCGTTCATGTAGGTCCCACGCGCCGCACATCTTGCCCTATATATACTCGCCATCCCCCGAATCCCTAGCCAATTCACCGATAACACAAACGCACTGTTATTTCTCTCTCGCTTATAGCATTTTCACTTGCATTATTACAAGAGTGAAGATATGGCCCAAGTTACCAGCATCTCAAAGGCTTTGGTTGTCGTTTTGGCGGTGGCAATCTTCTCAGCCGCTGTCTCAGCTCAGGAAATGGCGCCGTCGTCGTCTCCGGCTCCATTACCCGGATCTGGGTTTTCCCTGCCGGTTTCTGCTTCAGTTGTTGGATTCTCCTTGGCTATCTCCTTATTGGCTCTGTTGAAACATTAGATGATTTAACTTTTTTGTTGGGAGGATTGCAGTTGTTGTTTTGAGGAGATGGATGGGATACTTGTTCTTTGTAATAAAGCGATTCATTTTGTTTTTCGTTGTAAATTATTACATTTCTTTTATTAAAATATGATTATGTTTGAGAATTAAAAGTGAGAATAATCAAAATATATATATATTTACGAATGTTTTATTATTTTAAATATCTAAGTTACATTCAAATGTTTTTAAAAGATATTATTATAGACAATAAATCTTTCTTCGATAGTGAAATAATCTTGTCTTCAAATTATTTATTTAAAATTTTTTTAATTTAATTAATTAGAATAATTATATTTTTTTATCTCATAAATTTATTCATTTTAAGATAAAAATCAAACTAATTGATATTGTTGACTTGACAAGGACACACAGCCCAGAAGAAAATCCAAATTAATAACCAAGAAAAAAAATAATCATATTATTACATCAGTATACGAAAGAATATATCCATCAAAATTCACGAGTACTCAGTGCCTCCTCAACAGAGCAAGAACAGAGAAAATGAGGGAAGAACCAACGAACGCAAAAGAAACCAGCGGAGAGAAGGCGGCTCCGGTGTCCATTGAAGGTGCCGATGCCGGAGCCATCTCGCTACTTTGTGCGGACACAGAACCAGCCATTGCAAGAACAGCCAAAACTACCACCATCATAAAAGAATTTGTTACTCTAAATTTCGCCATTGCTGAAGAACAAGAACTAAGAACCCAAGACATTAATATAAAACCAAAGAAATAGAAAATATTGCTTTTCGAATTCTACGCAAAGCAATCGACAATGCCTTGGTTCCTTGTTTATGTTGTTTATTTAGGGGTGATTTCGCACGTGACAGCAATTGTGAACGTGTTTTATTTTGCCGCGTATTGACTGGACGAGTTCAAGAAGGTGTCTACGGGTTGGAGCTCGGCGTACAGGAGGTACACGTTAGCGTATTTATGGTAGGTGAGCCATGTCTTAAAGTCGGTTGGCTGCATGCTTCAGCTTCTGGTGTAATCCCGTGTGCTCCCTGGGCGACCAGCTCAATCAGTTTGCTATTTTCTAAACTTGAGATACACGTCATGTTCCCACGTGTCTTGATTTCATTCAGCGCGATCCAAGCTAATGGACGGTCGGCCAATCATTATCAACAACACGACCAAATTTGAACTCGTCAAGATACGTGGCAAATTTTGAATACTCCAAAACTCGCTGGCGATGATCAACGCGGTCTCTCGGAAACATCCATATAAACACAACAAGAAGTGGAACGAAGCCATTGTTCACTCTCTCTCACCAGTTAAGACGACTTCGCTCTTTGTATACTTCTTGTTGCTTCTTGTGTTGTACAGAAATTAATTAATGGCGAAAGTTAGCAGCCCGAAGGCCATTACAATTGTGTTCTTTTTCGTTTGGGCCTTTATGTTAAAAGGTGGAGTGAGAGTTAAGTCAGATAGGTCCGTTAGTTGCCGTTTTAAATAGGTGCTCCTTGATGTCAGTGGATCCTATGAGATAAGTAAAGAGATATGAAAATGTTAAAATTGCCCAATGTTAAAATTTTTATGATATTACGAGATAAAATAATTAAATATAAATATTAGCAGTTAAAATAAAGAATAATATTTATTAAATATAAATTAAATTATATTAAATAAATAAAAAAAATATATAGATAATATTATTTAAAAATAAAAAAATTAAAAAAAATCATCAAGAATGCATAAAAATTGGTGAATCAAGTACTTACCTTGTGCAGACGGAAACATGTTGACTCTACATGTATGAACACATCCGGCGTCCGCCCCTTCGCCAGCGACCTATTAAGAGCAAACTGTGAGCATCAGATGCTGTTGACGAAATTATAGACCATATGGGTTTTTATTCTTGAATAAAAGAAAGGAGTTACCATGCTTGTATTCTGGAATGGAGAGTTGCAGGTGGGGAATAATGACTTGGAGAAGGAGAAGGAGAAGAGCTAGAAGAGTATTCGTGTTCGTGTTCACGTTCTTCCTCGTAGATAGTATCCACCACCCCTTGATGTCCCCAACCTTTCTGCATTGTTTTTCTCCCTGAAGTTTATCTTCGTCTTCGATCTTTGAAGAGATATTGCAGTTTTCTAGGCTGTTGTTGTTGTTGTTGTTGCTGTTGCCATTAGGGTTTTCTTTCTTTTTTGCAGGAGGAGGGATGAGAAATTCTCCCTCTGCTGTATTTATGGTACGCGTGGTGACTCATAAATGCCAGTCTTCAATGGCCTTGCTTGAATTGGATTCTGACCAAAATCATCTTCCCGCCGATGATGCGGGAAAACTGATCTCGCAAGATTGCATTGCACGATAAACAAAATTCAATGGACTTTGCATCGCTGTCATACCGTTGTCTTCACGCAGGTTAGTCAATGGCACGGAATTCGAGTTATAAAATACGGTATTCGAGCTGTGATTCCTCAAAGATGACGTGAAATTTCAATGTCATTCGTGGACTTCCAGTAGATGCATCCATAGTTGCAGTTAAAAAATTTTATATATTGATAATTTTAAATAATTTTTATAATAGAAATATTAAAATATATAAATAATATTTAAAATATATAAATAAAATTTTAAAATATAAATAAAAAATTTATAAAAAATTTGAAAAATTAAGTGCAAGGGAACTACCATAGTCTAGCCTTCATTCATAAGTCATAATCCATTGCAACAGGCAAGGTGAAAATATTGCCTATCATGGTTGGGCCGAGTGAGATGGCCGCCGGCCCAAAAAATATGTGACAACCAAGTGATAGTCACGCCCATCTATTTACAAATCCACTTTGCTATGCTCACTCCCTATACGACACCGTTCTCTCAAATTTATTTCCTCACGCGTTCAATGTATAATCTCTTATATGTAATCAATTATAATAAACCATTTGATTTATATATATCATAAGGCTTAAGAAGTAACAAGGTTTGGATTTATATATATCATAAGATTTATTTACTTTTAATTCAACTAGAACATAACAAATTTTAATTTACTAAATTAATTTTTATATAAAACGTTTTTTATTTTCTTTCAAATGATCTAAAGTTTAAATTTAAGAAATTTCAATTTTATTAGCCATTGCTTGTTATAATTCCAATGGGGTCCAACTGAATTTCATGAAATTGTGGAAATAAGAATTGAGAAAAGTTGCATTGCCATTTTTCAAGCATTTGAATATCCATTTCTTGATTGCATCTCAAAAATATCTACATGTCTACTAGTACAAGGTAACAAGCAGCTCTAGGTATTTGTAACCATAAACACTTTTTCTAAGGAAGAATTTTCACTCAATATGTGAAAAGACTTATACCTACGGTTAACAATTCCAAGTTAAAGTGTTGTATTCTATTGTATCGCATCACATTGTATCATAATTATATCGTATCAAAATAAATTAATTTTAATTTAATGAATTCAATAATTATGTTAAAAAATACTATTAAGTAATTACAATTGTGTCACACACTTAATATTTTTATATTCATATTCTATTTTTTAAAATATTTATAGTCGTATTTTTTTAAATACTATTCAATTTTATAATAAATATAATTAAATATTTTTGAAAATAAATAAATATAACTACAAATTTTTTAAAATAAAAAAATTATTAAACATAAACAAGTTAACACAATATACTTATTCGAACAATTAATCGTGTTATAAATAATTTTATGCCCCGATAGCACTAAATTTAAATCTACACAATTATTAGTTGCATTATGTGTCATGCTCATGTTGAATCAGCATATTGTATAAAAAAATCATTAGTTCTGTTTTTACTACGATGTAACCTGATTTAATAGGCCTGGCTGCATCCTAGAAAAAACACCCGAAATATTTGGGCCGTAGAATTTTTTTTGCCCCGAATGTAGCCCAGATCCAATTGGTTGGGCTAGGGTTAAAATTTTACATGCGTGATTACTATCTTGACTTTCAGTACAAGTGCATGTCGTTCTAAACTTAAAAATTAATCGCATTTTTATATGTTAATTGTTCATGAATACTTACACTTTTGTATTCATAAACTTTTGGCAAAACCATGACTTGTCAATCGAAGGTCATAATGATAATATTTTTTATTTTCCAAACGTTTATTTTAAAATTAAAATTAAATTTTTAATTCAATGAAATCAAATTGAATTGACAATATTTTTTTATTTTATTAAAAAAATTTTAAATTCTCGTAAAAATTAAATTAAAATTGATCAATTTGAATTAGTTTGCTTCCATTTCTTCGTTTTTGAATTTATAAATTTTTCGTTGGCTCTTAATTCAAGTAATAAATAAAATACATATCGATTGCTTTACTTACTTTTAACGTCTCTTAAATAATATAAATTATTTGTATATATAAACATATTAGATGAAATGATTCCAATAAAATCATTCAATAACTTTCATCAAGATATGTATTATTATGAACATATAAATAACATAATATACTTGTTTCATTTAAGTCATAATTTATAACTGCAAAAACGACACAACGCAGCTACAACATACATTGTCATGCTTGTTAGCTGAAAATAAATAACTTCCAAATGACAATAAAAAGATTGAATTTAGATATGACATGTCATTTATGAATATATATATATATGTGACAACTTCGAAAGAACCAAACTTAATTATTGGGATCCGTCGATCTTATTCGACCCATGTGCATATGCTTCTTCAACATTCCATGTGCTATTTGTACAATCTACCAAATGTAACTTTCAATTTTAGGAGAGGCTAATGGCACCCACTTCAAAGAAATTATTAACATTCCCTATGGTCCAATTGACTAGCAAGCCAGTACAAAGATGGGAACTAATTATGAGATTGAGCTTATTTACATTGTGACAAAAAAAAAGAATCGGTATTTGAATCCATTACTTATACTAGCTTTAACTATTAATATTCTTTATTATTTAATAATTTATATTTTTAAATCAGATAATTAAAAATTTTGACGAGATTAAAGTGTTATAAAATAAAATTATTAATTAATGAATAAAAGTTAAAATATTCGATAAATATTGATGTTAAATTATAATTGTTGATGAGAGTAACATATAGAAATATTCAAAAGTTTTGCCCAACACTTTTGCTGCTGTATGTATATTTATAAGATAATTAAATAATGTAAAACAGATTTTATTGAAAAAAATGAAAGGGAAGAAAGAAAGAAGCTATACGGATGTGTCTAGTTATCTTAAAAAGTTGGGTTTTGATTGGAAATGACAAAGTTGTATTTAGGGAAAGAGTATGGGAAAGAGAAAACAAAAACAATAACAAAGACACAACAAGAATTCACCTAAAACAAAAGAGGTTTTTGTTCATGATTTCATGATCCACTAATGAATACAAAGTGCCCCACAAGGGCTGATAATTCATCTTTAGTACAAAAGAAATCAAATTTACAAGGTATGCTTGCTTCACTGCGAAGAGGGAATAGTGCTAGTACTACTAGTGCTATGCTGTAGCTTCTGCTTGTTATATGTTTATGCATGTCTAATTAAGGATGGGATTGAAAGAGAAAATAAATTAAGAGCAATCTGGCTGAAAATATCCCAACAGCTTATAAACTTATAATAGAATGAGAAGTATCCTTCGTCGATTGATAAAGCTGCGGTAAACAAGCATGGGCACACTGACAATGTTTTCAAAATCATAACAAAGTTGTTATAAAGACATTGGATTCTCACTCATTTCACAAATTTCAAAATATTCAAGGGATGATAGAAGGTGATGTGGGCATTTATTTCTCATATTTTTTATTATTATTTTGGATTGTTTTACATTTTTTCTTGGATTATTTGTTTAGAAATTTATGGGGTTTTTTTCACATTTATTAAATTTAAGAACTTTTGTATACTTTGCATGTGTTTAGTTATTGAATTAGATTAATTTTATACTATTGTGAAGAGCTAAAAATTGGGATTAAGCTAGAAAACAAATTCTAATTGGATAGGATTAATCAATCCAAAACATTGTTTAGTTTTTGGGTAATATTTGAAGCTACAAAATCAATCCTTGGGTTAGTTAACCTATGGCATAAATAGTACCTTAAATTAGCCAACGTAACGAGAAAATAGTATTACGAGTTAGGCAACCCAGTTACCAAATAGTGTCGTGGGTTAGCCAACCTATGACAAAAGTAGTGTTTTAGGTTGGCCAACTCATAGTTCAAATATATTTTATTATTTTTTAATTAATTTTTCAGTGTAAATTACTTATGATAATAAATTTAATAATAATAAATTATCATATTTATAATTTAAATTAAATTTTATATGAGTCACTAAATGATTTTGTAATAATATTTATATATTTTAAAATTAATTAAAAATTAACAAAAAAATTAAAGTATAAAACTTACTTTCTTTTAATTCGTAGTTAAAATATTAAAATATGTATTATATATCATTGTATAACTTGTTGAAAGTCTTAATCTTCAAATTGATTGAAATTTGAGAGTTAAATATATGAAAAAATAAAGTGTGTACGAGTATATTTATAAGTGTAAAAAATAGAGTTTGAGAGTAAAATTATTCTAAATAATTCTTTTAATAAGAATATATCAAGTTGATCAAAAATAGTAAGAGGAATTAAAATAAAATTATTTTAAAAAATTTTTCTATATGAAATTTTAGTTGTCATATTAGAGCAAGATCAATACTTGCTTTAGTTTGTGTTGGTGGTGACACAAGTTCCAACAATTTATGAATTAAGAATTCTTACAAGAACAAGGCCTACTCAACATAAATTAGGAGTTAATAAAACCCCTTGACAGAAATCATTCATAAGATTTTCAATTAATATAATCAACTAATTAAAATGCTTTCTTATTTTTTTAGACCATGGTATTTGATTCAACAAATACATCGTTATTGTATGCTCTTTCATATGTGTGGTGCAACCCAATCCTTGTTTTTTAAGTTTCTAATCCCTTACTTCTTTTTTAACCGAAATATTAAGAAATTGACTCTTAATAGTAATATATGTTGTATATATAAATCCTAAATGTACAAAGAAAATATGCAAAATTCGTTCATGAAAGAAAGAAAGTATAAATATCTATAAAAAGCGTGGGCTAGGCATAAATAGATATGCTAAAATAAGAAATAAGGGCCAATGAGATAGCCATAATGAGTCAAAAAATAGAATTTAGGTTCGAATTCTATAGATAATATGGTTGGTATTGTCTATAATGATAAATAAATAAAAGATTATTTTTAAATATTTAAGATTTTTTTTTACAAAATTTTATGACTATTTTTTATATAATAAAAAAAAATAAAATCATTATAACTCTGTTTAAAATTATTCTTATTTTAAAGTAATTCTTTTCTCCATTCTTGGACATAATAGTTAAAACATTTTTCCTTATTCTCACTCTCTTCTTCTTCTTCTTACATTATGCAATTGATGGATTCCCCTTTCTTGTAAATAAAAACGAATAAAATAGGGGTAAAATTTTCCTTTTCCCCTGTCGTTTTCTACTTTAGCATTCATTCGTTTTAAATTTGCAAGGATGGGATCCTTCTGGGAAGCTGGTGAAAGTGCTATTTGTAGGATAGTATTATGTACATCCATCAAATTATCAATCTTCAGTGGGTCCATAAATCCATGATCTATAATGATGGCCCGCCAAAGCATCGATCCAAACCATGTGATTTCACAGTCAATGTTTGGTGGGAATGTTGCTTGTCATCGGAATTTTAACTAATAAAATTTTTACTAATTAAATTAATTATAGAACAAAAGTTATTACTTGTTGTGCTAGAGACAATATTTTACTACTTAAGTTAATTACAGACAAAAATTAGTATTTGTTGTGGCAGCGATAATATTAATTAATGGTCTATTCTAAACTACTTGTACCGTTTGAATCTAATATGGAATAAAAATTACCACTTCCTATTGTGATGGAGATAATATTACGGTAAAATCTCTCTATATTTGTAATATTAAAAATAAATTATTTTTATTATTATAAAAAATATAAATTAATAGAGATATAATTATAAAAATTATTAATTTAATTTAGTTGTACGACAATTTGTATTATCTTGTTATATCGTATGTAATATAAGTCAACTCGAATTTAACTTATTTAATAATCGTATTAAAAGTTAAAAATTTTAACTTATATATAATTAATAAATAATTAAACTATTTGTAATTTTTCACCCATTAATTTTTTTTTGTATATTATAATATATTTTTATAATACTATATACATAAATACTAATTAATTTTATTCTAAATATAAATAAATATCTTTTAAAATATGAGGATTATCATTAAAATTATTAATTTATAACTAAATTAATACATTATAATTACTCAAATAATTAATTATATTATAAACAAATTTACATGTCAAGAACTCTAAACTCAAACTAGACATGATTATTAGTTGTGTGAGGTTTATTTAATAATCATATTACTCTATATCAACTTGAATTCGTAAATTTGTGTTCATTTAGCATATCCTATAAAAAATTATCACTTGTTCTAAATATAAGTGATATAAAAGTTATTGGATTGGTTTTTATCTCATTGGTAAAGCATTTTATTTTCTATTCTTACCATTAAATAATACTTTAAAAATTCAGTTATATGATGCAAACACTATTAGAAATTTTAAAAGTTATTATTATTAGTGTTTTAATTGTCCACTTTAGAAATATATGAAAAAAAACAAACTGTGTCTTCAAAACTAGCAAATATAAATACTCTTAATGGTATTTTAAATGCAGTTTCTTCTTGAACAATTGATGTGAAGCCATAATCAATTACTAATTGTTTTAAACAGTACAAAATTAGTTCCTTAATGTCGTTGAATTGTAAATTACAAATAAAGTGAAAAAGAAGAATTAAAGAGTTCTTGTAAAATTGAGTGATCAAATTTGATAACTTAACCATACTAATTGAATGAATATTAATATCTTTCTCAATCATTCAAGAGACAAACAATGTATGTTTTATGTAAACAAAGAAATTATTGCTATAATTAGATAAGAAAAAGAAAGAGATTATCTTGAGAATGATAATACAAAATACATCAAAAGTAGTAACATTTTGATTTTAAAGAAAAGATGTCTGTTTTGATAAGTTATTACATACCTTTAAGTTTAAATATACCATAACAATTCTAAAAAATAAATCTTTGTCTCAAATAATTTTAATTTTTTTTATAATATCGATGTTATTATTACTATATGAAAACAAGTTTTTTTAAAATAAAATGTAAAAAAATTATAATTTATTATGATATAGAATTTATTTTTATTTATAATTAATTGAAATTAAGATATGAAATTTTTTATGATTAAAAAAAATATTTTATATAAAATATTATTACATTGAGATTTTATTAATGCTGTACACAACACAAATATACCCGTTTATTAAGGCAAAGGGTTTTCTTTGTTAAATGGATAGGAATACTTGTTATTCTCTTAACCAAGTAGAAATGTGACAAGGAATCTCAATAATCCTTTCATGTACTTTCTTCTCGAGCTTTCTCGTGTGGTTTTGATCCGAATGAGGGTGCTCTTGGATTTGGGTTTCTTTTACTTTAGTTCTTTCTTTCTTTATTTGTTTTTATTCTTAAAATTAATCATGATAGGGTCTTCTGCAAGTTGCTAGCCATGATTGTCAAATGCTCCTTAAACGAAACAAAAATGCAAAAGAAAGAAAAGATTATATCTACGTTGATTTGACGGCATGACCGTCAATAACAACTTTTTCTAGTGACTTTCAGCAGAGAGAAAAGCCTAGATATGCTCAATTCCTTTCCTCTGAAGTCTTAGCTCTAGCTATAGTAACAACGATAATACTCTCAATCCAAATATATCCCGTGTTTGCATACAACTTGGATAGTCTCCATGCACCCAAGCAATGTATAAAAATTTACCGGAGTAATGAATAAAAATTTGGATCAAAGGAAAGCTAGCTAGCATATGGCACGGATAAAGATCATGGAACAAAGAGATTAGCCCAGAAGAGAGATTTTGTTTTCTTTTTATTTATTTATAAGTATTTCTATTTATAATTAATTAATTAATTAATGTATTATTTATTTTCAAAAGTACGTAGTTGTGGGCCAAGATAATTTTTTTCCTTTTTTTCCCTTTTACTTTTGTTCACTGGGTCTCTCAAACAAAGCTGTCTCATGTAGTTTGAGGATCGAAGCTAGCTATCTGAAACAAGGAGTTTCTATAGTTAGGTCCATCAACTTTGATGATCACATTTTTGTGGGTATGGGGAGAATATTTGGTCTTCACTAAAAATCAAAAGTGTTAAATTTTCCTCTCATGACATATCCACTTTAGTCTACTTTAATTTCTTCATTGAGACCGATCCACAGGGTGGTTGAGTAGTATAATACGTTGATTTCATATGCTAAAGATTAATGCTTTCAGTTAATTTCATGTAGTATTTTGCATATAGGTACATGGGATCTCGGTGTTGGAAAAATATAAAATATTGTATATAAAATTATGTTCATAGGAAATATATATAGATAAAGATTTATTCAATAACAGATAGAGATTCGAGAGAGGAGGGCTGTCCCATCTCTGTAGACGAATATGAACACAAGATAAAATAAAAAATCGTATACATATTCCCTTGTGCGGGACGATTGGTCTCCTTGACAAGGTCATGGAAAAAGGCATACTGAAATTATACTACCATTTAAAAATTGTTAATGGTATAGATAAAGAAAACAAAAATTGCAGTATCTTGGGATTTTAAACAGCCATCGAAGGCTGTGTTCAACTGTTGGGCAGGAAAAGAATAATACTTCTGTAAATCTACACGTATGTCTGATCTTTCTACTGTTCACTCTGCTATTCAGGTCCAGTGCCAAAGATTTTGCTGCTTAATTATATCGTATCCCAATAAAATTTTTATTTAGTCCGTGGGAAGGAGTTACTGCTTTCAAAGATGCAATGCAGTCAGTACCTACATGCATGAACTCTTACGTGCATACATGTGGTTTTGTATATATATAATTTTAAAAGCAGAAAGCACAGAAGATATATAAACATTTGTACCCTGATAATAATCATATTGTTTTTCAAGAAAGTGGCCATATGTAGAGAGCAATAAATTGAAGTAGAAAAAAACAAAAGGGTGATTGATGTCACTAGAGAGAGAGAGAGACTAATATGATGCGTAATGGTTTGGGTCTTTAAGAGAAGAAGTAGACCAAATGGTCAATTCTGGCAGGGTTGATCTCCCCAACAAATGGGTAAGAGAACAGTATACAAGGGAGTTGGAAAGAAATTAGATATTGATTGCCAATAAATGCTATGTGCAGTGTGGTTCTGATATTCTTAGTTGTTACTGTTGGTTTGATCTCGAATGCATGTAATATTAGGGAACACAGTATACAAAGGAATTAGTGACCCTCGTGCTTTCAACCGACTGTGTTATGGGTTATTGTGAAAACTACGGAGGGACTAGAAATGAAAGATGTTCATGATTTTTGTCCTTTTTTAAAAATATATCTCTTAAAAAATAAGTAAATTTTTTTTTATAATTTTGTATATTTTTAATTTTTAAAAATTTAATAATATGTAGTATAAAAAATAATAAATATTTTAATTTTTGTTAATTTTTTTTTGTATACATGTGTTCACTGTCCAGCAACAATGGCAGGCTTATATTTCAAAGCTAGGTCTTTGCGGTAAGAAAGAGAAAGAGAAAGACACAGAGATAGAGAAAGAAAGACGGTCAAACACTCACTGAAATGTCCCTTCAATCTACAGTTGGTCCATCAGAAGAAGAGTGGGTATGCACTGTATGAGGCATCAGAATCTGTTGCATTTATGCCCAACCGACAGAACTGGAGCTCCACACTGTTGTGGCTTTTAGTCTGCTCTTTGCCCATACTTGCTCCATTTATGGCTCTCTGTGCAATGACTAATTCTTCCATTGGTATATATTCTAATTTCTGTTCAATCCCTTATCCCTTTAAACTTCATCTATAACCGGTACAAATGTTAATGCTCTCTTACCAATTTTTTTGCATTCTGTTGTATAATACTTTACTCACTCTCTCTCTCTCTCTCTTAAGCTAATCATTTGTTTTTAATTTTCCAAGTAATAATGAATCTTAAATCGTATATGTTCCATCCATCAACAACCACATCTCTCCATTAACCAAAGCAAAAGGGCATCACAAAAGCTGATAAGCTCGCAGGATGAAAAGTCTCCCTCAACAACATTTGGAGCAAAATATGCTGATCACCTGCTTGTTATCCAGTGAGAGTTTGCTTTATGTTCATCCTTCACCACCAATACGTGGGTTGGTAAAGACTCATATGAGGATATCTCAAAAGAAATGAATTATTAAAAGTAAAAGGCTGATCAACACCCCACAGGTATACCGTCCCTAAAAGTTTTAATACCTGATGGTCTTATTTCAAAAAATGTACGCTCTTCTGGTTTCCCTTGTAATGTTCTCAGCCACTCTTGTTGGCAAGGAACAATCACAAGTAGATGCAAAGATGCACGTCATATTAATTTCAGGAACATGCAATTTTATAATGTGTGGAGAATAGAACGAGTCCTCGTTGAAGAATTTACTAACTCTCTTGTCTCTACTTTCCTCGAGCATTCCTTACTGATTGCCTGCTATTGATAAACAAACTTCCAGATTACAAACATGGCTCGGTATAATATATTAAACTTCTTTAAAATTTCCTATCTAGCTAGTAGCATCACTTCATAGAATTTCGTTAGCGTAATCATTCTGTAGGCTTTCTGTCTCATTTTCGCATCTCTCTCGTTTTGAGTGACACGGTGTTCTGAATTATTGTTTTATATATTGTCAACCATCATCAAGCTAGACCTCACCAGATGAGATGACAAAACTGGAAAAGCTCAACAAGAACGAGTGAAGAAACCTCCGCAAGAGTTAGAAAAGGAAAATGAATTTACATGAACTTAGCCTAACATTGCCTAACATTCCTGTTAGGCAAGTTCAAACCATCAACTTGCTCTTTCTTCTCTACTTTCCTCGAGCATTCTTTGTTGATCTCCTGCTATTAATAAAAAAAAGCTTCGAGAATACAAACATGGTTTAGTATAATATATTAAACATGTTTAGAATTTCCTACATACCGAATTGGCATCACTTCATAAATTTAATTAGTATAATCCTCCTGTAAGTTTTCTATCTCATTTTCGCATCACTTCCTTAAAAAAAGTCTCCCGTTTGCGTAACACTGTGCCCTGAATTCAGGTTCTATATATTAATAACCATCAACAAAGCGAGAACTCACCATATTAGATGACAAAACTGGAAAATCTGAATAAGAACTAGAGAAGAAACCATCAACAAGAGTTTGAAAAAGAAAGTGAATTTACATGAACTTAGCCTAAAATGGGTTATGGTGTCAAACAATTCTTAGGAAAGCCAAGAACTGAAAAAGATACAAAAAAAAAGGTGACTCTCCAAGTAAATTGATGCTTATATTAATGTTCTTACTTGGAAAGCCTACTAGACAATAACAATCCCATTTCATTTATGTCACTGCATGGACACACCATCTTGTTCTACTTCAGATGCTGGCTCATCTTCTTCTTCAAAACCATCAATGCCGTAAGCTGCATGGCCATTCCCAAAAGCCTTTATATGGTCTTTAAGAGATCTCTTGTGCTTGAAATCAGACCCACAAATGCAGTACCAGAGCTTTCCACAATTCTTTTCATGAGTCCTCCAATCTCCCCTCACAGCAAAAGCCTTGCCACATTTTCTGCACATGAAAGGCTTAATACCATGCTTCCTCTTGTAATGCGTTTGCAGGGTTCTAAAATCTTTAAGAGGCTTTGCTCTTGGGTGATCAATGTTGTTTCTGCAACCTGGTGCACAACAATAACAAGGAAGCCTAAGCATGCCGGTTGGTTGAGTTCCCCTTAGAGATTCCGGGCCTTTTCTATACTGAGATCCATGACCCCACATATGCATCTAGAACACAATTCAGTCATTCCACGGATCAGAAGGAACCAACAAAGCCAGAAACAGCAAAACTTATATCTAATCTCATTAAATCCATACAAAATTTCCAACCTTTTGCAGTTAATACTATATCATAGCACTAACAGTATAATTGATCCTTGATAGCAATGAAAGAAAATTAAAATTGTGTTTGGTTGATCAAATTAGTAGTATTATGAAGCGAATACCATGTTTTATCCACAAATGCGTATTAAGGCCTAATTTATGGCGTTTTTAAAATTTCTACTTCTTGCTGAGCTAAAAGATAATTTTTGCGAAAATGGCCTTTGCTTGTCTTCGTCAGAATCAACAACTTATGTGGTATTTGCTTCAGTGACGATGTGAATCAAAAAGGGTTTATATGTTCCACCATAAATTTGAGGAAACAATTATCAGGTTGCTTTAGCTGCTCATGGTTCACAAAAGAAGAACAAGAGTGGAAGACCGAAAAGAAAATGTATGTCTCTTGATTCATGAGACATATTTAGAGCTGATGATGACTACGTATAGTTTTCATGTTTGCTAACAGTTTTGTTCCAGACTGAAGGTTCACACAAATAAACTTGTTCCTTCGTTAAGATCGTCTGAACTCCTGAAAAAAACTGCAAGATTGTCAGTTTGTACACGCCTGTCACACTGTGGAGAACAGACTTAAAGTACCAAAGACATCAGGAACATTGCCCGTGTTGTTCAATCACATAAAGGAAGGTACTAGTCTCGGTCTCAATTGGATCATAAAGTCTCATTCAAAACTCCAAACCCATATATCATGCACAGAAGGTTTTTCAGAAAACAAAATTGAGAAGTCGATTAAAAAAAACCCATAAATGTTTTTATCAAAGAAGAAATATTACCTTACTAACAAATAATTTTCGTCTCAAGATTTTGAAAGTGGGGAGTTGTTTATGGCTCAAATCAGAATAGAAATTCAGAGATAAAAAGGAAAAGGCGAATTTCATTCTGCATTTGCTGTTTACTTTTAATAGGATATATAATTGAAGAGAGAGAGAGAGAGAGAGAGAGAAGAAAGGAAAGGTGGAATTTGGGGCTATAATTCATCCCATGAAACTAAATTATTACCTGCATGTTGTTGTATCTGTTGAAGGTCTTGCAACAAACAGGGCAAGAAAATTGTGTAGGGCCAATAAGAATCTGGGAAGGGGTGGGGATCCAATACTGCCCCTTGTTGAGTCTGTTGATGGGGTACCCAGAATCGTCACCCTCTCCATCTTTATCAGTGATCTCAGAAGAAGAAGATAAAACAGAAGCCATTTCAGCAGCGCTAGGACTTGGTAAACCTATGTGAAGTGCAACAGTGACTGTTTCATCATCTTCAGTATTAGCACTAGTTAAGAACAAACTTTCCTCTTTGCCTTTGTTCTTGTCTAAAGCTACGGCTGTGCTGAAAGAATATTCATGATGATGATGACGATGATGATGATCTTCTTCTTCTTCTTCTTCTTCTTCTTCTTCATCTTCTTCTTCCTTTTCATGCCTTGTTGGGCTCAAACTTAAAAGAGGTAAGGCTTCTCTGAGAGGAGGAGAAGGAGGTGAAGTTTGGTATTGAAAAAAATTAGGGTTATTAGTTTGGTTTTGGTTGTGGGTAATGAAAGTGTTTGTGTAGAAGTTGTGAGAAAAGTGAGGTTGTGAAGAAGAAGAAGGATATTGTTGCTGGTCTTGAGAAGAGTAACGGTGAACATTGTTGAATTTGATAAAACCAGAGAAGAAATTTGAGTTAGGGTCAGCCATGGTGATTGAAGCAAATGTAGACAGAGGAGAACAGTTTTTGTTTTGATGATGGGATTGCTTTAATTTATAGAGAGAGAAAGAGAGAGAGAGAGAGTATAGGTTGACTGAGGAGCGCGTGAATGGTGTAAAGTAATAACATTAGTCAATAAAAGAGATTAAAATAATTCAAAGGCCACAAGGGAAATTAATAATTCTATTTATTTAATTTATTCATTATAATAGCAGAATCTATTTTCCTTTTAAAGGGAAATAAAAGAACTTATGCATAGAATCTTTGGAAATACCGTTAATGGTCGTTTAGTTATGAAATGGTTAATTTCTTTCTACTCATTTTGCAGCGTTAGGGCTTTTTTTCTTTCTTTCTTTTTTTGTTTGCATACCGACTAAAATGCAAACTACAAAAAGTTTTTTTTTAAAGAAAAGAAAAGAAAAGTTGCTTGCTTAGGAACCTTTCCACCGGGGTTACCTCTTTTTCTAATGGGTTGCCATTAGGGTGGGGTGTTAATCGAAATTTGTCAATTTTTTATATCTATATATATATATATATATATATATGTATCTATGCATGTATGTATAAATATTTTGTGTACAAAATTTATTAGTAAATTATTATACTAGACAGCACACAATAATTTTTCCTATACATGCTCCAAAGAAAATAATAATGATAGATAGTTTTCATTCCACTCTCGATCATAAGTTTATTTATGAAAATATTTAAATATTTTTTCGTATTTTTAATTCAAAATTTTATTTTAAATAATATAATATTTATCAAATAAATATTATATTTTATTTAATTTAAACACGACCACTTTTACATATCATATACCATTGTGAATTATAATTAAAATTAATGTTTAAAAAAAAATTTTGTTTGTGAAATTTTTATTATAACTTACTTTGAATAAAGGTAATAATTAGTGTTATACTTATCAAATTTCTAATCAAATTTTACCTATGACCAAATGCTACACATAAAAGATTTACTAACTTAACTCTCTATCGTTTATGTGGTAACAATCAATGACAGGGCAAATACTACATTATTTTTTGTAGTATTTGCTTTCAAAATCTCGAGAGCTGATTAAAGTGAATAATAAATTAGAAAAGAAAAATGTGTAGGTGTGTATGAGGCAACACATGAAGTTGGTTTGGTATATTTTAATAGAAGATTGGCTCTCATTCCAAGCAGTTTGTATCACGCATCATTCAAAAACTATCAGTAGTTACCGCGTAGCCCAACAATTCCATTGGAGTGGGCACTCATGTCGGCAGTGGACAAGCCTGCGTCAATTCTTACCTCCTAATTCATTTGTATTAGCATGAATACTGCATATACCCACTCGATACGGTCATATACGTGTACAGCTCAATGTTCCAAGCTTTCAAAGTTGAAGTAAATATTACATAAAGAAACATAATATTCCACTGTAAATTTGAGCTGTGTAGATTAATGACAACTCAAAATATCTCTTACATATTCTGAAGAATATGAATTTAATAAACAGTTAACAATTAATGGTTCGTATAATGGATTCGATACTTTTCTATTCCGCTGGGTTACATTTACTTGGCACTAGTAGCAATCAACGGCAAAAAATAAAACGAACAGCTATGATTTTGTTTTTATATCCTCAAAAGCGAGATATCGGTAGCAGTAGTACTTCGAGTTAATTATATCCTCAGTGTTTAGGCGTGAAAGTTGAGAATGCATTTAGTGTAAAGCAAAAACCACAAGTCAATTGCCAGTTTTCACTACTTTGTCTTCTCCATCGACGGGTTTGACACATGGATCAAGAGCGGGTTTGACACATGGATCAAGAGTTAATATGCAGTGGGGAACGTGTCATATATTCCACTTAGAAATGTACTTTTGTTAAAGAGAGATTTATGCTGCCTTTAGTTCGAAATCTCGCTTTCAACGGACGCATATCTTAGCAGCTGGTTCCTGCTTGTACCTTGTACAGTGTGAGTGCATTAATTTGCTTTAAAAGTAAATCTAACCGTAAGGAAAATTATTAACTATGAATGTGATTCCTTGTTGCATACAGAGAACTTCAGGATTCCCCCTTTCTTTTCATGTTTTTTTATATGAACCCTGACTCAAACGAGGAAAACATGAACCATGGATCAGTTTGATAATAATGTTACATTTCAAATGATCGCTACTAATTGTACTGAAAATAAACAAAAATCATTAGAAGAAATTGATTAAGTGTTTGATAGGTTATTCTTTTAAAAATTGTTATCAATTAGAAAAAAACCATTGTTAGTAAGTTACTTGTGAGAGTAACAAGCATGAAATGCATATGTAATATCTACAATAGAATTAAATAATACGTGGGTTTGCATGATTTATATTAAAATAATTATAGAAATACATTAAATAAAAAAAAATTAATTCTTAAAATTGAACTTTAAAAATAACTTTTTTCTTATTTCTTCAAATTTGTTGTAAAAAAAATAATTTTGAAGAAAATAAATTTCAAAATATTTTATAAAATATTTAAAATAAGTATAAATTTATTAAAATTAATTTTAATGATATCACAGTCACAATGTAAAATATTAATTAGATAAAATAGTTTATTATTATTATGTAAAACAAATTATAACTTCATTGTATTTAAGCGTTAATTTTGTTAAATTTAAATTAAAAAATATACATAAATATTTTTATTTCTAACTAATTATGTAGCCGCATTTTATATGATTTGGTGTATGCAAGTTTCATTTTTCATTTTAGCCTTGTCAACTTCTTGAATCTAATTTTGTCATTACTTTTGTTTGACAGCTTTATTTCATGTACACTCCACAGAAAGTAATTTCAATACACAACAGTGCAACTCAAAACAAATAAGTATTAATAAAAATAAAATCTTATAATAAGTTATAGAGTGGTTGCAGATAA
The DNA here is from genome assembly GCA_019650275.1 of Xylocarpus granatum. Classification (NCBI taxonomy): domain Eukaryota; kingdom Viridiplantae; phylum Streptophyta; class Magnoliopsida; order Sapindales; family Meliaceae; genus Xylocarpus; species Xylocarpus granatum. The sequence goes on along the minus strand of BNST01000555.1, from coordinate 207,166 downwards.
TTAGATATATATATACATATGTTAATGAAAAGCCAAAATGTAATCGATACATGCGACATGCAGGTAGGTATAATTTCGAAATTCAGCCCAAATCCTACTGGTAAAATCGAAGTGTATCTCTTTAACATGGTAAGTATATTTACCATGTGATGGATAGACTATAGAACGTACGGTGATCTAACAGAATTGGAGACGAGAGAAGCAAATGCTATAGGAAGAAAGAAAGAAAGAATTCAGCACACAAAGACATAAATACTGGCTAAAATCTAGCTGCAGTTGCCCGCCTCAGATTTCCCATTAAAAACTCTTACAATTGAGTGTGTGTGTGTGTGAGAGAGAAGAGGAGGGAAGCAAGAAGAGAGTTTCAATTTTTACATGTTGCGGGGTCATATTCCCACCAAACACACCCTCCTCTCCCCACACCCACGCCCACACCCCACCACCTTACGCCTTCCCCCCAACCCTCGCATTCAAGAAGAGTCACTTGGTTTTTAGAAGAAGAGATGGGCCGGGTGACAATGTCGGCAAAAGGCATGCATTGATGGACATTCTGCTGTACTACTGGTGTTTTTTTCCCCTCTCATTTGTGGCCCCTGCAAAGAAAGGGATCGATAGTTGCACCATGAATCTAGCATAGATGTTTAGCACAAATTAAAGTTTGACAGCCAATTTCACTTTCTACTTTTCCTTGGCAGCAAAAAAGGAAAAGGAGTTCTTGGTAGTCATGGCCTTAATTCTGTAATCCGTTTATGTACAATCTCATCTCATTAACTTATTGTTCCAAATGAAATTTTCCTACTGCACTTATTTTTCTCTGAGTGGGGAAAACACACACACACACACATATATATTTATTTTGAATTAGTGCTGGATCGTCTAATTAGTTTTCTATTTTGTTATGTTACGGGAACAGACAAAAGGACCAAACTAAACCCTGTATCTTTCTTTCGTTTCCGAAAAGCTTCTCATTAAGCAGTAAGCACTAAGCCCCATGCCATCTAATAGAGTTTAAACCTTTACAAAATTTCTTGTGCTTAGCAAAATAAGTAACATTTCTCAAAGGAAATCCGAACATGTTCGCATATTTTCGGGGCATGGAGTTGGGAAGCAGTATAATACATGCATCTGGATATGGAAATTTCCTTATCCTGTTATATATGCAAAGATATCGCATACATTACACCCTAGTTTTATATTAAAATAATAGATAGAAAAATGAGAAGAAAATTGAAAATCCCATGCTGCTTTTATACGCTCTCCTTTGTTATGTTTCCAAGACAGCACGAGGGAGTGTGTGTGCTTATTGTATTGTGAGAATAAAGACCACTTCGAGTTTCCATGTCTATGTCTTGCTCTTAGATTTACAAACATTTCTGTTTCTGCCATTGCAAATCCCCAAAATCTCCATAATTCTTTTAATGAAGGAAAACAACACCAAGAACTAAGCATTATTTATTTATTTGCTGCGAAGAGCAACCATGGGTGAAAACATTTTTTTTAATTGTTGGGATTTTTATTAAGAAGATAAACACGGTAAAAAGTAAGGTTTATCCTTAATAAGAATTAAATGAAAGACGATTTACTTTAAGTTGATGGTTTTTCAAGCAAGGTGTAAGGACCATTTTTTTCTTTTCTTCACACTGAGTTTCTGTAATTTCTTTTATAATATTTTCACAAGAAAAAGTGTTTTTGAACAAAGTTTTTTTTTAATAAAAACATATGAAACACTTATTTTATATTTAAATGATTTTATCACTGATAAATGATTCATTAACAACAAATGGTAGCTAAAATTGCATTTCATATCATCAACAAGATTAGGAAAATACTATTTTGCTTTCAACAATAAAAACAAAAAAAATAATTAACGAAAAAAGTTTTAATTATTAATTTTTTCTAATCGCACCAATATAATTGGATTGGCTCAAAATATCTACAAAAAATTCACCATTCACTCTTGTCTCTCAATTTGAATCGATGAAATTTCCTTATGAGATTACCACTTAAGAATGCAAGATGATTGGCAATACCATTCAACTTTACCACTAAACATAAAATGATAGCTATTTAGAAATAATTACTCTTTGTCGATTTTTTAGTTAAAAAAGCAAAAGAGAAAATTTCATTAGTATATGCTAAATCCTTTATTAATCCTTAACGTAATTGAAATTTAAAACTCAAATTTTTGATACCACAAAAAATGTAAATTAAAAAGAAAGTTTTGACTCATAAAAAGCTAATCAATTCGGACTGAATGTTGTTAATTATATTTGAATTCATTACTGCTTGACCTAAAGTTGCTGCGATAATATATCATAACTCAGCTTTTCATTGATCAACGATTATCACAAGACATGGAAGAGAGCATTTCCAAGCAATATCATTGACATGCAAGCCTAAAGTAGCTTGTTATAAACTTTTTTGAACATGGCTAGCTAGCAGGGACTCTAGATTGTAACCCAGGATAAAGATGGAACACTTATTACAAATCTAAGCAGCTTCTACTAGTGCAGAGACTATATACAGTAAAATCTCTTTATAGACAATGTTGGTACTAAATTAATTTTATAACTATGAGAATATTGTAATTTAATAAAAATGAAGTTACAAAAATCATTATTTTAACTTAGTTATAAGTGATATAGAAATAAAGTGTACATTACATTAATAATTTATCAACAAAGTGTGTCAACTTTAGTATATAAACATTGATAAAAGAGATATTTCAACTTTTACTAAAAATGTCAATGTTAACAAATTATTATATAAACTCAAGTTTAAAAATGTAGTAATTAATGTACTTTATTTTTATATAATTTTAATATACTTTCTCTCTTGATATTTTATTAGTTTATTATTTTGTTTATATATATATATATAATTTATTTTTATGTAAGAAAAAGTAAATTCATGAAATAATGAGATTTAGAGTAAAAAAGAAGATTTGGGGCACATAAAAAGGCTTTTGAACAGAATTACCAGCACCATGACCCCAAGTCTCAAAAGTCATAGTAGTAATACATTAATTTTGAACAATGAAATTTCCACAGTAATTTGCTACTGCAACACCAAAAGACAAGGTAGCGACGCCATAACGAGTGCTTTTGTGTATTTTACTTGTTTAGTTTTCTTGTAAAAGGAGAACATCACAAGAGATGAGAAGAGTTAGAAGAGAATAAAGAAAAAGAGGAGAAGAAAGGAGAACTCGATGAAAGAGGACATCAAAGTCTTTGATCTACTACTTTTAGCAATTATACAAGTCCTATTAGACAGAAATAGCAGCAACATTCAAGAACTAATGTGTTTGTGATTCTACATCGATGTAGTCATTTACCTTTTTGATATTGCAAAGATTTGAAGAGAGATCACATTTATCCATGGAAGTGTACATGGGTTCTTGATATGTCGGGCATTGCAACACAATTAACCACGATCCTCAATTCCAATAAAAGATGGTGATGAATTAATATGCAAATGGGAGGGTGGACCTTGTATTACTAAACTCATAAATAAATAGTTTTCAAATGTTCTTTAAATTAAATTATACTGCAAAGTGTGTATGAAAATACACATTCATGTACATCCTCCCATGTTTTGAATGAATAAAGCACCTAAAATTCATCAATCATCATGCTATATATATATATATATATATATATATATCGGAAAACGTTTTCCGTAAAGTATTATTAAGCCAAATTGGGCTTTTTCCATTTGGACTTATTTGTTACAAACACATGAAAAAATGCCATGACTAAAATATATTTTTTTAATAATTCACACTCCTCCCTCCAACTCTCAAAATTGGATTTTTTGTTTTTTTACAAAATAATTTATTTCAAAACTCATATTTATTTTTATAGTCTAAAAAAAATAAAAATTAATATTAAAAAATAATTTATTAATTAAAATATCGTTCTTTTATAACGTTTAACTAATCATATTTATTAAATATTAAATTTCTTAATTTTTGATAAAAATATTTAACCAAACATTGAGAATTTTATATTATAACGTAAAATTTTAAGAATTTTTTATGAGAACATTGTTAATCCTACAAAATAAAAATATTTTTTTATTAGTATTATATTTGAAAGTGAAAAATTGATTATATATATTTTGTTATAATGTATGAACAAATGAATAAAACATATTACAATTCATTTACGCAATTTGAACATGTATACATTCGGGGAATATACTTCTATTGGTGATAAATATTTTAGAAAAATTAACAAGCTATTGGGGAGAGTACACCAAACGGGAACATTGGGGAAGGTCCCCGATTTTGTACCGTTAATGTTAATCAACAAACTGGATTTTAACCAGAGTTGATTTAATGGACTGCAAGATAGGGTTATATATTCGTTATTGGCCTCATCCCAACCGCGTATAAGTAAATCAACCGGATGTGAATAGTTTCGAGAATATATAATTGTAAGAAATAGATCCAGACAATGATAAATAAGTACCGAGAATAAATGTAATTCACGTACCTCAAATATTACCCCCCGGGGAGATGAGTTTATTTTTTTATTTTGAAACTTTTGGCGAGTCTATGGGAGTTCGGATCCCGTTGATTCGTCCAAAAATACAGATCCAACATCAATACTCTTGAATGTCAACCCGTGTGGTGAAGACTGATATTATCAGTGTATCAGGGGCACCACCGCAAAGCACCCATTTGTTGCACTCTCCGTGATGGAGGAGCTCAATAATCTACCTCTTGAACCTAAAATCAGATGCCAGGTCAAATCAAAGTCATGCCACGAGACAACCATTCATTGTTTACTCTCCGACGGAGACGATTTGGACGTAGGTTCTCCTCCAACTCTCGGCTGTGACAATAACATCTTGCAGCCATCATAAGTTATGCCGATAGATCTGTACCGGCACTGCTCGGAGAGATTTAATGATTTCTGCCTTCAAAATCTGCCCAAATCAGTAGCAATAATCAATGATAAAACTTGGTAACATGTTTTGATCGTCTTCATTGCCCAAATCAAATTATCAGTAGCAATAATCTGTATTATAACATTTGCGAACAGAACCTAGAATTTGGTTAAAAAGCATGCGCAAGTTGAGACGGACGAAGGAGCGATGGTTCTTGAAAGTAAAACAATCTCCAAAACCAAAAATCTCATGGAAATCTCTTCCATATGATGGCAATTCTGCCTGTTTCCCTTAAAGCGTGTTGCAACGGCTAACAAAATCATCAGCCATACCAACATCCCAAGAAACCTCCCAAATACATCTCAACTTTATCAATCTTGTAGCTCACACTGAAAACCCCTTGAATTTTAGGCCTCAAATTAAATGGAACACTGGTACTACCCATAATAATATTCTAAGCAAATTAAAACAAAAAAAAACTCAAAACTTTTACTCAGCTTTTTTTGAGACATCTACAACATGCATCATTAATATAGACCAAAATTTTTTACATAATTAAAACAGATCCAGGGGACCATGTATTTTAGAGTAGATTAAGCTTCTACTTTCTGCATCAAATCAAAAGATCCAGTCCCCATCTTCACCGGCAACCCAAGACATATCCTCGCAGATGGAGTCTCTAACTTGTCCACCTCCCCATAAGTTGCTGCTTCAACGATGAACTTAGATGCAGTCTCAAATGTCATTTTACTAAAAGGTGATACTGATTCTGCTATGCCCCCAAGTCGGCTCATTGGCCGATACCCGCCCGAATGGGTCATGAAGTCAGCTATCAGTGTTAAATGTCGGATATTCACAGATATTCCATAGGAACCGAAAACATGCTTTATCTCCCTGATTATGGTTTCCCTAGCAGCTTCCACACCATACGTTTCTAGCATGGCTTGAATGTTGTTGGAGTAGACGTACCTGACATCAAGAAAATCTTGCAATTGCCAAAGTGCACAGAAATCAACTCCTGTTGTGTGCAGCGCCTGGACTTTTTCTTTTTCTTCGGGCTTAATATCTTCCCTTTTCTTGGGATCTTTCCCATAGTAAATCACTTGACTTTCTTTGCAATTAGTCACTTGACACTGGTCTATCTTCCCAGAGCTCTGGATGTAAACCTTCTTGGCTGCATGCCGTGCAATCTACAAATAATAAAACAAGAGCGATATTCAGCTTGAAACAGGATCAGATGACAGTACAGTTATAAAAATCTGAAATGCTAAATCCCAAATGCTTGATGAACAAGGTTACAAGATATATTTTCATTCATTTCAATTTGTTAAACCCATAAGAAACTATTTAAACTTCTTCAATTAACATATTCCTTTTTGCAGGCTAAAGGTTACAGTGTTCTTTTTCCAATTAAAAGAAGAAGAACTAACATATGTTTTGATAGTTGTACTTTGGAGGTCAATGTTCAAGATTGTGGAAGACATGGGATAACTTTCTTTTGGAGTCTCAAACCTTGGTAAAACATCAAAGAAGACTTCCAAAAGGGCAATTGAAAGTTAGAAAGGGCAACATTAATACAATGCAGTAGCTCTTCATACAAGTTTATCCTCATTTTTCTCAAATTTCATAAGAGAAGCTGAACTTCCAAGCATTTAATGTAAACTAGTGGCAGGCAGGAATAGATATATAAATCAGAGGAAATAATTTCACTTCAACACCAATCTCAGTCAATATTTATGATATGACAACTCCATCAATCTACATTTCAAGGTAGACCTTTCACAGACCATGTTTCAATTTCTTTACTCCGAAAAATTCCAACCCAAATTTCAAACCACCAAAAAGCATTAAAGAACACTCAAGGAAAGAGTTAACAGTCATTCTTTCTCAGAACTAGTCAGATTTAGGCCCATAATTGTATTATAGCATGTAACTTCATGGCACTGTCAGCCCACCTAAGTGCAGTTCAATTCAACATTAGCAATTAAATGTTTCAATCCCGGAGTACAAATTTGCAGAGTGCAACAGAACAGAAATGAAGAATGCTTGTTCCAAGCAGGAATGGTGTTCATTTTAAAGAGGTTAACAATACCCCAAAAAAACAAAAAGAAACTATGGTTTTCCCAAGATGCATTTTGTTTGCTTAGAGATAAAGTGGATACTATGATAAAGACAAGAGCAAAAAACTTTGTGAGAGTACCTGAGCCAGTAGGATATGAGGTTCATCAATAAATTTGAAATGAGCCTCAAAGTGCATTCCTCTTGCTGCCACGTATGTTGCTCTATCGGTGTCCTTTTTAATTAATTTTGCTCTAACCCTTCTCCGTTTGGTTTCTGATTTGGTCTTTTTCTTACTTGAATTTGGCATAGACGATTTTAGAATTTTAGAAGCTTTATCCTTACTGATTTTAACCTCATTCTCTGCCAGATCATTTTCAACCTCATTTTCAGCCTGATCATTTTCACTCTCGTTCTCAGCCTGATCATTTTCACTCTCTTTTTCAGCCTGATCAATTTCACTCCCAAATCCAGCTGATGAAACTGCCTCATTCAGTTCCTCTTCAGAACCATCCTCATAGTCCCTCTCATCTGTAGCTCGCTGTTTCTGCTTTTGCACATCCATACCAAGATCCTCAGCATCTTCACCATATTCATCATCCAAATCATCATTGTCTCCCCTATGCTGTAATCCAATGCCAGAAGCTTCTTCATCCATCTCATTTGAAGTTTTTGATGAAGAACCTGACACGAAATTCTTTATGCCACTAATTTTGGAGAGCAAAAGCAAATGATTCTGTATAGCATCTTCCAACTCCCTGACAAACACAACCTCTAAAATTTCCTCCCAGTCTTCAACGGTGATATTAGTGTATCGAGGATAGCTTTTAGGTTTATAAAGCTTCATTTTAAGCACATAAACAGTACACATCTGGCCATCATGACGAGTAAATGCCTTGACTTTTACATTAATTCTCTCTATTATATCTGCAACTGTGATTTTCTTTAGCTTGTCGGCAAGACGCTTGGCATCATCCCTGCACAAAGAAAATACATTTAATTGCAAGTCTAAGACCAATAATAAATAATATCTATGTTTGATCCAAAAAAAAAGAAATTCCACTTCTAGATCCAAGATTATTCTCCTTCCTGCACAAGAACTTCCAATATTAACTTGAGACAACGCTCAGCATTATATCCTGATCCCATAAACTGAGACCAATGGAAACATAACAAAAGAGATCATTCGATGTAGACATCGAGTCAAATACAACTTTGAGCAAGGAAAAGGAAACTATAGTGCCACAATGACACTGAAAACAACTCACTCTGTTTTCCCTACTCGCAAGGGGCATGTCATAATTGGAGTCTTAATATCCTTGGAAGCAATTGTCAGGATTTCTTGTAGACGTGGAATTCCAAGGGTGACATTCATTTCACCTCGCCCAGCAAGATGAAAAGTATTCAACCTGACAAATGATAGCAAGCAATTATCAAATACATTTCAAAAGAAAAATAGCAAATCCATCTAAACGAACTTAATGCATGCTTCAATAAATTAAACTATGTTCCAATATACAAGGCATTCTATTTAACTCTTGATAATATCCCTATATAGACAAAGGTTGTAAGAAGCAAACATTTGCAGACTTATCTAACTGTTGACAAAACTGTCATAAGACAAGCATGAGAGAGAGAACCTATAATGCACCGGAAATATGCACGTCAATTTCAAGAATATGATGAGTTCAATCAATTTTGATGGCCCGTCGATGCTTGTGCCCCATTGGCTTCTAGTTCCACGATGGAAATTTCAAACAAAGTAAGAAAGGCTCATTTTTAACCTAATTCATACAGATACATGATCTACAAGCATGACCCACATAAACCAAGTAGGCCACAAGAACAAAGGCCAAGAGTAGAGAAATAGTGTGTAAAAGTACCCACTAAATAACATCTTTTAATTGCATTAGCACTGACTTTTATCAGTAAGCCAAGATCACCCCATCCAGCTCTTGGTCAACAAATTGGTAACTTCAGTGATACTGTATATTGTCAACAACTTTGAGCTCAGCATTTACTTTTAAAAGCTTAAACTCCAAAACTTAAAATCAAATTATAACTCAAATGATTCTAAAGTGAATTTCAAGTGCATCTAGTGATTGATGCTATAAGATAGAACCAATGATACAAACAGTAAGGTAAATGCCACAGTTATCCTGTGTTTGAACACCAGAATTGAAGAACATTGGTAAATCAATACACATTCATTGTTATCATTGAATGAACTCCGTCAACATAAGAACCACTATGTGAAAATTTTAAAAAGTGAATGGTTAAATGAAAAAGGACACACACACACACACGTACATCAAATAAACCATTCAGAAACTGAAACTAACTTTTGGCTGTGAACTGGTGAAGAACAGTATACTAAGGTCTACAATAAATCTTCGAATAATCATCACCCTACTGACATTAATTTTCAAAACAAAATTGCAACTGCACTTTCAGTTTTAATGAGCATATATATATGTAGTTAAAGAAAAGAGAAGCATCTTACGTCATCTGTGTTGAAGGTTCTCCTACAGACTGAGCAGCAAGCAGGCCTACTGGTTCTCCTGGCTGAGCAAGACTTAGTACAAACTTATGCTTCAGCAGTTTAAAGAAGTCTTGTTTCACCAAATTATGATGAATCAGCCCATTTGAGAAGAATTTATCAGTGAACTTCTCAGCTTTGTCCTTTAGAGCATCTGGCAACTCCATAATATAACCATTGGATGCATCAAGCTGATCATCACATTTCTTATAAATCATATCTTGATTCTGGAAAAGAAGAAAGCAAGAGAGACAAATGATAAGAAACTATTTTAAAAAAAAAGAAAATACTGATTGAAAAGTTGGAAACAGCTCATACTGCTGCCAGAGCTTCGAATTTTGAGATAAAGCTAGTTTGATGAACATCCACACCATCTTCTCCATAGCGAAATTGAACAATGGAACCATCAGCATCACGGACGCTATAATCATAAAAGATCTTCAGGCACTCAAGATTTTTTATTAGACACCTCTGAAGGTATCCACTGCGTGATGTTTTAACTGCTGTGTCGACCAACCTACAACCATTGAAAGATCACATTAAAAGAGGATTGGCAGCATGTAACAGGTATATGTGTATAAAATTTTATCCTCCACAAATGCTTTTATGTTACATGAGATATACAGGCCTAAGGTACTATTGGTGGATGCACCATAATATAAATTCAGCACATAGATTTGGCCAACAGATGCCATCACTCAGGGTAAGAGGTAAGGCAAGGTAGAAAAATGAAATTTAATGTACCCTTCACGACCGGCCATGCAATGGAAGTAATATTCTTGAGGGCGAAGACCAGTAAGGAAGCGATCGATAATAAAGCCCCCAGCGCGTGGTGCCCAATCCCATGGGTGAAAGCTGGGTAATGTCTTTCCAGACACCATTCGAGGCACTCGTTTTCCTTCCAGTTCTTGCTGACCCAAATGCGAGGATATTTGCTGGAAATTAACCTGATCAAAACATGATGCAAATGATGAACATTAAAACAAGATATTAACTCCCCAAGAATCATACAATTTAAAAATTTTTAAAAAAATTAAAAAAAAAGCAAGATGGTATATATTCAGATTTCAATCAGTTTTACATGAAAACTAAGATCTAGTTCAAGTGCCAGCATTACCATCTTTAAAAAATCCAAAGAACCCCAACCCCAAAAAAATGGGAAAGGAAGAATACATCTGGTATGGTGAATTCAAAAGACACCGATACTAATTATTCACTTATTCTCCAAAAGTGGAGGACAACTATAAGTTTCTTTCTTATTTAACAAAGAATTGATCAGTGAACCAAATTTTTTCATTTGCTATTCCACAAACCACAAAATAGATGACAAGTAAATAAATAAAAGCATATTTCTACCATTCCTGCCATTCAGGCAACCTGCATAGTAAGCTTGTCAAATCCATTTCAGCTACTCCTTAATAGCAATGCACCGCTGATTTTGGATAAAGAAGTCACTCTTTGTGGATATTTCCCCTCCCATACTTTCCCACTACAACCCTCACCCACAGACTACCCCTCTCAATATCAAACCTATGTAAGATTGTGGTATTTGTTTTTTACCAGTTATTCTTGTGTATCTGACCAACATACAACAAGGCAAAAATGGTTATCAAACGGAAAAGAAGTGACGTCAAAATTTGTTACACAAGAAGGCAACTATGAAAGTATCTTATTAAAGTTTGTAAAACATTTCAGGGTTGCTCTTTATTCTTTGAGAGAATGGAATGCTGTTTTGCTTAAACTTTATCATGTATTTTGTCATGTTTTTTCTTTTGTAATGATAGGGCACGCTCATAAGATTGAACTGTTTGTGGAATAAAATAGTTTAATCCTATGTTTGGTGGTGTCTAAGGGGCAAGAAGTATTACTCCTGGGCCCTAAGCTAATTCCATACCAGGTTTTATGTTATATAAATTATAATTATTAATAGTTAACAATATAATATTTTACAAATATACAACAGATATTCATCATTAATTTAAATAAATATTCTTGTTATTTATACTCAATTTAATTAAATGGATTATATTATTAGAATTAAACTAGTATCTAAGCATTTAGTTAACTTTTATTTACCTTTTAAGTAGAATAAATGTAAAATTGTATACACAGCCTAGCCCAATCCTATAATGCATCAAACACAAAAAGGTACTAAGGCAAGTCCACTCTAAACCAATGCAATTCTATCCTATCCTGTCCCATCAAATATTGTCTCATATGCCAAATGCGCATTAGAGCACATTTAGTTCATCATACTAGGCTTTATTAAAGTAGATGGATTGGATTGGAAGTTATTAAGTTTTTTATTCTATGACTTTTGGTGTAATATGGGATGAAATTCATATTCTCATATTGTATTATTTATATCAATTGATATTAATTTTTAATTAATTATTATAGAATAAAAACTTCACCAACCACCACCACTGCAAGCCACCCGTAAGCACTATCATGCAGCCTGTCCATTGAAGTCAAATTTGGTACTGATGGAATCCTAATAGCCTGATCTACATAACTGTATATCTGAAAATTGGTGACTAAAGTTTCAACCACCATATAGCAATGGTATCAAATGGCAGCAAGTAGAGGAACATCACCACCACCATTCTTTTCAGTGACAGCCAATCTACATAGATGTGTAGTGGGCAGTTTCCATTTTATTCACCATCATTTGAAAGTGACATTACATGGTGGTTGAAGCTTGAATCCCCATTTTTTGACGAGCGAGAACTTATTTGTCAGTGATATAGGTATGGCCATGTAAATCAAGCAATGAGGATTCCTACACCATAGACAGTGACTTTTACAAACGTTGACACCTGCAATGGATGAATGTTATTAACAGTGACCAGCTATGGTGGCTGGATAAAGTTGTAGCCTTCAATTAATAGTAGTAGTAATTAATAGTAGTCATAATAATGATCCACTAAAAAAGACATTACAAGCAAGAAGAAAATATATATCAAAATAGGATTTTCTGTTGGGGTTAGTGGGGGATCTATGCTTTTAATTAGACATCTTTCAACCTTTTTGCTCATTGCATACCCTTCTTCTTGTGGACTGCTTCTTCACTTCCATGTAAATCATTTTGCTTACAAAAGTTTACACAGAATCTTTTTGACAGAATAAGAACTTAGCTACAAGAGCTAATCTGAGAGGTATCTATTAAAAAAGCATACTGGATTAAATTGGTCAAACAATTGCATATCTATGATATTTTCCTATCCCATTGCATAGAATTCAAGACCAAAAATACCAACATAGAACTTCTCTACAAGCCCAATGCAGGCAAAAAGAAAATGGAATTATTGCGTAAGTTTCATTTCTATCAGCAAAACCATACTAAAACTTTAACTCCAATCATCAGTCGGAAAACTTACCTTACTACCTTTAGCCCCAGATGTTGTCATGAGAGAGATGCAGTTCTTTCCAGTAGGTTTTAGTAATCCCTCAGACAGCAAGTCATTGATGACAGAGGAGCTTGTGTGCTTATTAAGTTGGCTTGTCATCTTCATATCAAAGTATGCCAAGGCAGCATCTCCACCACCACGTATAGTCTTTTCTATTTCTGCTTTCAATTTTATAGGGTCTGCAAACCAAACAGATCAAGATAGACCAAATCTAAGGGTTGTATAAAATGACAAAGAAAAGGAAAAAGAGACAGCCCTTGAACATTTATGCTAGATTAACTACAAGTAGACTAAAGAACATTCAAGGAGATCATCTTCATATATATTCAAAAATTCACACGCACTGAATTGATTCAAATGTTCCAAACTGTTAAAATATTGTGTATAAATCCTCAAAAACATAAAACAGGTAACATTTAGACTGCTACAAACAAAGCATGTTTCAAATGTTCTGGAAATATAGCACACCTATCTCTGCACCATCCCCAAGCTCAAGAGCTTCAAGATGAATTTTTTTGCCAATGCTTTCAGAACTTTCAAGATGATTCTTCCTTTCTTTGTCTTTTTCTTTCACTATCAAAAGATCATCCACTCCACAGGTAAAGCCATGCATCTGAATCATGAATATATATTGCAAGTTAAACAATGCAATTCATAAAACCATGCAACAAAATTAATCATAAAACTAAAGTTAAAATCAGCTAACCTGCAAAAAAACAGTGAATAAACGGCTCAACGCAGAAAGCAAAGCTCCTGCAGCACTCGAACCGTAGAGTTCCTGAACTGTATGAACCAATCCATAATCAGCAAACTGGGCCTTGTCAATCACACCTCGCACCAAATAATTTTTGTAGATCAAAACCTTTTCTTCATTAAGCTCCTTTTGCTTTGATTTGTTCTTGCCAGCCTCCTTTTCTCCACTGGGTTTATCTTCAGTGGCCTCTTTGTCTTTGTTTGGATTATCTTTGTACACCTTATTTGTTTTACTCAATTTTCCTTTATCATTCTTCCTCTTATCGCTGCATTTATCTGCATTAAATCTAGTCTTAAAAAAATCTTGTGGGATTTTTCCATCTCTTTCAACGGTAAAAGGCAGGTTCCCCCTTGTAATATGATTTAGCACAGCAGTAATGACCTAAGAAGCCAAAAGTTAATGGGAACAATAAATTATTAGGTTATCAATAATATATTGCTAAATAATGGTGTTTGAAAACCATGCAACTAAAACAAAACATTGAGGAACACTTTCAAATTTCCAAGAATTTCACACATTTACAAAAATCAGGGGAGATTAAAATAATTTATCTGCACAGCTTATCAAGTGCTAGCTTACACAGAATAACCATATATGGTTTCTGTTTGAGAAATAAGCAACAGAATAACAGGTTTTAACATTGAAGTCTCCATAAACATCACATATATATACCAAAATAAGCCAGACCACAAGGATCAATATTTTCAGGTTTTGCCTCATTTCAACAGTTTATCAACTACTAACCTGCTTTCCTGTCCAAAGAGGCTCTGGCTTCCATATTGTAGGTGGAAGCAGATGTACCTCTTGTTCTGAGCTTGATATCAAAACTTTCTGGCTAGATTTGCTGCTGAAAGAACCAAACCCACTACTGGAAACACCAGAACTATATAGAAGCTGATAAAACTCATCACGAGTTAAGAAAGTATCCTTTTTTGTAAGGAGTGCTGCACTTACAATATGATCCTGGAAATTTAAAGAAAATAAAATAAAATATTGGTAATCATTTTGTTCGTATCATGCAGAACTTGGGCAGGGAACAACTAATAATCATGGGTATAGGGAATTGACTAGTCATTATTTTATCTACTGAACCTGAATTAAGGCTCTAAGCGGATCACCATTGGAAGGTCTGACATACTGATTATTTGCATTAACAATGTTATAAGCTTCTGCACGAGAAATTTCATCTTGTGGGAAATGAACATTCATTTCATCACCATCAAAATCAGCATTATACGTGCTGCAATGAAAACAATTATTAATTAGAAAGGTTATATACTCAAAGCAAGTTATCAGTTTAAGTGCTTAAAAAAATCATACCTGCAATTTGCATAGTGCATGCGCAGTGTCTTTTCTCCCTTCAGCACACGAGCCACGTGTGCCATTATACTGGGTTTGTGAAGTGTAGGCTGGAAGCAAACAGTCATTATCACATCAGAGCAACAATTAAGAAAAAGATGGGGAGAAAGGGAAGGAGAGGTAGAGAAAATGGGGATACACATGATTCAAATCAACATGTGCAGTGTAAATTAAAAATAAATAATTAAATTAAATTAAAAGCAAATACTAAGTTCTAAAATCCAATAACAGTGCAAGTAATTATGAAACAGCCTTATACTTTGATTATCACATTTTGCAACAATTAATTCCATAAGCTTAAGCAATAGGACCAATCCCGACAACAGTAAATCTAAACTAAACACTAACTCACATGCATCGCAGAATTTCAAAGACACACTTGTCTTATGATCCATGATACCTACAGATAAATGTATAGATCCTAACATATAAATGCACTATTATATTTAAGAAAAATAAGGGGAACCATCAGTTTCATAATAAGACCTCCCAGTAAAACAGACCTTGGCAAGTTGAAGATTAACCGAAACAAGAAAGAATACCAGGGTACAGTTTCCCAAATTGCTACTATAATCCATATTGTCTTCCTTTTGGCACAAAAATCTGTACTCTAACTTATATTTACTTTTGACACTGAAACTAAGATTTGGAGACAAAAGCCAGGCACACATATTTAGCACTTGATGGCTTTCCCAGAGCTCCCTATAATCTTGATTAAGAAAACCCAGCACTTGCAAATCTTAATGTATCCAAATATGCATAAAAATTCAGATATTGTCAATTAAAATTGTGAAATACCTGCCGATTGACAAGCACAACATCTCCATCTTGTAAGTGCCGATATACTGTCTTGCCTTCAAATTCATAATCAGAATCTTTTCCAGGTTGCAAGATAGCGCCTCTTGATGAAGGTAGTTTTCTTGATATGGAAATACGCATTTTTTTGTTTGGGGGCAGTCTCATAGTGGACAACTTATCAACATAGTGTGTAGAACCAGGATGAATTTCTGGGCCATTGATGATTGAATCCCTCAGCTTTATGACATTCCAGGGAGTCACTCTCTGCAAACATAAAAAATGAAAAGCAAACAAAAAAAATGGGAAAGATCCAAAGTCAGATACTTAAGTATTACTTTTTGGCTCATGCGTCAAAAACTGCACAAAATGAGATCAGCAACATCAAGACATTATGCAAGATCATACACAAAAAGGCTTATATTGACAAATTAAGATCAATAAATATAATCATCACTGAACATTTATAAATAAGAAAAATATACATATATACTTATAGCATGCTATCCTCTCCACAACAGCCTCCCCAAGCATAGCTTTTAAAATTCTCAGGCTAATACATAATGTTGCTCTAGGCAGCCTAAGCTACCATGCCATAATAATGAGTACAAAGAATGGATGACAAAGTTATGACCCTTATAATTATAAAGATGCTTAAACTATCAATCATAATAATAGAGGAAATGAAGTCTTTACCTCCCCATCAAATTAACAAACTGCCAAAAGATTTGAATGTGGTCCACTCTTTAATTGTTTACAAGAGAGTGAATTAGTCGTCGACAAAATGGATTGGTTGGTTTAAGATAAGATTCTGGACCATTCAATGGCCAAGGATTCTTTTTGATCATTTAATGCATCATTCTAAACTATTAAATTGAAAAGTTACTACAAAAAATATATTCATCAAAATGCAATTACATTTATGTACATCATGCACATCTCTAATAGAAGAGAATAGAGATTATCAATAATACAAATCCTAGATAAAATCCGACATGATATAGATACTGCTCAATCTTAAAGAACCTTTCACAAATTAGGTTGCACAATCATAAAGGGAAGTATTTTGGAACAACAATTCCTATGTTTTTTCTGCCTACTATTTCAGCCCCACCGTTTCCACATTTTGTGTCGTACTAAAGCTGCCAGAGCAAGTGTAGTTACAGAATTAATTATGAACTATTAAATCGAAAAGCATGGTTATGAAAAGCTACTACCAAATAGAAACGCATCCAAACTTAGTTAAATTTATGTACATCCTGAACATCTATAACAAGTGTAGATGATCAACAATGCCAATCCTGGACGAAATCAAACATTATTTAGAGTTGTTGGCACTAGATCAACTAGTAAAACCTCTTAGGATTGTACAAAAGGGCAATGGGTATGAGTCCAGCTCACACCAAGGTTGGGACAGGTTTGGTTTATTTTTGCAAATTTAAAAAACAAAACAAAACAATGCATGCTATAGATTTAGAACGTACATCAAACTTTCCTCAAAATCCACTACCCATAATGCAAGAACATGGAGAAATAACACAAAGTTTACTCTGGAATCAAGGAGCACATATACACCCCCTTACCTCCGGATAGGTTAGCCTTAGTGCAAAATATGGAGGAATTCCAATCTCATTGACAGCCAAATAGGGATCTGGTGAAATAACAGACCGGCATGCAAAATTAACTCTCTTTCCCATCAATTTCTGCCTGAACAGTCCTTCCTTTTTCTCTAACAACTGACATATTCCTGAAGCCATATCTCTTTGACCTACCATTAAGAATAAAGAGGACCACTGCTTAGCTCATAAGAAAATGTAAACAAGTGAAATTCATTTATTCAGTATGGATAATATAATAATAAGAGCTGCACATATGGTAATACACTATCACAAAATGTCCAAATGGATCCACTCTTCACTCTCATGCAGTTAGGTTCGAAGAGAGGATTTTGCTTGTTAAAGAAACAGTTGCTGATCTTTTTTTCCCCCTCTTAGTCTTTTTCTCACATAACCGCTGGCATAAGAGGTTGATTTTAACATCAAAGTAATTAGGCACATAAAACTTTCTTATTTTTCAAACTAAAAGAGGAGAGTATTTATCACCACACAAAGCCTAATTATTTATCACCAACATCAAAAGCACTTCACTATTATGTAATACTCACCATGCAGACTATCACATTTATCTACAAATTTGAAAAACTAATAAAACCACTTTCATTGCTTAGTGTAATTCAATTTCATCTCCACATAGCCTAATCACAACTAACATCAGAGACAACATTTACAAAGGTCTTACCAAACAAAACTGATACTTGCAACAGATACCATACAAATACTAACCTGCAGCATTTTTTCCATCAAAAAACACATTTACAGACTGCTGAAGTTCCATCCACCGAGCAATTGTCTTTGCATGCTCTGACTGGTTAACATAAGCATTTCCCAGATATATATTGCACTGAAGCACCTTACTAAGCAAGACAGTTTGAGGATGCTCCATCACCTAAAAAATCAAACAGCAGAAAAAAAATGAAGCTATTTAAATATCCTTGAAAGCATAAAGCTCAGCAATACAATAAACTGTAAAGATAAAGAGAACTTTAATTGAAACCCTGCCCCATTTGAACACAACCAACAAAAATGGAAGCATGAAGAAGCCCCAAAAAAATTTAAAAATAACGTTAATTTAGGAAAAAAAAACAGCCACCAAGTAGGAATTATGATACTCTTATCTTTTGCACTTTTGATTCATCTCTATTGTCACATGATCTATTATGCATCGTTTAAGATACAAAATTCTATATAGTTTTCAATCACAGTAAGTATTATGGGTATGAGAGAAGCAGAAGTAGAAAAATGGGTACAATCATAAAGTATTTGCTCAAAACGACAGGGAGTTGCTTAACAAACGATTTGAGATTCACAGACCAAATTATCAACAGAAAAATGGTATGAAGATATAATGCACAATGACATGCATAACAAGGGGAAATTGGATCCAAAAAGACACTTGCTTTAGACCATATAGAAGTTTATAATATATTTTTGAGGCACTAAATATCAATACACAGTTGATATACTTGCACAAAAACACCCCAATGTTCCTAAAATTACACCAACTTCCTCTCTGCTTTTGCTGTCAAATTGCATCCTCACACAATCATCGGCCGGCCTGATCTAGGACACAGTCATTACCATGCACAGATTTTGCTGAAGCATGGTACATTCTTACATGCTGCTTTTATATGTATCTAAGATCGATCAATGTCTAAAGAGTATCCTATTGGCAAAGAAAAACACTAAAGGAAACTCTATATATCCATCTGTAGTTAAAAAGACACTGCAGTCTACAACAAAACTCTATGTGAGATCATCTCATGTTGCCATGTAACTAAAGACCATGCTAGATTGACTAGTGGCTACATAAATTCATTTGATCTAAATGGAAAACACCATAAAAAACACAGAGATTGCACAAAAGAGAGAAGAAGAGAAAGCATTCGAATGCAGGTTAGCATTATTAGACAGCACAATCTCACAACCCCTTTTTTTTCTACTAAATTTCAGTACATAGAAACTTTCTTGCAAGTACAATTGAACTTACAGAATCACCCCCCTTAGATGGGAGGCGGAATTTTGTCGGTGGTACCAGAATGGTCTCTAAGAAGAATATGCAGTGACCTGCTTTCTTTGCAAATCCTTGCTGCTGCATATCACTGATGAATGAACAGAGTTCAAATTCATTTTCCCACAATTGCTTGACGATATTTTTAGCCTGTGACAAAATGATAAATGTTAAATGACAGTTCAAAATCGTGCACATCTGAAATTAAAATAGCAATTATTATAGTAAAGAGGCTAATGCCAACATACCTCTGTTGGCAACAAAGGTCCAGAAAATAGATCTTTTTGCTTTTTGAAATCATATGACACTTGTCCCAAACCTTTTTGATGCCTTCTTGGTGTCGTAGCTTGGGTTCTACGAGAGACACCATGAGATGCATGTGTTTCGTGGGTATCAACATCACTAACATCTTCCACCTCCACCTCTGCCTCACCTGCTCCATCAGAAAATGGCTCCCCCAGGTTGCATCCTCTAATTAAATTTGCCCTAATATAAGCATGTGACATACCACTCTGCAGTCATCAATACAGACAAGAAAACATATTGATTTCTGAACTCCAGAAAGTTTTGTGAGGTGGAAAGAGACAAAAATGGCACCTCAAGATGGTAGAATATCATCTAATACACTAGCATGACAAGTTTTCAACAAGCCTATCAAATACCCTTGTCCAAAAAACTTCTCTAGAATAACAGGTTTTATATGCCTCATGATGCATATGGCTCTTCACACATATGCCAGAACCATATGCATGATGAGTGAGAATTCCCACCAACATACATAGAAGGTTGACTTATTCCTTATCAAAAGAAAGAATGAATGAAAACTATTAAATGTCAAGTTGGTATTATGTCATATAAAGCACACAACACTTGGCTGTTAAAACAAGTCATGCATGACTTGGATCTAAGAATATGAAAGTGGAAGATTTGTTAACAATACTACAACTATTTTGGTTTTGTCTTCTCTTTAGCTTTGGATATTCTTCTGATCAATACTATTATTTAACGTGTAGGACCATAATCATGCCAAGGCAGCAGTTGAAGGTTAAGTGATTTCAGGATCTATCAAATAATCAACAAAAGCAACACACATTTATGCTTAGTTGGTCCCTGTAAATGTCAGTGAATACAATCTATAGTACATAACTATTTTTAACCACAATGTATATGTGAGTATTTAATTTTATATATTCAACCTTCACAACAGTTAGCAATCTAAAGCTATTTTTTATTTCTTTGAATTCTTAACCTTCATAGTCCCTCCTCCTTCCAACAAGATTATTGCGCAAGTCAAAAACAAGACAATTAGAGTAATGAATGAGGGAGGTTGTCTACTTTCAGATGAACATGAGATCTTAATTAACAAGACAAAACACCATGTGGGCAAAACACACAGCAGAACAATAGAAATATCCATCCAAGATCAAGGAAAATGGAAATTCTCGAAAAAGAAGTCACTAATGGTACAATAGCATTTCATCCCATCCAGTATCTAACAACAATAAAATCATTATATCCAAATGTCTTCAGAACTTCATTTACGGTACCCACTTATATTCCCTCTTAAACCCAAATAACATTAACAAAATTTTTCTTTTCCAGGGTTAAAAAAACATAAAGCAGCACTCAAAATCTCCAATGTCTAAGAAAGATACCACGCAGAAAGGATATGAAAAATATACCATGTGAATCCATCCAAAAGTGGGTTTGCTGATAGTTGGATTTTTTGCTTTACAGTTCTTGCACGTATTGGTTTTGATCCTCATAAAATCATGTAAAACAGACCTTGCCTCAGCAGATTGAAGAGAAGTCCATTCTTTGGGCTTTAAATGGTTAACATTGTCATAGTGTGCACCTGGGTGAACTGTAGAACACGATGATCTATAGCTACCATCACTGTCCTCTGGAGTCGAGGATTCACTCAGTATGTCTGAGTCTAAACATTTTGCCCCCACAATATCACCCTTTATAATGAGCTCCAATTGTGAAACACATTTCTCAACCTTAAATCAATATTTAGAGAGAAAAAAGATAAAGAAAGAAAACATTAGGAATGAAACAAAAGGAAACAAAATTACTCTACTATTCACCAATGAACTGAAACTACCTCACGCCTGCCTGCTTTAAAATGATGGCAAAAGAAACAGGTTCTCTGTAGAAGATTGTAAAGAAAATTGAACAGCAAAGGATTGTAAACAGGACAAACAAGATCGATATGACCAAAATGACCCGGGCAATGAAACTGTCGTTGGCCACATGTTTTGCAACTGCATAAGAATGAAGAATAAACTGTATCAAACACAGTTTACAAAATATCAACCAAATAATATTCGCAACTCACAAAAAATCAATATTAACAGCTATTCCAAAATAAAGTTATTTACTTCCAAATTTATTTCCTGATGTAATAAAAAAATTCAATATAAAAAGCACAAAACAATACAGTCGAGCACATCTTTATTTCACTTTTAACCAACTTAGAAAATTTTCCTAACATGTCCAGCTTATTAAAGGATGATGATAAGCAAAGGCTTGGCCAGCTAACATAAAATGTGCCGTGCGTCAATAAGCACAAGTTATTGACGAAAACCATGATTTAAACAATTTATAGAGTTGCCAAAACTTTAAATAAATTTAAAAGCGAGAACGTTGCGAGCACAGAAACAACCGATAATTGATGAAAAAACTTACGGTGAAGTTTCATCTAGCGGACCCAATTTTGGATCATACAATCCACCTGGCAAGGGTCTATCTACCCCGTCGAGCAATTGTGGTTCCGTAATTCTAAGAAAACTATGCTTTCGAACCTCTTCATCTGTTAAGAGACTGAACCAAACCGCTTTCACAGATTCCGTCGTAACCTGTAATAAAGTTCATACTCAGACTAGGAAAGTAATTAAAAACTTAACTTCAGACTTTTATTCCAGTTATGCGAGCCTCAAACAACTAGAAAGCAATTCAAAGCTCCAATAGAACTATCGACATTGAACAAGAAACCATAGCTTCATTACCAAAACACCGTAAAAATTTGAAATAAGAGAAAACACCGTGCGAGAGAGACCTCTGTTGCTTGATTCATGTTAGCGATTGTCTTCAACGCTGTTGTAGAAGAGAAAAGACGGTGACGGTGACGCTGGCGGTGGCTACAAGGAAGGAAAGAGTAGAAGACAGCAGTAAGAAACAGAGGCAGAAAAGTGAAGACGTCTGAGATTTAAGCTCGAAGCAGTGTGCGGCCTTCCCTTCTACGTACTTCGGGTAACTAGCGAAAACACGGGCAGGGTTTCTCCTTGGTAGACAAAGGAATTGCAGGGCTTATAAAAATCCTGCAAAATTTGATAAAATGTCGAATTTATCCCCGTTGTTTAAACCTGGTTTGCGAATTGGTCGGATCGGGTTGTATTACTCCAAGCCCAACCCGTTTATGATCCGCCCGTACATGTTTTCCAAGACAAGTTATGTTTCAACTACCAAAGAATTTTAAACTATTTATTTTTAAGACAGGTTGTTTTTATTTCCAAAAAAATTGTCATAAAAACATTCTGACACATTAAGAAAAAAATACCAAATATTTTTTAAAATTCAATACGATTATAATGATACTGCTACAATAATAATAATAAAAATAAAAATAATAGCATTGTAATTATATATTATTAATAAATTAATTTTTTTTAATAATTTACAAAAATAACATGTACCGATAAACTAATTATTATAACTTTAATATAAAATTAAGATAAGATAAAAAATAAAAATATAACAAGTTAGATATCCTACCAGTGCAATAGAATCTTGTGTGTGTGGTATGGCATACTTCAACACCATCCCTGATTTCATAAAGCAATTAAGTTTAGACTAGCCAGATCATAAAAATATATTCCAAAAATTAAAAAAAAATTGATATTCCTTGCTTTATGACACTTTCAGATTTAATTACAAATCTAACATTTCAAATGCTAATTTTAGCAATTCAATTTCAATTACAAATCTAACATGCCTCCATTTGTAATCCCTGTCTTTATTTCGAGGTTTAATATCATGGATCTGCAACATTCCATGCATGACAAAATATGCGCCTCGGTTTTTTGAGAATATACGACTGCCAGGAAGATAGCATCCCTAGTAGGACGACTTGGATAACGGCCATTTACAAGAGCAAATGACTACCGGGAAGGATAGCATCCCTAACAGAACTTCGATAAAAAGGCCGCTTACAAGAATGCAAAGTCACAAAAGGAAATATGCATTTAGAATTTTAATAACCCGCAAACGTTCAGAAGAAAAACTATGAAACAAAATTACCCCCATTAACTACTAAATAATGAATCGCTGTGCCATACGGGTATCAAAACCATAGTGCGATGCCCCGAGGTGTGCTCAAGGAAATATGAAGCCTATACGTATCATAAGCTTGCAAAAATGAATCAAAAACTTGAGGATCAAGCTCTCATTTACTGTTGTTTCTCCTGTCTGCTCTGGCCAGGCTCTCCGCTGTTCTTGGGTTTTGCTGGGGCAACTTTGGCAGGGGTAGAACGCTCCGACTGAGAGAACAGAATCAGGATGTGCATAAGAAAGGTTGCAATGCCCAAGCCAAATGCTGTTAGTGCAATACCCTTCCATGAGGATAAAAGTGAAGACCACTGAACAAACTTAAGAGTACCAAATATCACCATACATGACCAGGAGAGAGCAACCTGTTTGCAGTAGAAGAAAATAATTAGATCCACAAGCAATTCGGGAAACCCTGACGAGGAACAAAAATGAATCAGAAATTGGCTGGCTTTAACAGACCAGTATCTCACCAGAAGTGATTTTTTTGTTCGGGGAATTTCCTGCAGCTCTTGGCCACTGAAGGTGTCATCTACATTATGTTTGTCCAAAAGCGAGTCCTTGTTCACAAAATAAAAAGGCTAGCAATCACAAATATAGTTTACCAGAACAACCAAGTTTAGGTACAGACAGCAAGTGTACAGGGAAGCGTAGAATAAGTTGTACACAAAAGCATCAAGGGGTGTTCAGCTTCTATAAAACTTCATAGAGTTTTGGACACAATTACTCGAAACATGACACCCGCACTATACACAAATACTGACGTCCCCCTGGACTAGTTGAATAGTACTAACCTTGGTCACAAATACATCTTTACACCACTGTGCAACAGCATCATCTGTTTCAGGCAATTCCTTCATCAAATGCCTTTTGAAGTGCACATGCACCTGCAAAAGACAAAGAGCCATTAGCTTCATTGAAGTTAAAAGCCCGGAATAACTGCATATGATTGTAAGATGGTTACTCTCTACCAGTCATCCAATCCTCTGATTCACTTGAAATTGTGTTGATTTGAAATGCAAGATCAAAGTGGATAGCATTAACAGTAGACTGAATTCAGCTTCAGTACAACTCATTGGTTTCAAACCAACCACTATCCCTACTAACCTTCTCAAAGGGATGACAATAGCAACCAAGACAGTAATTTATTTAATGTCATCTGGAATTCAACTTGTTCAACCTAGACCCAATTACTTGTTAATTGTGAACTCTTTGTATTGGCTGACTCAAGAAACTCACAAGTTATCATGACAATGAACACTTGTTGACAAACTTTAACTTGCACCAGCCAACATTCATTTGACTGAGCAGATTTTGTGCAAAACCAGAAATAGCACATTAGACCCCCCTAAAACTGGTCTCTTTTTTCAGTTCTCATTGGAAGTAACATCGATGACTACACTTTATGCCACACAAAACGTCATTTGCATGTACAGTGTGATCCACAATCATAGGTACGATGCCTTGTGCCCCTAAAATAATAAGTAGGAATAAGAATTTTAAACAAAAGAGTCAACTGTCACAACAAAGTTTTCAGCCTTGCTGATCCCTGTTTTATGCAAGTGTTTGAAGTGGAGATATCAAAATCCACACTCATCAATGGTATAAGTGAAATGTTCTAACAAAAGGATAAATGCTGCATCTTAATCATAGGCAACACGAAATCATAAGAAATAACTCAAATTTCAAAGGTAGAGCCATAAGTAATCACAATGAAATATGTAATATGCTTTCTAAAGTTACTTAAAGAGACAACCTCAGATAGCTTACCACAGAAGGTTGGCCCTTGATGATTCTGAGAATTGTAGGTGCAGGAGAACTTTTAGGAATGGCTACTGTTACATCATATATGGCCGGAACAAATAAGCGCATGTTACTCACTGCTGAAACAAAACCCTGAGAACTATGCATATTAGGTTACAATTTCAAACAGCAGAAATCAGACCCTAGGATGAATGCCATGCATGCAGAGAATCAAGGTTGAGGACTGACAACAATTCCATCTTACAATAAACCATAATGATGACATTTTAACTGCAACGCTCAGTCCATTTTACCAAGCTATTCATTTACTTTAGTTTCATTGGGAGGACAACTCTAATTCATTATTGTAACAATGACAAATTAATCACGATGATTCGACAAAGGAACTTGTTACAAAACAACTATCTACAAGTGGTTAGTGTCACTGGCTCAATATTGAGTGCAAAATTCCAAAAACTATGTTTTCATTCAACATAGCTCATTTATATTTATTATAAGGTTTAAACATCAAGCACTGTAATACAGGAAAGACAGTCTGTGCCTAGACCCAGACCTAAGTCACTGTTATGCCAAGAAAATAGTACAATCCCATAAAGGTAATCAATCTGAGAGAAAAAAGAAATCTAAATCACAAAAAATATTCCATATTACACACGTACACATGGATGATGCCTGCAAACAAGGTATTTTCAGTATTCGTGCCACAGCTGAAGGGTAGGACACTTTGCAATAATCAATTTCAGGCAAGTCATTTTAACAACTTATAATTTGAAAAGACAAAATAAGTAAAGCACAGTTAAATTGTTAGGGCACGCATGCTGGACTTGAAGAATGATGCCTCATAATTAAGCCACAAAATGCAGTTCAGGAGGAAAAGCACAATAGCAAAAGCATGACAAAGCTAGAAGAGGACTACAGCAACACAAGATCTTTTGTTTAGATTTTTTCAACTATGAGTCTTAAACATTTGAAACTAGCCAGAAGAAGGAAAAAAAAACAAAATTGGATAATAGAAAAAAAAATATTGGAAGAAAGGGGGTGAGAATCAACCTTTGTACGAGGAATCAAAACATTTCTAGGAGCAGGCAATCCTGTTGAAGCTGCATATTCCTGAGCTGCCAAAAGCTTTGCCTGTGTAAAGCGAGTTCCTTCTACAAAGAGAGCCAACCAGAAGGGCTGAGGGAAGTTTCTTAGACATTGAAGACCAGACTGCAGAAATAATGTTCATGCCATAGATAAAGGAAGAGAGATGGAAAAAAATGTACATACTGTATGGAAACAAACATGTAAAGAGTAAATTTAGGGCAAACAAATAGAATGCCATGCCTTTAATGTGGTTTCATCCTTTGCCCAGCTTCTTTCCAGAAAGAGATACTCAGAAAACCACATTGACCAACCTATGACCTGCATACATTGCACACATTATACATCCTTCACAATTACTCAAACAAAAGGACAAGTGATGATCCTTTGACAAATGACATTTAGATGGGAACAGGAAATGAAGTAAAAAAATGACTAAAAGGATACCTGAATTTTCATCATTTCATATATCATGATGAAGATTCACACTGACATTTAACAAGTACTAATTACCAAGGCAAAACAACATTTTTTTGCTTTATATTCCAACTTTGCTAGATGGTAAGTCTTACTTCCAAGGTCAAAACCATATACACGTTTAAAAGTGTTTCTCCTTCCATTTAAAAAGAGTAGTGGTTTGAAAGTCAATAGTACAGCCCAACATACCATAGGTCCAAAACCATCTATCTAAACAGATTCTTGAATTGAAAATGCTACTCCAGTCTAAAATGGTAAAACTTCCATTCAAGTGTAGATTTATTTAAGGAAGCAAGACAATCAAACCAAACCGTTAAAAAATGTCAGATTAGAGCATACTGGAAGAAATTTTGATGATTTCTTCATAACAGCTAAAGCGCTTCCAAGGCAACCTGACCGCTGTCAAAAAGCAAAAATAACAATAGCTCAACATTAGAAACCTTGTAACCATATATGAAATTAGAAGCACTGATTCTTGAATAAAAAGAGTACCATAAAGTTTATATTTACCCGCGTTCAATGAGCTTACATGTCCTTAATGTAAAATTTGTGGCTTGTGAGCATATTGTATGTACATTATGGACAAATGGAGATACATATAAAGTTTATGTACCAACATTTCTTATGTGTTTCTATGCATCTATGCATGCATACATGTGCTTATGCATCTTGTTTGTAGATGTGTTTACACATGAGAATATGATTACAATATAGAAATTATTTACCTCAGCCAAAATCCATCCAACAAGCCAATCAATGTCACCTCTATGATTAGGAATGACAAGTGCATGTTCTTTACCTGTCATATTGAAAATTCCAACATGGGCTGATAAATAAGCAACTCAACAGAATTTTACATAGCACGACATTATCCTTTCTCTTAAGACTTGGGAAACACAAATACTACAAGTATATGTCAATGGAAATTAAACCTTACCCATTAAACGCAATGTTTCACAATCTGTGAAAAGTTTGACCTGCAGCCAGAAGAATATAAATAATCAGAAGCTAATTTCTGTAGGCTACATAAGCTAACCTTGCACTGTAACAATTCTATTTCTATGTTAAAAAATGATCATCTCATTGCTGACCCAAATTTTTTCTAGTGAATTGGATACAACAAAAGGATGGGCAAAACAATGAAAGACCTAAAACAAATTGCTAAAGTATGCTAATATTGTTTTTTCTTCTTCCTTCTTCGTCTTACATGAGGAAAATTATTCAATATCATGCACAGAAGATTTTTCAAAAAGAAAATAGATTAAATCTTGCAGATCATCCAACCATAACATTACACAGATATTGACTAATATCAATGATAAACCAGGCCAATCATCATGGTTGCATAGTTTTGCCTTTTATAATGGTAACAATGTACCAGACTAATAAAAGATTTAATATGAACAAAGCTGGAAGCAGAAAAGCTTAAGGTGATAACTGCCACACTACATGTCAGCAATCAGATGTCAACACAGAAATAAAAGAAAACTACGGCTTCCTTAAAAAAGTTTAAAACAGAGTAGGAAAAAAAGGGCCTAGTCAGTCCCAATATCACAAATAAAGATCCAATTAAACATGTTGGCAGGCAAATCTGCAACAAGGATAAGCACGTCAACCTCATTTATAGCAGAAATATTGAATACTAAGATTTAAGCGTTGCTGGTACAAATTGATATATCACTATCTCTTTGCTTTCAAATTCCTCTGCAACTCACTTTTCTCTCTTGCATCAAGAAAGAATAAAAATTTTGCATATTAACTCTGTGATTCAAGCAGCCAAGGCTTTTCGGAATTTACTTGCCTGGATACTTCTTTCAGTTTGAAATGCGTGTATGATGATGCAGTGTCTCTCAATAAAATATGTACTAGAAACAGGCCAAAAGTTCTCCATTAAAGATTTTCTAGAAGCATAATTTGCATATATGAGAACAAGATCTAGTCACCATTTTGTTTGGCTTTAACATTTTTCTTGTGTAAAGATGAACTAAGATATTTCCTCTCTGCTATAAGTATGTTAGCATACATAAAATTACATTTTTTTTTCAATTTTTGCTTTTAAACAATAACTCTTGAAATATATTGCTAAGAACCTCAAGATAAATTGACATGACCAAAAATATAACCATAGAAGCTCTTGAATACTAATTAGATTCAAAAACCCTGCCCTTGCAAGCAAAAAGAATTTCAGAAAAAGGCAAAGCTTCTGCTTCCCGCTTCTACAAAATAACTTTTTGAAGAAGGATCCAAACAATAATTTTTCTTATTTTAGTTTTGTTTTCAAATGAAGTGAGCACCTGATAGTCAACAACCAAATGGTTCCTCAGACATTCAACTATTACTAGATGCTAACAAGGTAAATTTTCAAACTGAAGGTTCTTTAATCTAGAAAGATATAGTGTAGAAAGTGAAGTACTTGATAAACGATCAATCAATCATCCATCATTGATCACTGAATAATGACATTAACTGAAAATGTCTGAAACCATATGAAATAAAAAGTTGACAAGATATGAGAATTAGTAAAAACCTTAACTCCTGCCCACCACTCAACAACCCATACAAGTTCCAACCACAACAATTCCACTAGAACTCTATTGATTCTCCTGTAAGTGTTCTTTGACAGTGGCCGAATAGTCACATAGCAAACGGCCTGAAACAAGTAGAATTTACCAATTCAATAAGGTTAATCATAATCCAAAAATGAGTAAAGACAGTAAAAGTACTCATGAAAACTATAAGCCTTGGCGTCTAAGAGATACAAAGCAAAATATACACGTGTTCATCTATGAGGTAATGATAACATAGAACTAAAATCAAGCTTGATTGCTCCACGAGTTTCAGAAATTATATTAAAAACGAAATTGAAAATCCTAGTCATAATGGAGCCGAATAGTAGGATTAAGTTGAATTAACCAACGGCTTAAATCATTTCAAAGAGGTCGCTCAAAATGAAACCTCTAAGGTCCAAAATTTTATGTCGTTTTTTCATTGACCAGCGCATTTTCTCGAGAAACAAACGCAAAACATAATAGGAAACAAGCCGTTACATACAACAAATCTACGCAGCAAATAAGTTAGATCGAACACACAGATAAACAACACCCCAAAAAGAAAAATCATTGAATATCTGAAAATCCAGAACTAATAAGCTTAATATAATCAAATCAAAATGAATAACGACATAAATCGAAACGAAAAAAAATAAAATTGGAACAATACGAAAAGGGCACCTGAAAGAGATTGACAACGAGGCCTGAAGTGAAAAAGAGAAAGCTCAATGGGACCATGACAGCTGCCGCTGCTATCTCCATGGCCACTGCTACTTTCTTTTCTCTCTTTCTTTCCAACTTACAATTTGATTTGTGGAGACGCATAAAAGAAAAAACAAACACACTAATCAGTGGGAGTCGCAACGAGTTTGCAACTGTCAAACAAGAAATTTTATGTAAAGATTTACC
This sequence comes from Xylocarpus granatum, assembly GCA_019650275.1. Lineage (NCBI taxonomy): Eukaryota > Viridiplantae > Streptophyta > Magnoliopsida > Sapindales > Meliaceae > Xylocarpus > Xylocarpus granatum. Next base: position 176,620 of record BNST01000555.1, on the reverse strand, counting down.
AACGAAATCAATCTTCTCTTAAAATAAGAGATGAAAAATATAACACTAAATAATTATTATTTATTATCTTAAATTTAATCATGGATGGATGAATGGAGAAGACAGTTTTTCCATTTCGAGAAATAAGACGGCAACCGATTCGGATCGTATCTAGGTTTATGGTTTCTGACAGGAAACCGCTCGGGTTTTGATTATATAAAGGTTTGCTAGGAATTGATTCCAATTAATAACTTTCAAAGATTTATATGAGCCCGTCAAGAATTTATAAGTTTTGCACCAAAACGATGCGCTAATAAAATATATCATATCGTACGAAATTATTATTTCAATATCACACGTTACGTTATTAGGGGAAGATTCGTTGGAGGGTTTGAATGACAATTCACACGAACCTGACACAGTTTGTATCGAGTACGTCGTTATCAGCCCGCACGAGCGAGTTGATATGTACAAGGATTGTTTTGCTAAAAACGGGGCGTTTATTATTTGTATCACTATATTCTAATTTAACTTTATAGATAACACCAAAAACACAAGTTACTATCTTTACATCAACTATGTTAACGCTCGGATGATTTCCATCGGCCACTCTCGATTCGATCGAAAGAAATGGACGGTGTTCGATCCTTAGACACATCCAACCTCGTTAATACGTGACATTTGACTACTACCTTTGTACCATTCGAGTGCACAGGAATAATAGAATATAATAAAATTACGTTTAAATTAATATAATAAATTTATATTATTATTATTATTTTTTTTGTATTATTTTTATTTAATAATAATATAATATTATTATATTAATTTATATAAAATTTTTATATTTACAACATTATTAAATTAGAATTTTTTTACTAAAAATTATAGTAGATTAATTTACACTGCAAACTTGGCTAATTTAGTAGAAAAAGCAGTACAAATATTAATTACACTTGATTACTAATTTATACTAATACAAAATAATTTTAAAATAAATTAATAAGTTAGTATTAAAAAAATTCTATAAATTCGCGGGCCCGTCTTTCTTCCGAGGGCCCATCTTATGCAAGGAGGTTTCTGTCGCAATCAATCTCAACCTCCCCGACGACCTTCACTGCTAGCCAAGACCAATTAGTTATGATCAATTTTTTTCTCCTTCGAAAAAAGGAAATAGTTAATGCCAAACTAACAAAGTAATCAGTCAGTTCCTTTAAATTTGTTGACTTGTAACTCTATATTCAAATAAAATTTTTATTATATATATATATATTTTTTCTTTATGTTGTATATTATTAAGTTTTTATAAACATCTTAATTTATATGTTATATTTTAAAATTATTTAAAATTACGTTAATCTCTTTTACTTATTATAAATTTTATTTATTTATTTATTTAATATTTTTAAAAATAAATATGAACTTATGCTCTTACAAGTATTATAAATTTTTAAAAAATTAATATAAATTCACATAAAAATAATTAACATGATTAAAATTATAAAATAGACGTATTATTGTATATTATATGATCATAAGTTTTAGTAATGACAAAACACAAATTTAATGAGTATTATAATTATCAACATTGTAGCATAAAAATACCCTGATAACCAATTCATTGTCCATCTAAACATGCATCCATTGAAGCAAAGGGAGAGTTGAGACAATTTTTATTGACAATGTAAATATGGTAGATTTTATTCAAATTAAAGTTTTTTAAAAATTAGTTAATTGTCATTAATATTCAATAATAATAATTATTATATATAATTTTTAAATAATCTTTCAACAAATTACAAAAATTATAAAATATAATTTTAATAAGAATTATAAACAAAATAAATAAATAAATAAAAATTAAATTATTTTTAATAATTATTTGATTAATTTTTTTATAAAAAAAAATATCTAATACAGTAATTAATTTTATCGATATTTTATTTTAATATATATTCGAATAACTTTTGAAAATGGATCGGAATTGAATTGAATATTTTGACTTGATTTTATGAATGATCTAATTTGAATATTATAATTTATACTCAAATTATTGTTAAAAATATTCAGAATGATCAACCATTGACGACAGAAAAGAAAGAAAAAAAATTTGAGAAAAGATTCTCTCCAACGGTTAAAAAAAAACTCTTTAAAACTGCAGCTGAGTTCTGTTTCTCTTCCTGACGTTACAAAATCCACTGATTCCTTCATCTCTCGCAAAACTTCACTCCTGCAACTGTCTTGCTTCATTACTCAATCTCTTCTTCAGATTCTCAAAACCAGAAATTTTTTTTTATCATATTTCTTGATTTCAAATTTCGTTATACATCAACTTCACTTTTGAATTCTGATACTTCAATCTTATTGAACTTTTTTCCGTTAATTTGCAGGTATTTTGGTATAATGGAACCAGAAAACATTGACTGGAACAACATAGAATCTATATTCAAAGAAGACAGAATGTATGAGAACATCGATGCACCCCAATGGATCGATCTCTCAGCCCCATCTCAACCTGTTGGCGACGATACCTGGTTCTGCAATCCAGGTTAGTTATTAAAGGTTTTCTTACCCTCTGTTTGGTAGCCGAGAAAATGAAAAGAAAACTAAACTCCAATGGTTAAATGCCATAGAATTTTATGGCGACAGTTGAAGCTGATTAGAAATTAATCAACAACGATATTGAAACTCTAACACCAATCTATTTTAACTTGTCTGTTTTGATTCATTTTTTCATAATATGTTGCAGATTGCAAGCATCATAAGAACTCTGAAGATTTTTCTAAACCAACTCAAAGTTTGAAGGTTACAATATCTTCCTTTTAACTTCTATTTATTTATAAATGAGGACAATGTTCCAAAAACAATTTTGCAAAACCTTACTAATGGGTTCTTTGATTGTCCTCATGTTGTATTGCTTATTCAAGTTTGCTTGATTTTTAGGTGAAACTTCTAGGATCTGTGACCATCTCTGAAATCCTTCCTTTTAGGGACCGAAAAAGCAGGTATAATTTTAACTTGGGAGATAAAGAGTTTTGGGTAGTCTTTGTCTGTTGCAACGTGCCATTGCACTAAATTCTTGTCACGACTACTTCAAATTCTTATTGAAAGGAAGCATTGCTAATGCTATGTATAACTAGCCAGTTCAATGAATCTACTTCTATGATTTTCTTTTCTTTTACTTGACTTCTTTGTGTAGAAATGTGAAGCACAATGCAAAAGAAGTCAATGTATCTTCAACAGAAGATCTCAATACACAGAGCCGTGCAAACGAAGCAACTGACGTTTCACGCGTGTTCAATGAAAATGATGAGAATCAGAATCCAAATTTCTCCACCTCACCTCTTAAGATCAAACCGTGCATGGAGAAGAAGAAAGATAGAGATAATACACATGCAAATTCATCGCAACATGATAGGAAACAGAGGTTGAAGAATACATTTTCCTCGCGTAATTTGGCAGCTGGACGTGAGGTTTTGAACCAGATTACTGAATTCTGTACTGAGTTGAAGAAGAAACTGGGAAGAAATGGTTTGAAGAAAGAGTCGGAGAAGGTTTCAGGTGGGGTTTCAGGCGAGTCAAAGAAGGAGAGAGTAGGAGAACGAGATAGGATTCATCCTCTACTTGTGGTGAAAAAGGAAAGGCATGAAACAGAGGAAACAGATTAAGGATCTTTTAGATTTAAAATAATGAATGTCCTTGCGCGCAAAAAAAAAGGTAAAAAGAAAGAAAGAAAAAAGAAAATTTTCATTCCCTTTCATCAAAATTTTGACACATTCAGGGCGCTGCAAGACGGTAGCTTCAATAAGACACTCTTCAAATGGTCCAAGTGATTCTGCTCATAGTGATATATGTATTGTATTGTATTACTTTGGTCTCAAATTTGTTTATGTTTTGCATATGCATGTCTGCATGGAAGCAGATGTCTTTTTCATCTGTCAGTTATGAATTAGAGCATTTCTCAAAATAAATCATTGCCAGTGTCTGGAGTTGAGAAATCATTCCAATAGACGAAACAAAATAAAATTAAGAAAAAAAGAAAAAGACGAAGATATGGTCTCTCCAATCCAACACATAAATGGTTGAGAGTTCACCTCCACGACATTCATGAACTTCTATATTTTAATTCTTAGCGCATAACTGCAATTCCTCCCTAGCCGGGGTGGCAAAACTCATTTTCTAGGGCAGGATTCCAGCAATGTCTGAACTGTATTCTGCAGACTTGCCATGGTGCTTCAGGATTCCAAAAGCTTGCTCTGATACCAAGTTAGGAAAAACCGATAAGCTATCCGTCAATTGATGGCCTATTCAATGAAATTTATGGCCAACTTTTATCCAAGGACACTGTATTGAAGAGAAAGAACTTGTTCCATCTGGCATCTACCAGTATATTCAATGAAATTGATGGCCTGGAAGCTAATGGGGTCTCCTGCAAGGGAAGGATATTGGTTTCTGATCGTGCTCATCTGCTATTCGATTTCCATCAAGAAGTAGATGAACTTAGGGAAGCTGAGCCTGCTAAATCGTTTATTAGCACAATCAGGAGAGGAATAGGCCCTGCTCACTCGAGCAAGGTGATCCGTAATGGTATTAGAGCAAGTGATCTGAGGCACATGGATAATTTCCCTCAGAAGCTTCATCTTTTATTATCGGATGCTGCTGCGAGATTCACAGGTTTTAACTATAGCACAGACATGCTCAGTGAATAAGTTGAAAGATACGAGAGATATGCTGAAGAGTTGGAACCAACATCATGATAGCATACTTTCGAATCAAGGAGTTAACTTTGATGCCATTTGTAACAATCCGAACCAACTATCACGGTATTCTCCATGAAATCGAGCCACTTATGGATTGCAAATCAGTTTTATGTCTCGTTTAAGTGATTTCTTATCCTTGAAAGATTTCAAATATCAACAATGCTCTCTGTTGGATGCCGGATTGTAAACATTTTAGTTGAATATCAACAAGCTAACTCTGAGCTGCTCAACATTTGGAAAAATGTGATTAAAATGGTGTGCAAGAAAATGAGGACATTCATATCAAATTCTGACACGTAAATGATTAAAAATATAAAAAAAATTCCAACAAAAGCTCCAGAAGCTTGGAAGATTAAAGAATACAGCAAATCAAGTAGATGCTGGTGGTGAGTAATATTGAAAAGATTAACTCTGTAAGAACGCTGTATCTTTTGCTGGTCTTGGTTAATCAGGTAACATACATAAACAAGAACACCAATTTTCATTATTCTTTCTTCCCATGTTGAACCGCCAGCTCGAGCAGAGAGAATGTCTCGAGGAAGAAAAGAATATGAATGTCCAGCCATTGTCTTCTTCCTCCTCTCCTTGATTACATTACTACTTTAATGGTTCAGCAAAACCTGGCTGAAGATGTAATTGATGACGTGTGGTCTAAACATGTACACAAACCAGAAACATTTAGTGGCAAGCTGCATCAGTTACAGAAGGAAAAATCTCATATGCACACTAAAGGAAAGAGGCACTAAGAGGACCTCCTGAAATTTCCAAATAGAATAGGAGCCTGGCCATTGATTATAATTTCATCCATTTCCCTTCAAATTTTATTAAAAATAAACATACTTTATTCCCATCTCATAACGGACTCGATTTCGAGCCATAGTTGGCTCGAAATTGATGGTGGCTCGAAGTGGTTGTTGTTTTTCATACTCCCTCTCAATATTTACAAATTTGGGTTTCAGATCTCAAATTTTGTTCATTTTTTATCTTTAAAATTATGAAATTAACAAAATAACTAACAAAATTTGTAAAATAGATTTACTTATTATTATGTTCGTGAAAAAATGAAAAATTTGCTTGATAAGGTCTTTTTAGGTCTCTCATGGGCACTTCATGCAGGTAAAAGCATACACAACCAGAGTTGGTTCTGGTCCTTTTCCTACTGAAATTTTGGGTCAAGGGGGTGACCATCTTAGGTCGACTGGGCAGGAGTATAGCACAACTACTGGTCGTCCTCGCCGGTGTGGTTGGCTTGATTCAGTTGCACTGAAGTAGTGCTGTAAAATTAACGGCTTTATGCTTCTTTGTATCTCAGCAAACTGGATGTTTTATCAGAACTTCCAGGAATTCAGCTTGGTGTTGCGTATAAACAAATTGATGGTACACCGGTTAAACCTTTCCCTGCGGATCTTCTTCTTTTTGAACAATTGGAGGTGAGTTTGATGTTTCTCAACTCATGAGAAATGTAATTTGGTAAATGGTTTTATTTGTGTAGGGCATTGAAGGCAACTAGTCAAGTTTGATCTCTCTTATGCAAGCAAGCAATTAATTTAATTTTCGGTGTCACATAATTTTGTGAAATCCTAATAATGGATCTGCAATGCTGTCAGGCGACCGTGTTGCAAATGCAATATTTGACGGCAGTGAAATTATAGGTTTGATTTCATGTACAAGTGCACTTGTGTTCCTCCTTTTTAACTATTGTTTGATTCATGTGGGTTTAGATGGAACATGAAGTTTCTACCAGGATGGTAGTCTGCATATCTTCCATAAGAAACTACTCAGACCTTCCAAAGGCTGCACGTCAGTTTGCGGAGAGGATAGAAGAACATGTTGGCGTTGGACCTGGTCGCGATGGTCAAATTTTTGTTGAGCCGTCACAAAGAGATTAGCTGGCTGACATCTTGGGCGGAAGTTGGCACATCAATCCGGAAAATCATTTTCAGCAGGAAAGCCTTGTTTATGGCTTTGGATGGCAAGAAAATAATCTGGGTATTGCAAATTAATTTTAATATTTGTAATTGTGTCACATTTATATTTTTTAAATACAAGTTAATTTTATTTTAAATAATAAATTAAAAAAATAATTTATTAAATTATAAATAAATTAATATAATATAATTATTTGTTATAATAAATTTATATATAAAAAATTTAAAATTATTGATTTTTTTATATTGAATTATTTATTTAATAATTATATTATTTTATATTAATTTAAATTTATAAATATTATTTTATATTTATATTAATTTACCAAATTATATTTAAAATTGTCATTCTTATTGACTGTATTTTACATGTTAATCTCATTTTCTATTCCCAACTTTTGCAAAAGACAATTTTTTAAATTTATTATTATTTTCTAATTTTTTTGCAATACCATTCAAGCTTTTTTGATGACTTTATTATTTGTTTTGTATTTATGGATTTTTTGGTACAAAATATGGTCACATCCAAACAACACATAATTGGTTGAGAGAGACGCATTCACAATTATAAAATTAGGCAGGGTTGGAGCTGGAAAATTTGAAATTAGACAAGTGTAAACCCAACAACAGCAAAAGCGAGAGCAATGGCTGTCCATCCCAACAACACGCAACTTGATCCAATAGTAAATTCAAATGAATCTCTAATTTTATGATTAAGAGGAAGAACACTGTTAAAGTCAATGAAAGAATCTTTGGATGCAAAACCATAATTAATTTGAGTTCGTTCGTTCATCAATGAATGAGATGGGCTGTCCCCACAGAAAACTCTGTAACCTTCCGTCCAGCTGTTTCAGGAACCAGAAGGATTCAAAAATTGAGAATTAGTGTTCATTTTAACAGATTACTCTCGTTGAAGTTTCCGCTTTTTAACGGCTTCCTGTCCGAAAACGACAGCGTCTTCCCACGACATACAGGACAAACAGTTACAGTCATTTTAATAATCATGAGGTAGACGTGGCATCGAACTTCAGTGCGAGAGCCGGCCTTGGCGGCGCTTCTCCGTTGACCCATATTTCAATTTAATAATCAATGCCTAGCTGCCTAGTTCCACATTAAATGACGGGGTAAAGACACTCTCTCTCTGCTTGTCTGCCTGTTTGTCTCTCTGGAGAATAATTATATTTCCAGCTCCGCACCAGCAAGTTTCTTCTCCAATTCTCTTTTGTTTCATATTTTTCACGCTTTACTCTCTGAACATGCATTTGCAGACCTGATGAATGATCATTCGTTGCTCTTCATTTGCAGTGTCTGTTCATATTCTTTTGAATTTCCACAAGTATCGTTTAAAAATATCTGCTTTGTTTTTTAAATTCGGATACAAACGGCGTAGTCGTTTCTAAATTAGAGATTTTCAAGAGATAACTCTCTGATTGTGTGAAATTTAATTTTTGTATTTGAACCGCTTTGTATTGCTCTGTTTAGAGTTCGGTTTGTAAATTTTATGATTTTTTTTTCAAAAAATTATTGATATTGTAGTGCTTATGTTGAGCTTGAGTGGTCAGGGAAGTGGAGATTAATACGTATTTAATTAATTCTTTATTTACTGCGAAAGAGGATTTGGAGAGAATGTTTCAAGTTCAGAAATGGAAATGTTCCTGGTCTTTAGTGGCCGCAATTGCTTCTGCCCTGGCTTTGGTTTCAGTAGTTCCTCTGTACCTCTTTCCTTTCGTGCCTTCTTTCAACTACTCTATTGGTCGACAAGTTCAGAACTCTTGTGTTCCGCTTAATGGGTCTATTCAAGAGGTGGCCAATCATGATTTGGAAAATTCACTCCTACATCTTGATTTAGATCATAGATTTCCTGCTGATTTTCACAAGGCAGTGGTTTATCGAAATGCGCCATGGAAAGCTGAGATCGGACGCTGGCTTTCTGGTTGTGATGCAATTGCTGAGAAAGTCAACATTGTTGAGGTACTGATAGTAGTGTCACTTCTATCAATTTGGTTGATTTCATCTATTTTCAAATCATATTTGAAGCTTCTCCACCAAGCTTTTTTTTTCAAAATGTGATTTATGATTTAAAGGCCAATGTTGCGTTGAGCTGGCTTCCATTCTGGTAGTTTTATTTATTCTTAGATGATGGGTACGATGGCAGATGATTGGTGGCAGGAGCTGCAAAAGTGATTGTAGTGGGCAGGGAGTTTGTAATCATGAATTGGGACAATGTCGATGCTTCCATGGATATAGTGGTTAGTATTTCTTATTTCCTTTTCTTTTGCCACCTTCCACTGACTCAAGCATTTAGTGGATATAGTGGGTGATTTTAGGACCTTATACAATAGATCCATTATTTTCAGTATTCACTTACTAAATGATTTTGAGTAAAAGAAAGCCATTGGTATAACGCTTTGAGTTCATTCTATTATTTTTGAAGAATATATATTTGATGTGCTTTATTATTTGAATTCGGTTGTATCATTGTAAAGCTATTTTAAGTTTACCTGTTTCCATAAAAAATATATATAATATAAAGATCTTGAAGAATAAAAAAATTGCACATCAGTTAATTCATGGAACCTGAAAATGGATTGTACTTAAAAAGCTGATTTTGAAATATCAATTGTTGTTTGTGTGTTTATATATTCTTCCATCTCTGCTATCAATGTTTTATAGGCAAAGTAATTGAATGGAAAAACCTCATTTATCAATTATGATTTAAAACCATGTGTAGTTCATCTCTATGTTGGTAAGTTAACACAGTAGGAATTCCAATTAGATGAATAGCAGAACTTAGTGACAGGTTTTTGAACAACATAGATGTAAGGAAATAGTGGAAGTTTCATTTAGCATTTGACAGTCAACACCATTTAAATTAATTAGAGTTTCAATAAAAACAAAGAGAATGGAAATATATACAACTCAGCCAGGGAAAATAGATCCAAGGATAATATGATCTATTGCTCATAATTACTGGCTAAACAATATCTGCTGATGAAGCAGGACAAGGATGCTCTGAGAGAGTTCATTTGCAGTGCAATTACCCTAAAACACCAGAGCTAGCATATGGACGATGGGTTGTTTCTATTTGCCCTACTCACTGTGACACAACAAGAGCAATGTGCTTCTGTGGAGAAGGGACAAAATACCCAAATCGTCCTGTAGCTGAGGCATGTGGCTTTCATATGAAGTGAGCACATTCAGATTCTTATTTATTTGTTTACTTTTAGTCTCTCAGCATACCTACTTTATTACGAAACAGTTTGTGTTAAATGCCTAAAGTCTGTTTCAGCTTACCTTCTGAGCCTGGTGCTCCCAAATTAACTGACTGGGCAAAAGCTGACCTTGATAATATACTCACGACCAATAATAGCAAGTCAGGTTGGTGTAATGTTGACCCAGAAGAAGCATATGCTAAAAAGGTGCAGTTCAAAGAAGAATGTGATTGCAAATATGATGGTCTCTGGGGGCAGTTCTGTGAGGTGACTGTGCTATGCACTTGTGTTAATCAATGCTCTGGGCATGGATATTGCCGTGGCGGATTTTGCCAGGTAACTGCTTCATCTTTGTCTTCAAAACCATAAAGAAAGGAAGAAAATGATCTGCCATCTTTTTTTAACTCATTGGAAAAAGTAGAGAACTGGCTGTGATGCAAATAATATTAAGCTATGTCATTGTTTGGAACAATCAATCTGGAATTCTTCATAGAGAACATCGGGATATGAAATTCCCACCCAAATCTAATTTAACTGCTTATTTCTATGAAAGTTGATTTTTATTTCTTAATCAATGCACTTTTATGTTTCTGCAATTAGTAGTCTTGATCAAATTTAGTATGTGTCTTCAGTGTGACAATGGCTGGTATGGAACAGATTGCAGTATTCCATCTGTTATGTCATCTGTAAGAGAATGGCCTCAATGGCTTCGACCAGCTCAGATTGACGTTCCCGCAAATGCAAATTTCACAGGGAATCTTGTCAATCTTAATGCCGTCACGAAAAAGAAGAGACCTCTCATTTATGTTTATGATTTGCCCCCAGAGTTCAACAGTCTACTCCTTGAGGTTAGAATGGCATATTAATGAGTCATTTTCTATTTCAGAACTAACACTATTTAAATGCATATAAATAACTTATTATGTCTATAATTTACTGTATATTGTAGGGGAGACATTATAAGTTAGAGTGTGTAAACAGAATTTATGACGAAAAGAATGCAACTTTATGGACAAATATGCTATATGGCTCCCAGGTATTGCAAAAAGTGAAACTAACATCAGTTAACTTTATAACATAAAAGATTTCTTATTGTTATCATTGTTATTATTATTATTATTTTGTATTGTGCTACTCCTTTGCAGATGGCACTCTATGAAAGTATCTTAGCGAGTCCATATCGAACACTAAATGGTGAAGAAGCTGATTTTTTCTTTGTTCCTGTCCTTGATTCATGTATCATAACTCGAGCTGACGATGCACCCCACTTGAGTATGGAGGTAAGCATTTTAGGGCTGTAATGCTAGTAGTTTCTGGGCAAATAGTTATTTATTACGCAAATTTTCTCCTATAAAAGACAATGAACGGTTGAATGCCTTTATGTGTTTGTGTGGATGCATGTGTACATGAATACATGCATACATGCAATGATAATTGCAGACAAATAGCTCTTTATTATGCAAATCTACTCACATATTTCCTGAATTTACACAGATGTATTATCATATTGAGTGGGTAATACCTACGGGATATTCTCTTAATGAATGGAAAATATATATATCTTATTAGAAGACATCATCAATTTGTTGTCTTAGTGCTAGGGATATAATATTTCTTATATACAATTGATTCATTTTTACTGGGAAATGGTTGTGGTAAAATTGACGTTCTATTGTATTAAGGAAGGTAATGATACTAAATTATGATGAAAGTTTATTAAAAATTTATAGCACTTGGTTGCAAGTGAAAGGGAAATGCTGAGTTTTGCATGTAACTTCAATGTCGGGAATTGTGGGAGTGGAGAAGATTGCCAATGAACTCATATATTTGTGCTTGCTCTATATTCTAAGAGGTGGGAGATCTGATAAAGTAGAATTTGATTGGTGTTCAGTCAATAGGAAGAAGGTCAGGATTCAGAGCCTTTTCAAGTTAGAGGTAGGAAAGAGGAGGCGTTTTTTCATGCATTCCAAAATATTCTACAGAGAAGTTTCTATGCATGATGATTTTACAATGCTTCATTCCTTCTGAATAGTGAGCCATTTAATGAGTATGAAAAATTGTCTCACAATAGTAAAAGATGAGGATCTTCTAAAGGAGTTTCATCCATTATTTGGTGGATGCTTCTCCATTTATGGATACATTTTTGCATTAATGGTTATGTCAAACCATAGACAAGGTTGTATCCAGTCAATCAATTGTTCTGCAGAAGAGATAAACTAAAGCCACTGATATAGTAGTTATCCCTCTTCCTTTTTATTAAATTTTATTAACTGGAAGGATTCTTATTTCTTTAACTTTGTGAACTAATTACTATCTGCATCATTGAGATAACATAGATAATATACCAGGACTCTCTGAGAGTATTAGTACTTGAGTTTGCTGCCTCAATGTTTTGCCTATCCCAATGCCTCACATGATGTTTTTATAAAAGCAAAGTCGGGGAAATATCTCATCATTTGTCGGATTTATAAGCTTTATCAAGTTCTCATGTAGTCCTTGGGTCTGTTGTATCACCTAACAGTGTCCCATGTACACATGCATGTGTTTTTGGGTGTCTACATGCTAATTTGTGGTTATATTTTGGTTTTCTTCTACTATTATATATAGGTCTGTATTGTTATGTACTTATTACTTTACAATTTCAGGAACATATGGGTTTGAGGAGTTCTCTCACCCTGGAATATTATAAGAAGGCATATGATCACATTGTTGAGCACTATCCTTATTGGAACCGTTCTTCAGGACAAGATCATATTTGGGTATGATGTATTAATGGTTTAACTTATTGCCAGTGTGGAGAAAATTGAAGAAAATATATCTTTTATAGATATTGCACCATTTAGTAGTGTGAATGCTAATGATGACCCCTTTATATCCGAAGGCAGTTTTTTTCATGGGATGAAGGTGCTTGCTATGCCCCTAAGGAGATATGGAACAGCATGATGTTGGTTCACTGGGGGAATACAAATTCAAAACACAATCATTCAACAACTGCCTATTGGAGTGACAACTGGGATAAGATTTCTTCTAGTAGAAGAGGCAACCATCCATGCTTTGATCCTGAGAAGGATCTTGTTCTTCCTGCTTGGAAACAGCCTGATATGTTTAACTTGAAATCCAAGCTTTGGGCTAAGTAAATGTCTTCTGATTGTTGTCCAATTATGCCATTTTTTCAAAAATATTTTTATATTATAATTGCTTTCAAACAGTATACACAGTTCAAAGCATGAAAGCTAAAATGAAGCTACTTTACTTTCAGTCCCTGGGAGAAGCGGGAGACACTGTTCTACTTCAATGGAAATCTAGGATCTGCTTACCCCAATGGAAGACCTGAAGCTTTGTAAGTTTAACCAGAAAGCTATATGTTATATCTTCAAAAAGGCTCATTTCAAAGGATTTCTGGCTGATGAACTGAATAAAAAACTTCATTTTTCTTCAATCCATTTTAATTTTTCTTAAAGGAATTTTGAGACATAATGATGGAATTTTGAAAATGTAAAATCTTTGATTTTCTCTTTCTCCTTGTTTAACAAACTGGTAGTGAGTGATCAGGCAGTGGTCCTCTTGTCTCAAGTAGCTACAGTGTTGTCTTGCTTAATTTTTTCGTTGTATGCATTCAGGTATAGCATGGGTATTAGACAGAAGCTGGCAGAAGAGTTTGGATCGAGCCCCAACAAGGAAGGAAAGCTTGGGAAACAGCATACACAAGATGTAATTGTTACCTCACTACGTACTGCAAATTATCACGAGGATTTAGCCAGTTCTGTTTTTTGTGGGGTATTGCCTGGAGATGGTTGGAGTGGTCGTATGGAAGATAGTATTCTGCAAGGGTGCATTCCTGTTGTCATTCAGGTATTATCCTGCATCTTATTTCGTTTCCACTGCAGTGTAGAAATCCCTAAGGTGCTGGCCATCGTAGGGCTTTAGTGAAGTAACTTACAGCTTACTGCTCTTGAAATTTTGCTTACACTGACATTTGGACCTCTTGCATTTTTGAGATTGCACAAGGCCTATGTTATCTGATTGTTTTTAGAATTTTTTTTGATAAGCTTTTACTTGTCTGCATGTCAAAAGTCCTAAGCATTATCTATTTGTCCTGAGTATTTTAGTTTATTCTGCCTGTGTGCTGACTTCCTTCTCAACATCCAAGGGCCTTCCAAGAAGGCCATACTGTTTCATGGGACAACCTACCTCATTTGACCATCTTAAATATTGATAATAATTCTGCATATGAAAAAGTGGCCCAAAAAAGGAAGGCAGTTATTTCTTTTTGGGTTAGTTGTTTGTTCATATAAATGTCTATGATCCCCTTTTTCCCTTTTTGCTTTCGATTTGGTATGGGAACTAATAGGTTGCTTTAAAATCTTATATTTTGGTGGATCTGTCTTTTTAAATGTTGCATGTGATTTAGAGTTCTAGCATATTGGTTGACTAAAATCTTAGAGATGAACAGATTATACATCATTAGATTTTGTATGATGGTGGATAAACTGCAATAAATGAAAATGAGTAAAGAGGTTTGAAACCAGGCCTGTTTGTGGTCGTGACTTGTATTTATATCATCTTGCAAAGTAAATTTGTATATTGCCTGTCTGCAATCTGTATTGGGTAGAATTTGTTGTTTATAGTACCTTAATGTTCTCAGTTTTATGTTCATGATATCTAACTGGAGTTATTTTCATGGGTGTACTTGAGGTTTTCCCTAAAATCAAACTGTCATGTTTTGGAATTCATCACAATACCCCTCTCGTAAGCAGAAAGTGTTGATGTTTTACATAAAAAAAATACTTGCATGTATGTTAGCTATGACTTTTCCATTTTAAGATTCTACTTATGATTTAATGCTTTTTCGGTAATTGTAGGGGTATTGTTGATGAATTTTAGTACTTGTTTGGTTATTTCACATTAGAGCAAACTTCAGAGGCATCCGTGAAAATGTCTTCTCCAAAAACTTAAGTGATCAAAGTGGAATTTGTATGTGATTTCTCATATTCATAAAATTTTATTTGAAATGATGATAGCTTTCTACAATTAATAGATGATGTAGTGGGAGTTTGTATACTCATTACCCTTTGCTCAAAAGCTGGTATTTTCTTAAATGTTTTTTTAACCATCCTTCCTTTTTTATAGATATGTAAATATGTATTTTCATGTTTATTGTATGCTTTCTTATGTTTAGGATGGGATTTTCCTGCCATACGAGAATGTGCTCAACTATGAAAGCTTTACTGTTCGAATACGTGAAGATGAAATCCCAAATTTGACAAATATTCTGCGGGTAATTATTTTTGTGCATTTGTTAATAAACTGGCATCCAGAAACTCCTAATACAAAGTGGGTAGTATTAACTGGCTGGCTATGATACACAATGTAGGGATTTAACAGGACAGAAATACAGTTTAGATTGGAAAATGTGCAGAAAGTTTGGCAAAGGTTCTTGTATCGTGATTCTGTTTTGCTTGAAGCCGAGAGACAAAATGCTACTATTGGCAATGTGGCAGAATGGGCAGTTGAATACTTGCAATTAAGTGAAGATGATGTCTTCACCACATTCATACAGGTACTCTCCTTGTGTGATAACAAACGGAAACTGTTTCTTATCCAATATCTCATCTATTGGCAATCTTTCCTATTATCACTGAATTGTGAACATGTTTAGAGAAAAAGAGTTTGCCCAGGGCTGTGATTGATTTTGGGTAAAAGAAATTAGATTTGTTCATTTCGATGGTGGCTGACAACCATGCACTTGTACAAAATGAATATTATTAATGAACAATCAAATTCAAACATACTTGTTTATGTTCAAACGTGCATATGTGAAGGTGACTGAACTGTTTTCATTGTCATAACAGGTTCTGCACTATAAGTTACATAATGATCCTTGGAGGCGAGAACTTGTTCATCTTAAGAAAGACTACGGCCTACCACAAGAATGCTTGATGAAAACAAACTGAAGAGTCATAACTTGATGAAAACTGATATGAAGAGATCAATTATGAGTGATGGGTTCAAGAGGCGAGAAGCAACTTGTAAAATTACTAGTTGCCGGCTTGACGACTGCTGCACAGCCTGAAACCATACAGTTGTGTGTGTCAACCTTGAAACCACATTTCCTGATTAATGTTACAATTCTTTAACACGCAAAGGAGGACAAAGAATACATTTTTTTTTCTCTAGAAAGTTATGTAAGAGTTGAATGAGTGTGCGTTACAGCAACTTTATATTCAAAATACAAAGTGATTGAAACTATAGATGTGTTTGTACAATCTTAGTTTTGTAATACAACCTCAGTTGTGAAACTGAGTAACAGAGCTTAATGGCACTCTCTATAAATTACGCAGCCGGAATGCATGGGTTTTTCTTCAGGAACTGTACATACGACGAGTAAAGAAGACTTCTTATAAAACTGAATAATGTTTTTTATAAATTTAATTATGTAATACAACTCTCTAACTCTTTCGTTGTATCTTAATTTTTTTAATTGTAATTTAAAATTTTTTTAATATAATTTATAAATTAAAAATTTTTTAAAAAAATTGTACATAAAATTAAATCTATTATAAAAATTAAAATAATAATATAATTAAATATATTATATTTTAATAAAAATTATATTACATAATTAAAATTTATCTGTTATACAAACTCAAAATGTAAAATGGGATAATGTTGTTTTACAAGATAATCATAATTCATGAATAAGTTGGATTTTATCATTCCATAGGAAGCATTCATCCCCTCCCAAAACCGTGACTCCCTCCTCTTTTGCTCCCTTTTTTTTATTTTTTATTTTTTTGACTCCGACATTTGATAAAACACTTCGACAGCATGAACCTGTCGTCGCTGAAGCTCAACCATGCCAGCCCTTTCACGGGCCCCATGTGGGTCCTTCGCAGGCCCTTTCTGCATCTCCACCGCAGCTGCGACGTCGTATCGTTTGAGCCACGGGCTGCTCCGTCCTCGTTGGCCGTCACTGCCAGCGAGACACCCAGTCGAATCGAATCATTGAGTCAGGTCTCCGGCGTTTTGGGCTGCCAGTGGGGCGACGAGGGTAAAGGAAAGCTTGTCGATATCTTGGCCCAGCACTTCGACATCGTCGCTCGCTGTCAAGTACCTTTCTCTTTATTAATTTTCTTAAAATCCTTTTTCTTTTGAAAAACGAAAAATTCAAACATTTTCTAAGTGCTCTGGTATAAAGGGCTTTTAAGTGCTTCGTGTGTGTATATCGTTATTGCTTTCCGCTTTAACTCTGATTTTTACCGTACGGTGTGTATCTTTTACTCCAATATGTGGTGCTGAACATTTTAGCATACATCGAATTATTGTGCGGTTCGGCTATTTGTTATTGCATTCCCCTTTAACTCTGATGTTTACGGTAGAGTGTGTTTCTTTTACCCTGTACATCATATCAGCATGCATCGAGTCCGTTAGGCTCTTTGTGAAACTTTGAAAACGTGTTTTTAATTTTGTTTTTTAAATTTAAATTTATGTTAGCTGGTTTCTAGCCCCTGGAAAATTTTAGTTTAGATTATTGGTGATCACAGGGTGGAGCTAATGCTGGCCACACGATCTATAATTCCGAGGGAAAGAAATTCGCTCTTCACCTTGTTCCATCTGGCATTCTCAATGAGGACACTGTATGTGTTATTGGAAATGGAGTTGTGGTGCATCTACCAGGTCTATTCAATGAAATTGATAACCTGGAGGCCAATGGGGTCTCCTGCAAGGGAAGGATATTGGTTTCTGATCGTGCTCATCTGCTCTTTGATTTCCACCAAGAAGTAGATGGACTTAGGGAAGCTGAGCTTGCTAAATCGTTTATTGGAACAACCAAGAGAGGAATAGGACCTGCTTACTCAAGCAAGGTGATCCGTAATGGTATTAGAGTAAGCGATCTGAGGCACATGGACACTTTCCCTCAGAAGCTTGATCTTTTACTATCAGATGCTGCTGCAAGATTCAAAGGTTTTAAGTATAGCCCAGACATGCTCAGGGAAGAAGTTGAAAGATACAAGAGATTTGCTGAGAGGTTGGAACCTTTCATTGCTGATACTGTGCATTTCATGAATGACTCCATTGAACAGAAGCGTAAGATTCTGGTTGAAGGAGGTCAGGCAACCATGCTGGATATTGACTTTGGTACTTACCCCTTTGTAACTTCCTCCAGCCCATCAGCCGGTGGGATTTGCACTGGTCTTGGTATTGCTCCCAGAGTTGTTGGTGACCTAATTGGTGTGGTTAGTGGATACTTTGTTTATCTACTCCTTTTGGTTTCACTTTTTCTTGTGCTGGGAATTTTTTTTTCTCTCATTGACAAATGGCTTGCTTCAAATACTATGTCTGTGGGTTCTCAGAATACTTTCATGTTGGGAACTGTGGATTATTTGATTTCTGTATTTACTTTTTTCCTTGATGCTAACATCTTTTCCTAAAAGGAAAATCCTCCAAGTGCTATAGAAGCCAAGTGTGCTTTTATAAGGGAAATTTTCTTGTGAAATGTCTCGATATCAAATGAGTTTATGTATCATTGTTGCTTGGATGAGTTTGTGATATCAATGTGAATCTTCATGACAGAGAATAATTTGTTTGTGGAGTTTTTTAATAGGATTTGTAAAAATGCTTTTTAGTAGTTCATGTCATTGAATTCCAGCTTTGCATTTTAGAATATTGCCAACAAGTTGCATGTATGGGAAAAGAAAACAAGTTTTTTCTACACTTGGTCTATATTTTTCTCTGTAGATATAAAAGCAAATGGTATTTTTTGAATGTAATAATTATGTTTGTGAAAAATATGAAAAATGTGCTTGTTAAAGTCTTTTCAGGTTCCTCACCGGTACTTCATGCAGGTAAAAGCATACACTACCAGAGTTGGTTCTGGTTCTTTTCCTACTGAAATTTTGGGTCAACGGGGTGACCATCTTAGGTTGGCTGGGCAGGAGTTTGGCACAACGACTGGTCGTCCTCGTCGATGTGGTTGGCTTGATATAGTTGCACTGAAGTACTGCTGTCAAATTAACGGCTTTTCTTCTTTGAATCTCACCAAACTGGATGTTTTATCAGAACTTCCAGAAATTCAGCTTGGTGTTGCTTATAAACAAATTGATGGTACACCAGTTAAATCTTTCCCTGCCGATCTTCTTCTTCTTGAGCAATTGAAGGTAATTTTAATCTTTCTCGACTCAGTGAGATATGTAATTTGGTTAATGGTTTTATTGTGTATGATTGAAGGCAAGTTTGATCTCTCTTATGCAAGTGATATCATTATCTGTATCACATGATTTTCTGAAATCCTAAGAATTGATCTGCAATGCTGTTAGGCAACTGTGTTGCAAATGCAGTATTTGACAGCAGTGAAATTATAGGTTTGATTTCATGTACAAGTACACTTTTGTTCATCCTTTTTAACTCTTGTGTTGATTCCTGTGTGTTTAGGTGGAATATGAAGTTTTACCTGGATGGCAGTCTGATATATCTTCCATCAGAAACTACTCAGACCTTCCAAAGGCTGCACGTCAGTTTGTAGAGAGGATAGAAGAACTTGTCGGGGTACCGATCAATTACATTGGCGTTGGACCCAGTCGTGATGCTCTTGTACTGAAGTGAGATGAGATAATTAATATGCAATTTCCTGAAAATTCTCATGGGAGTTCTAACTTAAGGTTTTGGTGTCCAAACATTAGAATCTATTTATTCCTCTGAGATATTTTGGAGGAGGAATAGAACTTGTATTAGTTTACATTGATTGGATGTAACAATAATTACGAACTCGTATTTATCTTTGCGCTGATATTTTGATCACATGAATGAATTTTTGTTGAGCTGTTAGAAGAGATTATCGTGCTGACACAAAAATTGGCTGAAGTCGGCATATCAGTATGGATAACCATTTCCAACAGGTATGATCTGTGGAGTCCCGGGTAGCCAATCTCAAATCCACTTTCAACAAGTGGTATCTTGCATGCCAAACAAGCCATATTCAAGGCATTGGCAGGAAAGAAACATGTAGCTGAGCTGAGAATACAAAAATATTGGACTTGTAGTTGAGTGCTGGATATGAAATATTGAGGGAGTAATGCCAGTTCTGGTTGGGACTTCGTACGAAGGCAGACAGGCTCAGTATAATGAAGCCACACAAAAATAATATAATCACATCTTACTAATGCTAATGCAATCATCTCAAAATCTTTTTTTGAAAAAATTCCATGAATTGATTTAACAAAGGCATTCATTAAATCATGCCAAAATTAGATTGTAGTAATAGCAATAACGAAATCAAGATCTTCCCAGAAAGCAGAACAAGTCACCGATCTCTCTCTGTTTATTGTCTCTAAACAACCGCAGGCAAGGCAACAGAGAAGCAGCAAAAGAAAATGGAGGGAGAGAAGACGAACAAGGAACCATAAGCTATCTCACTTCAACAATTCGTATCCACTATGGCTTCTTTAATTGATTTAGAAAAGATTCTCTTTTTCTTTTAATTCGTTTATTATACATCATTTTGATAACCAATCCATGAAACATTCTTTGTTTGATTATAGGAAGCAGAATATCGGCCTCTATCAGTGCTGGGGCGTCGGGAAATCTTGCTATAGCTCAAAAGCAGGGCTCCACAATTCTTAATTTGATGTGCGTTGATGCTCAGGTTTCTAAGGTTGACATGCGTTTACTTTTTGTCTTCTTCTGTTAGCCAAAAAACTGAACCCTTTTTTTTATCACTTATTTTTTGTTTTGTATTTGATCCTGATAAAAGACAGGACTGATGGTGAAAACTCTTCTTGAGTTTCAATCCAATAAAGGAGATGTTCTTCCTCCTCACAAGATGATTATTTTCTTTCCGAGTTTTTTCGTTATTGAATGATTATGGAAGCATCGGACGCTTATTTTACGTTCGTGTAGAAATAAATGTCTTAAGTTTTTTTTTACCGCATTCTGCATTTGAAAAGAAGGTTGGGGAGGGAATTTTTTACTTTTCTACCAGACAAGAGTGGAACATTTTATGTTTAGCCATCATTTATAGGTCTGACTTCAATGCAAGACCAGTACAGATACCGCATGTGTGATTGATAACATGTTACCAGTCTAAAGTTCAGTGTTATCTGGGCGACAATTCATGCTAGCATTTATAATATTACCATTATAATATTCCATGCTACTAATTTAATGTGTCGCATTACCAATCTGACATTCAATGTTAGTATAGGAAGATATCTAGCAGCATCAATACTGGAATTTGCATCCTGGGTTGTTTGTAATTGATCAATTATACATATAAGCAGGAGAAAAGAGATATGGATTGATTATCTCCCAGGGGATATGGATTGAATGTTATTTAAGCTCTAGGAAATGATCTTGATTTAACTTCTACTGAATGGTAATGAGTATATTTGTTGTTTCAAAATCCCCACTTACCCCTCTTTTGCAAACTTGTGACATATCTTTGTACCTGGTACAGTTTGGTATCCATGATGTAGTTGTGTCAAAACCAAACAAAGCTGATTTAGGATTTCCAGCTCTTGGACAAGGTGTAGTTTACTAGTTAAAGGTAATCTTGATTTTGGAACAAGATGTTGGATGTTTATGTTCTTGCTCATGTTTCCAGTCATAGATGATCATCCTTTTGGTTCTTTGCTGGTTTGGTGTTATTATGAACAGGGCCCTCAATTACTGTTGTTTTTGATGACATCCCAGAAGAGGGTTTAAATAGTCCTTTATGTTCGGAGAAGGTGGCAAATGAGGTATACTTCTTAAATTTTCTAATCTCTTTGTGTTGCATATTTCAGATGACAAGTCTTTTTTTTTCATTAAGTTTAAATGTTCCAGTTTCTTCCATATCTCCCAGAGTCACCTATTAAATGTTTATATGAAATTCTTAGTTGAATTTATATTAGGAGTATTATATTGATTTTTGTATTTTTCTTTATTTTACAAATTGATTCTGTACAAGCACAATATTCAGAAATGGTGTTATATTGAATTCTTAAAAACTTGTGGTCCACAAGGATTAGTTCTGTCATCGAACTGGATGAGTAAGCCTACTGAAAAGAGCACTATGCAGGTGGCATGTCATTGGATGAAGGATGCTTTAATTCAATTGAGCAAAGGTGTGCAGAGGGGACCTGCTTCCAACTTAATTCCTGTCTTGTTTGAAGAGACACCACTGACAATGTCATAGAAGGATGTTAGCTTCACATCTTTTAACTTCAACCGTGATCACTCTCAGGTGCACAAGCATACCCTTTATTGCTTCTTCCTCTACTGGTTGGTTACTGGTTTTCAGAATATTTATTTCTTCTATTACATGATCAAGGTTTGAAACATTTTGTTGTTAGAACATGTTGAATTTCCTAAATAATACCGAGATTTAATTATTTCTATTGTGCAGACACTTTTGTTCAATTTTTGGCGGTTGAGAATATATTTTTCTTCTTTTATTTGTAAATCTATTTCTTGTTGTAAAGGGAAAATTCTAGTTTTTGGTATATCTTAGCTTTTCTTGATCAGGTTCAATTTTCAAGTAGAGAAGTGCGCTTGGATGTTTGGGCTCAAATTAGGCAATAAGACTGTTGAACCTTGTACAGTTGATATCTTCATGAATTCAACACATTATCGGCATGAAATGAATGGTGAGGGATAACATAGGTCTCATGATTCATGTTTATATTTGTAATCCATGCATGTGTGCTCTGTGTATCTAGACATTCATTTGAAAGGCTTCTTGCATGTTTCTGTTCTCTAGAATTAAAGTAAGCTGTCTCTTTTGCCTTTTCTTCTCCTATCTATTTTTATATTTGTTCAAGATATGCCATTTCGAAGGCCCTGTCATCGAAACATGTTGTTTGCTGCATGGACCTCCTGGAACTGGAAAACCACAATAGTTATAGAAATTATCTTACAAGAAGTAAACATGGATCAAATATTCTTGGTGCTGCTTCGAATGTTGCTGTTGACAATATTGTTAAAAGACTTGTTCCTCATCGCTTTTTTGATGCCTTTATATATATATATATATATAAATTGATATCTTATGTCAAATCTTGACTTCAACTATGGTAAAGTATTTGGTTAACCAATATATGTTCCAATTTTATTGTTATCCCAATACTAGTCTTTTTTTTTAATGTAACCAAGGTATAACGTTATGAATAGAATACAGATCGTATGAAATGCACCCTGGTTCAATGTCACAGATTTGGGCAAAATTTGTCCACTAGTGGAAAACATATGTCATCACAATAAGGATTCATAGGTGGCTATGTCCTCCAAACTTGTGTAGACCTTTTATCCGATTGGACATGCAAGAAGTTTGTTTACCATTAGAGTTGGAAAAGCCGCGGCATAATTATACACCATTTTTGGCAATTGCCACAGATTGCTGGAATAGGTTGTTATTGAATGTATTTCAATTTCTTGCCCTAGGAATTAACTTGGTTTTTTGTGGTAAGTATCAAACCTTACATAATTTCATTTCAATTTCTAAGTATCAAACTGTACGTAATTTCATTTCAATTTCTTCGACTAGAGTAAAGTTGGTGAGACTAGGGCATCCTGTGCATTTACTACCATGTGTTGGAGATTGCATCGGATGCACAGGTATGTTCAAACCTTCAATTTTGGAAGAAAAACTTGGATAATGAAATTCCAATTTTTCATTATTATATTTGATACATTTTCAAATACTCCCATTTGCATGGTACACATGTTCAAGTATAGTACTCCTTTCCCCTTGTTATAATTCTATAGGACTTTCCTTCTGCCTTCTAGTTACTGAATATGATGGTGTGATGGGATATTTCCTTCTGGAATATGTAGTTGGTTAGTGTTCTTACAAACTCAGCGGTTTACTGTAGGTTCTGCAAGGGGATAATGGTGTTTTTGTAAATGACATTCAGAAAGAAATGAAAGTATGAAACTAGATGCTGAATTATTTATATTTGCTCTTCAAAGAGATGTTCTCTTTCCTATTTTCTTGAAATTTTATGATTTACTTTGAGCTTTGATGTGAGAACTGTATGGAATGACTATTTATCACTCCTGTAAGCTAATCCATTCTGATTTTCATGAGAAATCATTGATGGGCATTCTTCTTGAAAGTTTCTTCAGAAGCAAGAATAAGTTCCATGCTTGCATAACGAGATGATTTAGATTGTGGTATAGTATCCGAATATGCTCTTTCATTTCTTCAGGTGTTAAGTGGGAAGTTGTTGAAAGCCAAAGACAAGAGCACACGGAGAGACATCCTGAAGGAGCTTAGGGCTCTTTACAAGGAAGAGTGTAAAAGAAAGCAGTTAGCTGTGACTGATGTGATTAAAAATGCAGAGGTCTTGTTGACAACTCTGACTGGTGTGGTTTTTCATAAGCTGGATAATACTTCATTTGATTTGGTGATTATTGATGAAGCTGCTCAGGCACTTGAAATAGCATCCTGGATAGATTTACTAAAGGTATAATTGGTGCTTATTGTAGGCATATATGCATAAGCTTTTGGATAGGAAAACATATTTATGAACTTAAAAAATAGTCTCGGGAGTATAAATTTTACTTCTACCAGTTTGTTATAAATATATT
Source organism: Xylocarpus granatum (assembly GCA_019650275.1). Lineage (NCBI taxonomy): Eukaryota > Viridiplantae > Streptophyta > Magnoliopsida > Sapindales > Meliaceae > Xylocarpus > Xylocarpus granatum. The sequence continues at coordinate 152,176 of BNST01000555.1, read as the reverse complement.
CTTTTGACTGGCTATGGTAACATGAATATGGTCCTTAAAAATATTGATATAATTTTTTTTTACGTCCAAAATGTGTTTTTTTTTAATCAGTTAATATATATTGGGTGAATTGATGAAATCTTCAGTAGCAGAAACTATGCAACTATGATTCAGTTCAATCTGGTACAAGACATTTGTTTCAGGGTTCAAGATGTATACTTGCAGGAGATCATCTACAGATTCCTCCAACCATCCACAGTGTGGAAGCTGAGAAGAAAGGATTAGGAAGAACCCTCACTGAACTCCTTGCAAATCTTTATTGAGAAGAAGTCATGTCTATGCTCACTGTCCAGTATTGCATGTATGAGCTTATTATGAACTGGTCATCTGATGAGCTTTACAACAGTAAGATACCACAATCTTGTCTCGATGTGAGTGATACATATTAGTTAAAACTACTTAAGTCATCTTAAGAATAGATGGTTAGACACCTCCAGTTCATCTGTATTGTTACTCATCATGCTATATCCTAAGGCATAAATTAGTGTTTCACAATTGTACTTGATGAGTTTAGAACATTGATATGTAGGAGCACCTTCTTTCCTCGGACTTTATTTTGTGTCTTAAGTAATTGTTGTGTTTATGTTAGATTGACTGCATACAGGGAGCCTTTTATTATCACGGGAATTATTCAGTCTGAATTGTACTAGAATGCCAACTCAGTTAATTGTGACCCTGAAAACGTGGCTAAATCCATTTGAGCCAACATCGATGGGGGAATTGTATAAAGCATCATGGGAAGTTATTCATCACGTAAGTTTTGCATCTTTTAATAACTAGTGCAATGTGTCATGTTTCGTGCTTGTGTTTATGTAAAATCATTAACAACCTATTGATTTTCCTCCATTGAATCATTGTCATGTACTTAGAAGATCCTAATTGTTTGTTCATTTCACTATTTACTGTTGATCTTCCAGTATTATTATTATTTTTTTTCCTGAAATGTCCCCCCCTTTTTGCATGCAATGGGGAAGCCCACGTCAACAAAATCAATTACTGTTCTAGTTTTGTTACATGCTTACCTTCAAATTCCTCCACTGTTTAAAATAAAGCGAAAGGTCAGTAGCACAGATCCGACAAAAAAAAACCAGCAAGTCTGCAACAATGAACTTCCACCATTTCCATCCTCTGCAGTGAGTTCTACGGCGAGCCTCTGTCAACCTGGCTCTAGTGATCAAAGTAAATAAGTTTCTCCTTTGATTCTTTAGTACGACCAGGGGTAAGAACTAACTGATAATACATTACTAATACCATATAGTGAAGCTAACCAGTAATCTTTAGTACTACCAGGGGTAAAAACTAACTGATGATACACTACTATTACCATATAGTGAAGCTAACCAGTAATTATGGACTAGTTTAACTGATAATATAATATATTTCTATTACAATATGGAGAAGCTAGCTCCAACTTCAAAATCAGCTGATCCTTTCAAAAGTTCCAGATGGAAGTGGGCAAAGTCATCTCTTCTTGGTTATCATAAAGCTGGAAGCAACCAGCTTCTGCTCCTTGGTGATCTGCAATTCCACGCATCTCGAGCAGTGCATCCCAATTGAAACTCTTGTCTGCAAATGCTGCAAGTTCACCATAATCTTTCATTGAGGATTCTTGTGCTGCTACGGAACTTTCTGTCCCATCAATATCCTCGGGTTGACGCTGTTCTTTCAATATTCCTAGCTGCTGAAGGAACTCGTTCAGATCAATCTGTTTCTTCTCTTCATGATTTACCAGCATATTTTCCGATAAAATTTCCGCATCTTTCTCCTTCTCTTCTACGTGGGTTTTGTTACTGACAGGAACTTCAACTGTTGATTGACATGAAGATGAACTACTAGAAGAAGTTCTCAGAACCCCATTTTTCTTAAGTTCCTCCAGCCTTTGGTGAATAACATGAACACTAGGTTGAGCATTTAGATTAAGCAACCCGCAAGAAGGATACATAGAGACGAAATTCTTGGAAGGAATCGATGTGAACTTCTGTGATTTTTTGTTTGTTGGACTATTGTTATTGGAGTTGGGTTGAAGATGAGGAAGATTGAGATAAGCATCTGGGCCATATAATTTCCTGGCAGCTTCATCATAAGCCATGGCAGCTTCTTCAGCAGTTCCAAAAGAACCTAACCAGAGTCTGGTTCTCTTCGTTGGCTCTCTGATCTCAGCAACCCATTTGCCCCATGTTCTTTGCCTGACTCCTCGATACTGGCAAGAAGCATTGAGGGGGCCGCCTTTTCCTCTGGTTGGACCTTTCTTCCATGGCTTTAACGGAGATTTTCTGAAATTTTCCATGGAGAATTTGGGGTTGAAATGGAAGTGAAAGCTCAGTGAAGTAAGAAAAGAGAGGGAGAGAGCGAGGCAATGTGAAAGAAAGGCGCGGAATATGTAGGGAGTGAGAGTGCAGTTTGATTTAAATGTAGTCACGTTTGGGTAAAGCTTTTCAAGCCCCATGCGACCGTTAAAAGTCAGATTATTTCAAATCTAGGATTTCTCTCATTTATTTTTTAACCAAAAAATTAAAAATAAAACTCATTCTTCTCTGAAACTTTCTTCTTATTATTATTATTATTTTTTTAATATCTAATACATGAGTAATTTGCTAATATATACTTTGCACGCATGCCCACGCAAACACAAAATGTGATTTAATAAAAAAAATATAATTAATTATATAACATAATTAAATAATATTTTATAAAAAAATATAAAAATATAAAATATTTATTATATAATAATTAATTATTTTTATTATATATAAATATACGATAATAAATAATGAATAAATACGTGCATAAATTTAATAATAAAATTTAATCAAATGTGAACCAAAAAGAAGTACTAAATTGTACGTATGGAATGTCGATATTCCAGAATCCCAAATCTGATCTGTTCTTTTCACTCCTGAAATTTCCTACTGCAAGAGTTAATTGGATTCAGGCATTGGTATGCGGTGGGACAATCATAGAATTCTTACTTTAAAAACTTCCAGACTGTTATTCCATCAAATCGACAGAGAAAATATTTGTACAAGCAAAGCAGCTCACGGGTCAAGAATTTTCATTTTCACTATTTCCTCAGAAAAAACCAAAACAGAAGTCAGCATTAGATTGGCTAGAAACCTCCTCAAATTTATTCATCAATACAGCCAACCCAACCCTCTGCGAACCCTGTCGATTTAACAAAATTATGGGTAAAACTTGGTTCAATCTTTGTTTTTTTGGGCTTCAGGAGTAATGCATGTGGGCATGAGAGTGAAGTGATTGCTTTAATTGAAGTCTGATAAACAGAGGTTGAAAGTATGCACATTCATCTCCCTCGGATTCTGTTTTCTACTCTACTAATCTTCTCTACGTAAATTTCAAAACCCACATGAAATGATAACAGAGGAATTGAATTTTACCACCACCTCAGATCACAAAACATTTTTAATTTTCACGAGCTCAATTTCACATGTTGTCCTGCCAATCACAACCTGATTCCCGGGACTCACTTCACCCTTATCCCATGCAATGCCAATATCTCATTCTATTCTCTACTTTCTTTCTCCATGCCTGCAAGCACAGCAGATTCTTGAGTCATAATTGTCCAACAATACTGCCTTATTCTAACCATAAAAATATATTGTTTTACCCTCTAATCTGTAATCAAGATCAAATTTATAGCATCCATTTTGTACTTCAAGAAACCACACTAAACGTTATTCCACAGTTTTACCAAGTTCCATCCTCGAAGACTTGTCTGAAACTGCACCCAATTTCGATCTTGAAACCAAAAATGATCCGGAGTGCAGACTGAGCAATTCCTTACAGCGTTTCAGTTATGTATGCACTCCAACTTGATTCATCAAACCAATCTACCACGAACGATCATTATTTATATCCACTACCAAGTGCAATAACATTTGATATCCCCTCTTATTCAACCTCCTAAAAAAACATGCACAATCAATATAGAAATCCATTCACCATGGATGTTTCATTGTTACATTCCGCATCGAGGATGGATAAATTTTAACCGCATTAGACACACTAGCAGTATGATGCCTGTGGCTTGCCACAGCCAAGCACTGAATAACTGTTGCCAACTCTCTGTCCAAACCTCGTATAAAATAGGAAATACGTAATACCCACTGTTGAAAGCATAGGTTGATTTCGGGCACATGGCCCAATATATTAAATACGGGTAACCATATGGTTGATGACCCAATCAAGATTGTTTTTATTCATTCATTTTGGTCATACTTTTACTAACTTGAAAAATGCATCAGTTAAAATTTTTGTAAACATTTACTTTTAATAAAAATTATTTATTTTTCAATTTGTATTTAATACCAAATAATTTCATCCCACAACAACTGTAACTCTTAAGTCTATGTGGCAGTTTGGAAGGGCTCACTTGCTAAATAAGCTTTCTCCTTTTTCTATTAATACAATTTTCTTATGCCAAAAGAAAGAAGAAGAAGAAAACAATAAATAGCATCCGCAATAACAATGATGATCAATGGATGTCTTTACAATTCAATCCTCAAAGGTTCCATCATCATGGACAATTACTAAATCTACGTCCTACTGAAAACATACTATATTCTACAGAAACGGAGATCAAGTAGTAAAGTTAAGAGTACAACTAAAATATCCGCACAATCTTAACTATTAGGAGCAATAAAAAACACTAGTTCCCCAAAAGTTAAAAAGAAAAAAAAAGATATAGGAAATATATTTACACGAGCAAACTGACCAGGACAACAAAACTTCATTTAGACCTGGGGCTTCCTTTGCACATGTTTCTCCATTTATCCTTCAGGTCAATTGTTGTACGGCCACTCAAAAACACTGAACTACCAAACTCTAATATCTTCTTCCATGGAATATTTCTTTCATCGGCGCTAGCAAATTTCCACACTCCCTTCTGCAACAGCAGTAGCAATGGTTACTATGTAATATTACCTAACTAAAGGATGGAAGATAGAAATGTTGGCACTAAATGAGACAACAGATTCGGAAGAAAATCCACAATCTAAAAGTTCATAATCAGAATTCTAATCCTAACAGACTTTTCATATTCATCATGCCTATGATATAGGAGATATGCAAAAAAAAATCAAAAATTTAAAAGAAATAAAAAAACTAACGTTGTTTACAATCCAAAAGGTTGGATTTGATGCCTCTGCTCATCTAATTTTTGTAAGCATTAAAGGATCTTTTGATATGCATGTGTTAATTATTTTATTTGTTGGTTAAGATTTGTTTTCAAATTTTAATAACTATAAATCGAGTAAAGAATTTCAAACATCCAAAGAATGATGCAAAATTCAATGATCTTATACAGTATGATATGCAGAAGAAAGGAAGTCTATAACATTATCTTTTAGCTGACATATTCAGGGAGAATTACCTTTAGCATCTCTTCCTCTTTAGTTGTCCATGGAACTTTCTTTCGTCTCAACTGAGGAATAGCTGGGTATGCACTGGAATAAGAATAACATTTACCATCAGTTATATAATATCATTTCAATGAAATGTGCAACTAATACTTTCTAGTTAAGCCGTGCTTATTTCCTGAAAAAGAGAAAACAAAAGCATTTCAGCCGACAAGAAAGAAACTTACTAATGTGTTTCTCGCCTTCGGAATCGTATCTGGTAATTAGAAATTATAAACTTATCATTTTCACCTTCAGAAGTTTCCTCTCCGTCAATATTAAGAGCAACAACAGGTTTCTCAGAAGGATCACCGCTTGCTTGCTGTAAATCTTCCTTCTGAATTTTGCCTTCGGCATCTGTACGATCTGCAGGGACATCATCTATATTCATGCTGGTCCATTTATCACGGTCAGACTTTGGGTCAGGTGGTGCTTGATCCTTGTCTCCATCAAGACCTCTTTCAGATGGGCACTCCTTGACCATATTTTCTTCCATTACCTTTTCTCCATTGGATACAATAACTCTACCACCAAAAACATTTGCCTCTTCTTCTCTACAAGGTGAATTGCCATTAACACATGATGCAAAAGGCTCTGATTGTTTCTTACTACCTCTGACTTGCTGACATACATGGTCATTAACATCATGTAAACATTGACCATTTTGATTTTCTTGATTGTTTTCTTGCCCTCCCAGATGCCCATTCTCATCAATGTCTTTATCTCCATTGCTTCTTGAATAATTCGGATCTTTCCTGTGTAATCTGTCAGCAAGATCCTTTGGATGACCCTCCAAGCCCATTTGAATAAATGTAGATAGTTCCTTCCTTGCCAAGGAGGCTTTTTTCTTAGCTTCAAGGAAAGCTGAAATGGCGAGAGAATATGCACAAAAGGGGCAATGAAAGTTACCCCTTTCATCAAATTTTGCAGGAAAGCCCAGGCAGTTTTCATGCACCACCAATGGGCAACTACTGGTGCCACAAACTAACAACTGACCATCTTTGTTACACTTCACACAAAGGTTTTGTTCTGTCCAGCTACTTGTAGCCAAGGAATCATAACCTAATGAAAAATTAGAGCTCAAAAATTGACTCTTCTTCATGGAAACATCAATTCTTTCATTGTGATATTCATCATTATCGCTTGACATTTCTTCTCCATGAGAAGGCTCCAATTCACCTTTGGAATCATCCACAGTATCTTTTTGTTGAATTCCCTCTGAGGGTGCACCAGTCGATGTTCTTGGTTCACTACAATTAGCTTCATTGACATTTTGAACAGGTTCATCTTGAGGCATTTTTTCAGCATTTTGACCATCCACTGCTTGATTATGCTGGATCTGATCATCATTAACATCACCATTCTCCTGAAGCCTACTCAAGTCATCACACTTGTCAGAACCATTCTCAGGAAACTGGCTTCCCTTCATGCCTTTGTCTTGAGATTGGTTTGCAATGTAACCTTCTTCTCCAGCAACTGCAACAACGCTTCCAGAGTGATATTCCATTGTTTCTTCGTCACAACGAGGAACTGAGATCTGCACTACTAATTGACTATTATTGATTGCATCTGGCTTGAGCTTTTTCGCATTATGATTGAAATCAGATCCCTCTTGGACTACAGTAGTGTGTCCTGCCATCTCTCCAGCAGCCATGTCATTCCTATCCCTCTTAGAAGGTAACACATTTCTGCTATGAAAATCATCACCAGTTGAAGGAACCAAATTTTCTTTTTCTGATATAACTTGGGCATTATGATCAAGATCAGCAACACGGGCTCTGTCACACTCATTTTCACATGTCAATCCACTACTTTCCTTCAATGAGGCAGCCAACAGATGTGTTCCTTCAAGAATTGTATCTTTCAGCTGTTTGTTAACCAAAACAAAACACACAAATGCAAACGAGTATTTCTAGCTCATAATTCCTTCCCTTCAACAAGAAAAACAATTAAATAATTAATTTTAAATAAAAATTACCTCCTGTAGAGCACATTTAGGCATCAATGCTCTTTTATGCATAACAAATGGATGAACATCCCATTTCAAAAGCTCTGGTCCAGCCATTTTCAGATCTGAAGCTGATGTCTGATGAGCAGGATTATTTCGACCCAACATCAAAACAAAACTAAGATTTATATGTTTTCACAAATGGAATGGTGGAATAAAATTTTTTAATTCTTTATGACAACCAAAATATTTACAAAAAACAGAATCAGAGACGAAATTGAAATATACTTCCTGCAGTATGTGCTGAAGAACGTCTTCACAGCTTTCTGACAAAGCAAACCCAACTTTCTTCTCTGTTTCAGAAAGACCATCATCATGACCTTTATCACAAGGACCAAACAAATCCTCCAAACATCTCAAAGCAACCATTTCCCTTGTGCTTTTTGCCAGATAATCTGGTAATTCCGGAGCCATTTCAATCAAATCTGAAACAAGAAAGCCATATCAAACACTATTCCTTACTCCTAAACGCCAATCAAAATATCATATCCAACCTCAAGTATATATTCGTGCATGCATGCACACATACCATGCAAAATAGATGTGTCTACTTCCTTTATGCTGGCCAGATACTCAATTATCCAAAGCCACGGAATGCTTGAACCCACAGAAGAAAAATCAACCAGACTATCCATCTTTCATCAAAAACAAAATTTTCAACCTTAGCCGCGCACTTGTTCCATAAACTGGAATTCAGCTGATTAGGAAGGGCTAAACCTATCCACTACAACGACTTAAACATAAATTGTTGGAATACCGTAATAAATAAAAATACGTTTAACTGCGTAAGTTCCGTCTTTGAAAGCTAATTAGAAATTAAGCATTCAAATAAGGAATTTTTCCAGTATTCAACCTAGGTTAATGGACAAGTTGAAAACTTGAGTAATTTTCCCTGATATTTTCAGCAATCAGAGAGAAAAAGAAGAAATTGCATGTAAAGCTCATACCCGGCAGAATCGGATGTTCTGGAAGCAATAAGCGGGGAAGAGAATCGAAGGGTAAATAGCGTTAACGTTGGGCGTTCAAACTATTTGAATCGCATGCTCTGTAAACGTACGAAAAAAGAATCGCTCTGGGTGTAATCAAGAGTTGATTTGTTTCTTTGGATGCAAATATGTAGGAGAGGGCAATTCATTTAATTTAGGGTTATTTTTGGGATTGCGAGAAAATATTTTAAATTTTAACTAAAATTTGGCCATATTATTTTAGAATAATTAATTTTTATAAAATTAAATATATCAAAATTAAATTATTTTTATAAAATTTAAAACAAATATAAAATATATATATATATATATATATAACATAAATATAAATATTAGACCATTTTTAAAATATATCATAAAAATTTTAAAATAATTTTTTAAAAATAAAAAATAATAATAATACCCGTGAATACCCCCCCGCAACAAAACCCCTCGAGTTAATAACTCGTAAGAAGATACACGTGCGAGCGAGTCAGGCGTTAAATAATCTGTGTCATGAGGTGCTTGAATTGATTGGGTTGAATGGGATTGCAGCTGCGTTGGAGTGCTTGACATACTTATTAAATAAGAAGAACAAGGCCGAGAAAAATATTTTTAAAATTATTTTTATTATTATAAAATTATAATTTCAGTAGCACGTTTATTGACTTAGATATAGTAAACAAACGGAGGTTTCTTATGTTTTATTTGATATTAATTTTAAAGTAGCATTTTTAAATTTTTTTTAAAAAATAAAATAATATTATTTTTTAATCTCAAACATATGTGTGTGTATATATATATAATAACTACATTATATTTTTTAATTATTATAATTTTTAATTAAATCTTTTTTTATAAATAAATTACACACTAAATTATAAAAAAAATTTAATTTATTAATAACGAGAATAATGTGGAAAAAGTTTTACGATTAGATCTAACATTGATAAATTACGATTGCATTGGAGTGTAGTATGAGATGGTCGAATATGATAAACGTCAACAACACTATTTTCTCTAATTAAATTAAACGATCACACGATAAGATTAATCAACTTAAAGCTTTAAAACTTTTTGATTCGCGAGAGCAGAGAGGGTATAGACTAATTTTTACTGTTAGGCATATGACACAAGAACGAGCTACCATTGAGTTGGACCACAAGACTATGGTAAATGTCAAATTCTATTACAGCCTGCCTTGTTTAAATTAAATACCCATAAAATATGGAAGAAGGGCGACCTAAGCCATTGATAGAAGAGTTTTGACGAGATCGAAGGAGAGGACACAAGTCAACAAATAATAAATATGTGTTGACAATGCTGTAACAAGCACATGGATATCTGACACGGGAACATATTGTAATTTTCTTATGATAATTATGCAACATTATATTTAGAATTTATGGTTAATCAGTTTGCCGTACAGCTAAAAGAAAACAGATGCTAGTTACAATATTGTTTGCCAGTTGGGATAAATTCAGTAACAGCGAACCAAAACTAAGAAATCTTCTCATCAAACAGGTTAACAAATTCATGCTAAGTCGAAATCTCCTCCATCCAAACTTAATTAACACAAATCTACAAGGAGGAAATTAATGATGTAAAACCCTAATCGAAAAAATTAATTTAATACCATAAACATGAGTCAACATTTGATTTTATTAGGAGAATCCAAATCGGGAATAATTATTGACAGCATCAACAGCAATACATGAAATTGTATAAACGGAGAGACACTACTGATTTACAATCACAATCAACAAAAAGAGGTTTGGTCTACCTGGAGAAGGTGAAAATGGAGTGAAAGATACGAGAACAGGCGAGGCGAATGCGGGGATACGTTCTGAGAGTGTGTAGGGAGGTGTGGCGGAGAAAATCTTCGATGGTTTCGACGAATGGGTTTAGGCTTCTGATGGGTCAAAGGCACAGCCGAGAAGGCCACCGTCAACAATAGTTGCAGCATCTGAAGAAGAAGAAGAAGAAAGGAAACGAAAAAGAGAGATGATTAGCTTATACCAACTCAAGCCGCAGAGAGCGAAGATCAGATTGCTTTGAAATTTGTTTGCATTGTTGATGATGATCATTGATGGTTGATGGATATATATATATATATATATATATATATATATATATATATAAATGACTAACAAATGAGATTTTAGCATTACAGCAAAATTTTAAGGGTATTTGAGTAATTATGGATGCCAGCTGCATGGTCCGTTGTTGGTTCACAGTTATGCTTTCCTTCGAGCCGAAGGCGTGCCAATTTAGTTGATTTTTTATTTTCAAGCCATTGACTTCTAAAACCTCAGCGGCCTTGACACGTGTTTGTCATTGTAAGAGAACCGCCAATACCTTTCAATTCCGTGTGATTTGAGGAGAGCGGACAAGGAGCCCGTCCGTCTCATATCGTGTCTCAACCATCTACTTGACGAAGCCTTCACATTAGCATCAGGATAAGATAACGTATGACAGCTTAGACTCTCAAAAGAGGAAAAAGCTAAAAGCCCCGCAATGCAGATCCCAACAAAACAGACAATGACAGCAAAGTCAATTACCACGATGTAACTACTGACTGAAAATAAACAAGCTTTCATCGTTAGAATATCCTGTGAACCAGCATCATTTTCTAACTGAGAGCAAGCGACTGGAAGGAGCACCTGCAGAAACGAAAAGTTAAACATGGCAGGTGAAAATAAGAAGCATAATGAACAAATTTAGCAAAGTTGGAAAAACAATGAAGCAACAACCATGCATCAAAGTTATTTCATTTTAATCAAAAAGCATGCTGTGGATTTCAATTTGTAAGTGGAAACAGAAAATGACAATGAACCAACTAAATTTTTGCTAGGTTAAGTTGAAATTTTGTGTTATTTTCTTCCAAAGAAATTTTTCTTTCCTCCACTTCAACTTTATGTGTTGTCTTGTACTAAAAAATAATTCAATCTAGTTTTGGTTTTATGTAGTTGTAGGTGATCCAGCAAATGTAACTCCAGACCCAATATTCATATTCGTACTCTTATCTAGGTGTAAGTGGTGCAGCCATTGCTCAAGTTATTTCCCAGTAAGTTCTATCTTTTCCCTAACAATAATATGTTTGTCTCTTTTAGGACTTCTTGGTTATGCCATGGCTCTGATTCCTAAAAATTCTTTGGTTTCTTCAACTCGATTTACGACTTGATTTTTATTTGTCATCCATGATACTTTGTGAGAACTGATTGAAAAATTTGATCCCTTAACCTCCAAGTTTCAAAGACCTACAATTTAGTCGGTTTCTTAAAAACGATGAAGAGTTAAATTGCCCCTCTTTTACTTTTTTTTTGGGGTACTTCTTAAGTGAAGTCGTGCCTTTGCTATTGCAGATTCCTCAATGGATACTTCATTAACGATATAGTTCACACTTTTTCATTAATGATATCAAATTACAACTTCAAAATTCTTAGGACAGGCTATGTTCGTTAAGTGGAGAAGTGCCCCAAACAATCTAAATGCCACATTCTGCCAATTTCCCAATCTAGTGAAAATATATTTATACGAGTTATTCTTGGCTTGCAGAAGTTCCAACCGTCGGATTATCTACATTTATGAGTGGTTTTCCCTTTTTTCCCCTGCCGTTCAAGTAAGAGGCAGCTTATATCAACTTTAAACTTTTACCCTGTAGCTTTTTCTGTGGTAGTTAACCACCTGATTTCTTTGTTTTCATTTGTATTACTAGTGTGTTGTCATGCAACTTCATGAATTTTGATCTTTGATGTCATTACAGGTGTTTTAACCCGATTTCTCTCCTTTTCCTTTGCCATATACTCTTCAATTTTGTACTCTGGATAATCTCTTCTAGTTAATGGGACAACAGAAACTAAGACTATTTACATATATTTGTTACCATATATAATTTGTGTGCTTTCATTCAGGATTTCTGGTAATGGTGAGGGTAATTGCTGTGACGTTCTGTGTGACGCTAGCTGCGTCATTGGCTGCAAGGCAGGGTCAACATCAATGGCTGCATTCCAGGTTTGCTTGCAGATTTAGCTGGCTACGTTTTTGCTTGCAGATGGGCTCGCTGTTGCTGCACAAGTAAGAATTACTTTCCCTGCTGAATTCAACTACAGTTATGGTAATCTGCATTTTACCATCCTAGACTGGAAACTCTAAATAACAAATGTACAAATAAACCATATCATGATAGGAGAGAGGGTTCCTTGAAGTAGTTGGGAATTAATGCCTGAATATTTTAGTAGACTCGTTTCAATTCTAGAAAGAAGATACATAGAGCATATTAAAGACTGTTTTATGCATACTGTCATTTGCTGTTTCCAGTTTTCCGAGTTGTTTGCGCATCATTTGCCTTTCTGGTTTGGTGAAGGTTCAGTATAGTGCAAAGCCTCCATTTTCTTTTCATTTGTCAATGAATTCCTTTTCTTTTGATAAAGCAAAAATCTAGCTATTTTCTTATTTAGTCATTTCGATCATGATTGATCTGACTTCTTGCACATATTTGCCAAAAATTTCTATTCACAAGTTGCTTTTGATTTTCGGTACTGTTTGAATTTGAATGAAACATAAACTGCAGAATAGCTCTAAGGCTCTGCTATGATGCCATCTTTAGTCACTTTATATTATTCTCTATCTTACCACCTCTTACCGTGTTAGAATCAAAATTTCTAAGCATGTCAAGGTTTAACATTATCTCCATGTAGTACATGCCACTAAAATTTGGCCTCCTTTTCCAAGTGTGTTGGTGAAAAAGGATTATGATAATGCCACAACCACTGCTTCTCATTGCTGTAGGTAAATTTTGAGATAAGCATTACCTTTCTTTCTCTTTTTTCTGTTTCTTCTGTTAACATTGGTTCTCAATTGCTTATGATTCTATTCACAGTTGGGTGTGGTTATGGGGCTAGTTGTTGCAATCTTAATTGATCACAACCGACGAGAATCAATTTTTCAAATATCTGGTGCGTATGAGAGTTTTTCTTCAATTTCCAGCAGCTGGGAATCCTTAATTGCTTTCTCAATACAGTGATTTTATTCAACAAACAATACACCCAATATGAAAAACTTAACCAAATGCAAAAAACAAGAAATGCAGCACAAGAACAGAAAGATGATTCCAGAAAAATAAGACTTGAATTCTTTATTCAACAGAAAAATTACAAGAAAAAAATGGAACTTTACTACCTCTCAAACTCATTTGTTCTTTTTTTTCCCAATTTTTTTCTCCTCTCTTTTCCGATTTTTCTCTGAACCCAGTTTTCAGCTCATGCTTCTAGTTACGTTACAGCTAAAATCAACTAATACAGCTGAGCACAATAAACTGCTGCCATTTCATCATAAAAAAAAACTAGTTGCCACATCTTCAACTGAAAAGAAAATACATCACTTAGAATTTAATTCAGCAAAAATTTTGAAATTTTGAATTACATCCTACAAAACACTACCTTAATTCTAAATTTCACATTCAAGGTTTCTTTCTTCTATCATCAGCATACTTAGTTATCTTCATGATCCATGTCTTTCAACCATCACTTCCAGAAACTAACTCATGCTTCAACATATTAACTTTTTCCATCAAGCTTCTATATTGAGTAACTTCAAGTGCTGCTTGAATTTTGCCCCTGGTATAGCATTGGTAAGCATATCTGTAGGCTTATCTGATGTATTCACCTTCTACAAATTCACTTTACCTTTAGCTATCAAGTCCCTTATAAAATGCAACCTTACATCAATGTGTTTAGTTCTTTCATGGTACACTTGATGCTTTGAGAGTTATATTGCACTGTCTGTCACTCATTCTTGTTTAAATCCCAACTCAGCCATAATGCCTTTTAACCATAATGCTTCCTTAATTGATTCAGTGACTGCCATATACTTAGCTTCAGTGATGATAGTGCAACTACAGCCTGCAATGAAGACTTTCAGCTAATGAGACAATCAAAGACAATGAATGCATAACTTGATAATGACCTCCTTTAATCAATATCTGCTACATAGTCCGAACCTACAAATCCTCTCACATAATTAGCAGAATTTTCGTTAGCTTTATATACTAGGCAAGTGCTAAGACTTCCCTTCAGGTACCTGAGTATCCATTTTAGAGCATCCCAATGTGTCTTTCCAGGTTTCCCAGTGAATCTGTGGACTATACTTAATGAGTATACTAAATTCAGTCTTGTACAGACCATAGCATACATAAGACAACCTACTAAACTAGCATGTGGCCTTGCAGATATGTATTCAGCATCAGCTTCGGACTTTCGTGATTGATCATTTGATAGTTTAAAATGAGCTGCAAATGTAACACTAACAAGTTTAGCCTACTTCATGCCAAACTTCAAAAGCATTTTGGCTATGTAGTGCTCCTGTGACAATCTGAGCACTTTATCCCTTCTTTTTCTTATTACTTCAATCCCTAATATCCTCCTTGCAATACCAAGATCTTTCTTTTCAAAAGTTGAACTTAACTGCTCCTTTAATTCTGAAATTTTTTGCTTATCACCACTAGCAATGAGTATATCATCAACATAGATGAGTAAATATATCATATTCATGCAGGTTTAACCTCTGAAATACACACAAGAGCCATAAGAACTTCTGGTATATCCATTACTCTTCATGAATTCATGAAACTTTTAAGTTCCACTGCCTTGAGGATTGCTTAAGTCCATATAAGGACTTTTCAAGCAAGTAAACACAATCCTCTTTACCTTTCACAATGAATCTTTCGAGTTGATTATAAAAATCTCCTCATCAAGATTCCCATGTGGAAACACGATCTTGACATCAATCTGCTCCAATTCTAAGTTAGAAACAATTACTGAAGTAAGCAAAATTCTTATGGAGATGTGTCTTAGCATAGGAGAGAATACCTCATTGAAATCTACTCCTTCCTTTTGGGTAAATCCCTTTGCTACTAACCTTACACTTTATTGAGCCTGAATCTGTCACATCTTCTTTCCTTTTAGACACCCACTTACATCCTATAATTCTCCTATCGTTAGGCTTTTGAACAAGCCTCTAGGTTTTGTTTTTGATCAAAGAGTTCATTTCATCTGTTATGGCTTGTTGCCATTCTCTAGATTCTGAACTTTTGAGTGCCTCTTCAACTGTCGTAGGTTTAGTTTTATTCAATTCCTCAGCAGTAACTAGTGCATAGGCTCTAAGGTCAGCATATCCATACCTCTCGGATGACTTAATCTGTCTCTTACTAAATTATAATCATCTTGATCAACCTGATCTGAATGTGTGTTATTCTGCATTGGTTTTGGCTATGGCAGGTTTCCATCATCTAGCTCTACCTCAAACTAAGTATTACTTGAGCTCAGAGGTGCAGAAACTAAGCTACCTACTTCCTTGGCTTCATTTCCAAGCATTTCAAATTCATGGAAGATGACATCTCTACTTTTAACACACTTACCATGCCTCCCATTATGACATCAAATCCTATAGCCTTTAATTCCCTTGGGGTATCCAGCAAAGACCCCTTTTATGGCTTTAAGGTCTAGTTTTCTTTGCCGTACACGAGTATAGGCAGTACAGCCAAATACTTTTTCATGGCTTTCTGGATCATAATTCCTCAAGAGTTTTGAAGTTCAAGGCTGAAGAGGGACACTTATTTAGGATATATGCAGCAATTGTAACTGCTTCCGCCCAAAACATTTTTGACAACCCAGAATTTAGTAGCATACATCTTGTTCTTTCTAATAGAGTCCTATTAAGTCTGTCAGGGAAACCATTTTGCTGAGGTGTGAATCTCACTGTTTTGTGCCTCTCAATTCCATACTTTTTACAGAACTTACCAAATTTTTCATAACAAAATTCCATTCCATTGTAGTCCTAAGAATCTTGACCTTTATTTCTTTTTGATTTTCTACCATGTTTTTCCAAGTCTTAAAGCATTTCAATACTAATTTGTACTTTGAAGAACATACACCCATGTCTTTCCAGAATAATCATCAAGAATAGTCAAAAAGAGCCTTGATATTCACCTAGTAATACTACTTGGGCTGGACCCCAGAGGTCACAGTAGACATAATTGAGAACATTCTAATTTTTATGCATCCCAGTATTAAATTTAATTCTGTAATGCTTATCTAAAATACAATATTCTTAATTTTCTAAATGGAAACCATTTACATTATCCAGCAAGGCCTGCTTGTTTAATTCCAGCAACCCATTTTCTCTCAGATGATATAATCTAAGGTGCCATAACATCATCTTGTTGTCCCTTTTATCTTCTATTGCATTTACAACACCTGAAACTATTATACCATCAAGAATATACAGCCCATTCTTCCTAATCCCTTTTAATATCACCATTGAACCTTTAGTTACATTCAACATTCCTAATTCAACTTTAAAACAATACCCTTTTTGATCTAGCATGCCCAAGGATATTAAATTCCTCTTTAATTGAAAAATAAATATAACTTCAGTGAGTTTTCTGGTGATTCCATCATGCATCTTCAATCTAATTGTCTCAATAACTTTTACATCACATGTCACATTATTCCCCATCAATACTTTCCTGTCTTCTAACAAATTTAAGCAAGAAAATAAAGATTTATTTGCGGTCATATGAAATGCACATCTGGAGTCTAAAATCCACTCACCTTCATGTGAATTTGCTAACGCAATAAGCATGAAGCTGATTGAAACTCCTTATTTATGACAATTGCTGCATCTCCTATGTCATGCATTGGTTACTTCTTCTTTGGTTTTCTCATCTCAAGATAATCCCTCCTGAAATATCCTTCTTTATGACAGTAAAAACATTTTAGTTTCTTGGGTATTGATGCTAATCTTGACTCTACGTCTTGCATAAAGACCTTCAGCTGATCGAAAGTCTTTCACGTCTATACTTTTGCCAATTCTTTGGAATTTAAGGCTAATTTCACATCATCCATTGATCCCAAATCTCTACCATACACAAGGTATCCACAAAGTGTTCATAAGCTTTTGGTAAAGAAGCAAGGACAATCAAGGCCTGGTCCTCATCTTCTATTTTATGTCTATGGTTTCAAGATCGAATCCTATCTTGTCAAATTCATCAAGGTGTTTTGAAATAGATCCACCTTCTTCGAGATTAAACAAATATAGTTTTCTCTTCAAGTAAAGCCTATGTGCCAATGACTTTGTTATATATCTTGATTCTAATTTGTTCCAAGTGCCCAATGCAGTGTTTTTTTTTCGGAAACTTCCCTCAAAACACCATCTCCAAGTGATAGAACAAGGGTACTGTGAGCCTTCTTAATGATATTCCTTTTATCTTCATCTTTCGACTCTGCTGACATCTTGGATTCCTCAACCAGTACTTCTTCAAGCCCTTCATGTACCAAGAACGCACGCATCTTCATTTTCCAAAGATTAAAATCGTTGTCACCCATAAATTTTTCAATGGAAAACTTAGTTTACACCATCTCTTACTGTGCTCTGATACCACTTGGTGCAATTTTAATTGATCACAACCTCTCAGAATCAATTTTACAAATGCCTGGTGTGCATGTGAGTTGTTCTTCAAAATTTTTTAAAAATTTATTAAAAACCTCTTATATAATTGTGTTGAGAATGAAACCATTGATAAAGAAACTAAACCTATAGGATTTAGTGCATTTTAACCAAGTGGTTAAAAATCTATCCCTAATCACAATGTCACCATCACAATTGACTTCTCATATATTAACAATATATTAAAAGATTATAAAATTTGCAATATAACCGATGCTTATTGCAAAAAGTTCCATGAAATCATGAATAAAACTATGTGGTGGGATTAAGGACATTAAGATCTAGTGGCCTTTCAAGGACATGCATTAGGTTACCAAAATTTATTTCAAGGACGTGCAATGCATTGAAATGCCATGCCATGCCATGCCATGCCATGTATCTTCCCAAGTAAGATGATTGCCATGCCATGCCAAAAAATGACCCCTAAATTGGTACAAATTGGACCTCTAAAGCAATACTAGATGGAGCAATATGACCTCCTACCTTTTATAATATCACTATAGCAACCACTAGATTATTTAACTTGGTTAAAGAATATTGATGATGCTTTAAAAAGAAATTATGATTATCCAATCAGGCAAAGTATTCAAACCAATGAACCATTATTTAGAGTAAATTGGTGCCCACCAAACTTCGATATGAATCAATTCTAAATAACATAGGCTACCTACATGGAAGGTCATTACAATTTATGTAAAATTAGATATTTAATTATTTCTACCCACCTAATTTTTGTTGGCTTTTTTCTTTCTATTATCGCCCGCAAACTTTAATTGGAAAGATTTATTTTGAAATTTAAATTAATTGAATGATTATATTACTTATAATGAACTATTAAGACATTGTAATTTTTAATTAATAAATTATATGAAATAAAATTTTAATAATCAAATATAAATAAGTGAGTAATTAGTAAATATCAATGATAAAATAAAAATAAAAAAATATCAAAAAATTAATTATTATACTTTTAAAGTTAAACAAAAAAAATACAATAACTATAAATGTATGATTATATTTTGGACTAATATTTTATTTTCTTTTAAAAAAATTATTAAAATATATCTTATCAAATTTAGTTTTAGTTTACATTATGAACGAAAGAAACAAACTCATTTAAATCAAGGATGTTTGAAAAATAAAATATTGCGAATAGAATAAAAATTATTTTTATTTTTTTGTGTTTTTTTTAATTGATAGGAAGAAAGAACAATAAAGAATGAAGTAGAAGAGATAGTATCAAAGGGGATAATATCATTATCACCTTTCTACAATTAAACCCTCCACAATGAAGGGTAAAACCACAATTTGAATGATAACAATAACAACAATATGGTGTTGTTGAAAGGGGTTCCAAATCAATCCTTTTCACTAACCAAAGTTCATGTTGACACCATGCTTAAACATTCACTAGTATAACCTTATGCCATTTAACATTATATAATATGACAACATTTTGCCCACTCTCCTCTCCCCGTGACCTTCTGACCAAAACGTATTGCCTCTCTTTATTTAGCTTAATCCAAGTAAAAAAAAAGCTTTTGCTTTTATTCCAAACCAATAATTTTTTTTAACTAATTTTCGGTTTCATTGCCAAGCAATTATGGTACTATTATTCAAATATAAATGCTTAAATTTATTTAAATGAAAATTAATTATTATTTATTTTTTTGTTTGAAATGAATAATTTAGTTATTTAATGTTGAAAAAGGCCAGGGAAAATTGTGCCAAGGGAGGAGAGCTGCACTTCCACCACCTAACTCTTACTCTCCTCCACTTTCCATTTGATTTCTAAAAGGGAAAATAAAAAAGAAAAGAAAAGCCAAAAAGAGAGTATTTTACCAAACTTTTCCCCCCAATACCTTTTCCAACTTTTCACTTACCAGTACTTGAAGCAAACTCATCAATTCATCAAATTTCAACACCCAAACTACACCATATAGCACAAGCACCCATGGAATTATTAGACCTAAAGAAATACATAATTTGTATAATTCAACAAGACATATTAATATTCACTTAGATTTCCAGGTTTGCTATATTAGTGTAGAAAAAGCACCCATGTGAGGATTAACTTTGAATGTGTCTGCACATCATCAGGGATATTACCATCACCATAAAGGTTATATCATTCTTTATGATAAATCCCACTTTCCCCACACAATCCAAAAATCCAACGAATTGGATTTGGAATCCGCTAAAAGCCAACACCAATGAGATAAGAAGAAGATACTAACAACAATAGCAACGTAAAGAAAACTTCCAAGTGACGGCAACACTGAATTAAGATAATAATAATGAAGGGTATTTGATTTTAGACTAACAGTAATCATCATCAAGTGCAGTTTAAATGTTACATCATCAATAAGAGGATCATTTGCTCTCCATCTTCCTACTTTCCCCCACCATACAATTATTGACTTCAGACTACACCAAAAGTAACAAAAATTCCCTGTTTCTCATCCCCAAAAAATGACTTGAAACTCTTCCGGTAAGAGAACTGAATCTGAATCTGGATGACCCTGTTTAATCCCAAGAGTTACTAATAAATATAACAGAAAAATAAGGATCTGAAACCAAATATAGAATTTCAGTTTCCTTGTAATTGAAAATCTTGCTCATCTTAGAAAGGTTAAAAAAAAAGGACAATAATAGGAATCTTCGAAAATATAAAAAAAAGAAAAAGAAAAAAAACACCTAGTCTGGGTGTAACCTTTTGAAATATAACCCATATGTTTCATTCCTCATCCTTTTCTAACTTCCGTTGTAACATCGAATGGTGAACACTACTTCACTTTTCAATTAGGTCTTCCCCTTTCTTGTTTCCGCTATCGTTAACGTTACCACATACACACTATCAATTCATCCCAAAAAACATTATTTACCAAAAACTTTCTTTTCTAACTCAGGGCTCAGCAAAAATGGTTTCAATTTTGTAGAGCCACAAGTTGATCAAGCTGCATTTGCTCAAGCCAAGCACCCAACACAGCATGATCAACTGATTCAAGTTGGGAGTTCATGTTTGAACCCTCACTTGAAGAAAGGCCAGCTGGAATGCCTGAGACAGGTGTTGCCAGCTTTTCTTTCACCTCAGTTGGAGATTCTTTAACAAGTGATTGAACCCAAGACAAATCAGGCTCTTCTCCATTGCCAAGTTCAAATGATGATGATCTCCTAAGCTTACCCAATTCATCTGTAGTTACAGCCCAATCTGGCTTCCCATTGGAGGAACCCCATTTTGACCAAGAATTTGCTGGGGAGCCACCAATAGCAGTAGAGTTAGAGGCAAGTTCTCTAGAGCTGAGACTGCAAAACTGCTGTTGTTTCTCACGTTGAGCTAATAAAGACACCCGCGAGCTCATTGGCGATATAGGTTCTACATTTACATTTCGGGGAGACATCCTTCCCGTAGTTGGCACCCCAAAAGAGGCCTGTAATAGAGGGTGCTCGACATTCTTAGGAGAGAAATTTGTGTTGATTGGTGACAAAATGTTCTGCTGATGCTGAAATTGATTAAGAACTGCAGATTTATGTGTTGGAGAGAAAATGGCAGAGGCCAATGCTTGATCTGAGTAACAAGGTGATGAGCTCTCAGCGGAAAATAGATCATCAAGATTAGAAGGGGCTAGAGTCTTCAGGCGACCAGGACGGTTCAGAGAGGGTTCAGAGAGGCTAGATAGCTCGTTTAGGAGCTTCTGTTGCTGTGCATCAAAATCCGGCAGCATGTTGAAGTCATCTACAAGAATGTCTCTTGCATTAAAAGAAGATCTCAAGCGACTGGATTGAAGATTGCTTCCTGGGAGATGCAAAGTTGGGACATTAGGCTGGGACCAAGCCACATTCGGGTGTGAGATACCATTAGCAGATGGAGAGACTGGTGGAGTGAATGGTGAAGGAGACATGACAGATAAAGATGATGAAGAGCCAGGTAAGAGGCTCAAAGCTGCAGCAAAATCCAAGGCTGTAGCACCAGAAGTACTTGAGCGCGGAGAAGGGACAGCCGAACCAGTTGACACATACAATGGCCGCAGCTCCTCAGGGGTATGAGCAAAGAAACAGACTCTCCTAGCACAACTTGTGCCATCCTTGCAAAGCCTTGTTCGATATTGAGCTGGGTGAAGCCAGCACTCAAAAACACCATGAGCATATTCACACATATCTCCACGTCTACAAGCCCCCTTGCGGAAATCAGGGCAAGGAACACAACTATAATGAAACTTCCTAGGATCTCTTCTGCGAGCATTTTCACCTGGATGGACAAATGGACACTCAGTCCAATCATGGGAGTAGGCACGTGAACAAGGACGCACCTTGAATGAATACATCCGGAATTCATCGTTAGAATAGATGCTGTTCTTGATGTCAGGGAGAGATGGGTCAATGGGGTATTCTTTCTTCTCTGATGCCGAAGAGATTGAAGCATCATTTAGCTTAGACTTCATTGGAGAACCTGAAGCAGATGTTGGAGACCCCTTTTCAAGAGCAGGAGAAAAAGGTGGTGAATTTGAATTTGAAGTAGCAGTTGACACCCTAAGATTATGCTCAACAACAGAAACCTCAGTTGCAAGGAGTTCTTCAAGAGACAATCTTGCATCTCGAAGCTTAGGGGGGACAACAATAACATCAACAGGACGATGACCATTGGCATCTGCCAAATTTCGATCAGAACCAGCAGCTAAAAGCAGTTTCACAACATCAACAGCATTCAAAGCCCCACCAGATGCAGCACAATGCAGGGCAGTGCATTGATCTTTGCCACAGGTGCGATTAACATCAGCATCATATTGAGAAAGAATCAGTCTTATGATATCAATGCTACCATATGTAGCAGCAACCATTAAAGGGGTTCTCTGTTCATTAACCATCTGCTTCGAGCCCTTCTGTCGACCATACCATAATCCAATCTCATCAACACTAGATGGGTCGTACTCAATAGACCGTTTGAAGCCCTCAACATCATTATTAGCAGCTAGCTCAAGCAAGCTTGCAAAAGTATCATCAGTTTCCACAGTCAAGTGATTCATATCTACGTTGGTGGATCTACTTTCGTCAAAAGAAATATGAGGTGATCTTGGAGAAAGTGTGGGCTTTAATTGCTCCAGTCCACAGCACATGCTTTCATTTGCAAAAAAAATCACGCTGAAATTGAACATGCTCATCCATTAGAAACCACATGGGTTTGAACAATGATCAAAGAATGAAATTTGAAAAAAGAAAAAGAAAAGAAAAAGACAAGATATAAACAGATAACGCAAACAAAAACCATACTGCAAAATATAAAGAAACCAAGTTCATTTACCTAGCATATAAACTTACTAAAGAGGATAAACAGTGAAAACAGTAATGCGCTCGTATTGTAGATGGCTTGTTACCTTGAGTGAAGGATAAAAGGTCAAACAAAATCTTGGATCGGTGATATCCACTTAAAGCCTAGGACAAACTGATTGTCAATGACAACGCCCAAATGTGGACATGAACCAACAACGTTATCAGGCCAGAAACAAAAGTAATAAGGTGGGTTACCGCAAAACACAAATCAGAAAATCAGGTTCAACCTAAAAAACTGAAGAAAAATATGATTCAAGCAATTCTTCTCTTGGATTTTAAGCAGCCTATGGTTCAATACAGCATCAGCTATGTTTAAATGATTATTTACAGGAAGAAGAATAAATTGTAATTATCAACGTAAGAAGTAGCTGAAATTTAGAAACTACTCTCTTTTCTTATAATTTCACACATGAAATACAAAATCAAGACAAACTCATCAGCTTACTTTCTGCTAAATTCTCAATTTAATATTCATTATAAAGAGAGAAGCTTTCCATTCACTTACTCTTCAATTTCCTTCCATTTTCTCGGCGACCAAACAGAACAAAGAACAATCGATCAAGAGGAAAAAATTAAAACTAATAAAATAATACAAAAATAACCACAATAGAGTCAAAAACATCGCATTAGAACTGACACATAAGCAAATCAACAATTACAGAAGACACAAATAAAGATTAATAAAAAAATCAATCTCATAGTATGAATTACCAAGTGGTGAAAGATCTGATACAAAGAAAATCTTTCTCGCCCATTTTCTAGAAAAAGTAAGAACGGAAATACAAAAAATAAAATCCCGTATAGAAGATCTTCTTACATGTGATCGACGCACTCATAATACAAAACAACTAAATATACAAAAGGGCGCGAGAACAGAGATATGCACGCTACGGGAAGTAAAGTAAGAATCAAACAAGATTTTGTTTACAGCAATGAAGTGATTAAAGCGAATCTTACCAGCTAAAAACAAACGGAAAGAGAATCCATGGAAGCAAGAGAGTTTCCTTCGTAGTTGCAGATCTGGTTAGAGAAGTGACTCAACTTTGAAAAAGTAAACTCAATGAGTAGATAATGTAACGACGAGAGGAGAAGTGAGCTTCTTCTTCTTCCTTCATCTCTAGTTCCTATGTTTTGCTTTCTCTTTCTTTCCTTCCTTCGTGAACTCGGCTACAAAATAATAAATAATAATAATAAATTAATAAAAATTAAAAAGTTTTAATTATTATTATTATTATTATGTTATTTTGATAAAATCGCCTACCCGATAGTGGGAAAGAAAGAGAAAATTATAAAGACAACCGCACTAAGAAGTCGTTCCTATGATTTTAAATTATTCTTGTCTTTTTGCCATCCCAGTCACATCACGCCGCGTCATTTTTCACGTACGTTCCAGGGATAAAATTGGTATTTGATGATCACTTTCAGTTTGATCTGCTGAGGTGGCGGAATAAAACTGGTGGGCTTTCCGTAAGAGAGGTAATACAAAAAACGACAACATTACACCGATGTGTAATAATTTAACCTTATCTTGGAGTCAAATTTTATAGAAATTCAACCCAAATTCATCTTACATGAAAGTTAATTTTGGCAGGGAAAAATCCGGTGTTCGCAGCTTCCGAATATTAAAATCAATACAACCTTACCTGGCAATAATTTATTGGTTGTTCTGCGAGCTTATCCGCTTTTTAATAAATTTTCTCATGTCTATAGCAGACTATAGAAAGACAAATAAATCCCATATCTGACGAATAATATTTTTCCACGTCGGTGGTATCAGTTGGTTTTTCGTAACCAGACTACATTTTAGTGCACTCAAAATCCGGACAGAGTTTAGAGTTCTCGGGAACCGGTTGGGGAGGTGGAAAGACACGAAAGGTGACTGGTTAGGTATGAAAGCAGAACAAGGAGGTGCCGGTGAACACGCGCGTGCGCGAAGGCAATTGAACTGGATTTAAGAGAGGACTGGCGTCCGCCAATTAAACCAGTGTACCAGAGCGGACTTGAAGCGGGAGTCAAGTTTGGTTAATTGCACGGAGTCAAATCAAAAGGCTGCAAAAGTATGTAACCCACAACTGCCCCAAATATTTATATTAAGTTGAATTAAAATAATTAAAATTTTAATTTTTTTAAAAAAATAACAAAAAAGTAAAAAATATATATTTTTTATAATTTTATTTTGCTAATTAAAATGACAAAGGGAAATGGAAAGGAGGCAATCTTGGAGCCGGCCCTAGTTGACCTAAGACTAGAGGGAAAGAAAATATAATTATGTTATAATTTAGGGCCATACTTGTGTATGCTAGGCACACCACCAAGTCAGACGAAGCAAATGTTAATTACTATTAGCACGTAATTAAGACTTTTAATTTGGAATTTGTACGATAATTTGTATTCTTAATATCAACTTATTTTTATAATTAAATAAAATATTAAAATTATAATTTATTAAATAATAATAATGATGATGACGACAAAAATCGTCAACTAGACCCCTACCGATTAAATTTATAATTTATGATTAAATATGTCAAGAAAATAATAATTAATTTGATAAACAAAACATAGGTCACATTACTTGAACGTTTAACTGCCGTTGTAATAATAATAATAATAACAAAGAATAAAATATTTGGAATTCTCGACAGTATCGCAAGACTGCGTAACCGCCTAAAGTGTTGCATGTCTGACCGAGAATCCCATTTGATCGATGCCTGATTATAATTAATAGATAATTTATCCAACTTAAGATAAGATTAGGGATGTACTTTCCAAATACTTGTGTAAGAAGAAGCTGCTGGGGAGCGCGGCTAATTTCTACGAAAGCGTTGCCCCGATAGATTTGTTGGGAAATGTACTCGTGGTTGTTAAAAAAATATTTATTTATTTTATTATTTTTAATGGAAGCAATAAAATACAAGAAAGAGTATTTCGACTATCCCGAGGTATTTTCACAAACACAATCACTTTGCACGTGTTGTGTTGTGCACTCGGACAAGATTTTAGTGGTTTACGAAGAAAGTTTAAAATTGGGTATTACCATCTCGCTACATTGAGTGATCCCTTTTGGTCAGAATTCAGACAGATGGGATCGCCACAGCCGTCCACTGTTGGACATTACAAGTGAATTCATTATTAATTAAAATTAATTAATCAATTCTAGTTACAATTGCTTCATTGCAGATACTTTGAATAATTATTAATTAAAATAATCAAAGTTTGTAATTACGTAATTATATTCTAAGTGTGGAGAGTGGCACCCTCAATTCCTTGAACTGAATCAATAAGCGAGTAATGGGCTGACAACAGTCAGATTGCAAGATTGGGCCAGATTTCAACCCAACAGATGAATTGAAACCACCATACCAGCACACTGGGGACCAAGCCTAAAGTCGACCCATAAATAGTGAAGAAATGAATCAGTTCTGACCATTGCCCGCCACTGAGTCAAGGGGTGGTTGGTCTCTTCTTCTTCTTCTTCTTCTTTCTCTTTTGATATAAAAATTGAGATTTTATTAAATGCATTACATCTCATTCATAGTTTCTTCCCTATCGACTTTGATGTATTCACAATAATAATTTTTTTTTAAATATATATTATATTATTTACTTCTTTTCATCATTTTTTTAAATATTTTATTTGATTTAACAAATGATAAGCAAAACCTAGCAGTTGAACTACTCAAATAATTAAAGGTGGGTCCATTGATTCCTTGGCGCTCGAGGAAGAAAGAAAAAAGTGCCACCTTTTTATTGTGATTTGCATGCACCAAGTGGAAGGATTTCTTTTCTTTTGTCTTTTCAATTATTAATTTCATTTTAAGGGAAAAAGCAACGAAGCAAAAGGGCATGGGAATCTCCTCTCTTCTTTTTACACCCTAAAGATTACAATCTAGCATTCTTTTAAGTATTTAATTCTTTATTTTAAGATAATTTATATCAATCAGTTCTTCTTTGGTATTCACTGTTCATATTGAAGTGTGGAGTTTTGTTCAGTAACGACTAGGCTTCTCTATGGCTTAGTTGCAAATCTAATGGTGTGGCATGGACCAGGATGGGACCATCAATTGAGATAAGACTGAGGTTTAAAAAATATATTAAAAAATTTGGGTTCATTATGGCATACTTTATAAATTCATCCTAATTACCAGTTAGATGGTGTTTTAACATTACCATTAATTATAATGCCAAACTAATCAAATTAAAAAGATACATTAGAAAATTAATTGGATTTCGATATAATTACTTATATCTTATTTTAAAATTTAAAATTTAAATAAAATAATAAATTTATTTAAATCTTAAAATCAATTTAATCTAACCATTTAAATTTAAACCTATGCATTAAAAAATATATTTAAATCCATGCAATAAAACTTAATAACAAAATCGAACAAAAATAATTATATTTTATTTATAAAAAATTATCGAGTTCGCATGTTCAAAAAAATTAATTATAATTACATGAATCATTATTTATATTTTATTAAAAATTTAAATTATAATCATATTTTTTAAATTAAAACGAGGTAATAAGATTCACTTAGGATGTCTACAATTTGCTTTGTTTTTTTCTTACAAAAATTACAAATCAATCCACTTACAGGGACATTGCTTGCATTGACACGAGTTCAACATAATCATAGTCAGGGATTTGGGTGGGCTATGTTTTCGATTCGACAGGGTATCACATTTTTTAAGGCAAGCATTTGTCAATGAGTAAGTAATAAGCAAATTTTGAACTGATTTTGATTATTTCTTAATCCAATTGTATGATTTGAATCGCCCACATGATCGACAACCTTAATCTACACCCCTTTTTCTTTCCCACCCAATCCAATTATCATTTATGAATTATATGACAAGGAGAGTTTATATACCAGAAATTGGAGGTTAAAGTACTAACCGGACCTGTAATAATTTATGAGAAATTAGAGGGTGAGACGTAATTTGGCTGAAAAACAGGGGTATTATAGGAAATGGGTTTGCCCGACATTCTTCCGGGACGACGCGCCTAATGTTTGGTCCGGAGTTTGTTCGAATCCGAATAAACTAATTATAACAAAATAGATGGGAACAGGTTGCGTTGCCCTCTCTCGCCCGCCTTTGGTCATTGGTCATCACGCGTGCACCAGTTTTGGTCGTGCCACGTCATTAATACAAATTGAAAAATTTTCCCTAATTTAACCTTCTAAATAGGATAATAACATCTAGGACCCTAAACAAAAAAATTATTCAAGTAATGATTTGAATTAACCATGAATTATTATGAATATTTTATTCATAACATTTATAAAAAAAAAGTATTTTCAAGTATTTGGTATGATATTTTGATTATTTTTAATAATAATTTAATTTATATTAAAATAACTATTCATAGATAATTACAGTAAGTAATGTCACTAAGTGACCTATATAATATAAAATCAATTCAGCCATTTCAACTGAGTTAGGGACCCATTTGTTATAAATGAAAACTTTTATCCTGATTTGAGAAAATCTGAAACTCAGAGACTGGATGTTATTTCTCCATTGTGAGTACATTATTTAGTGATTATTTTATATTTATACCCGTACTCACAAACTACACATTTAAATATAATAAGACATAAAGGGGAATCCATTGAATCGGTAAATCACTGGGACCCACCTACGGTCTTTCTTTTGGCACACGTGACAGCTCACTTTACTTCCCTTCTTCTACTCTACAACACTGTCTTCTACGGTCACTGAACCTCGAGAATTTTAGGCCTCCATTGTTCTGCAAATCACATTCTCTGGAAGAAACCCATCTCCTTTAAGGTCTCATAAACAAATTTTCTTCACATCAAATCCCGAGTCCTCAACAAAGAAATCTTGGTGCATTGAACCACTAAGCATGCGTCAGAGTTTTTTTCTCTTTCGCCCAACTTTATGTGATTTCGCAAATCTTTTTCATCTTTGTCAATCTAGCTTTATGTTCATGTTTTTCTTCTTCTGTTTGTTTCCCGAGAAAATAATCGCAGGTCCTGGTTAAGTTTCCGAGTAAAAGAAAAAAAAAGAAGAAAGCTTCAGAACTTGACACATGGGATGCACATTTTCCCATAGAAAAAGTTTCTTCAAGGAAATTTAGGATCTTGGTATTATTTCCCCCAAAATGACAACCTATCCAGTTCACATTTGTGTTGGTGCAAGTTCAAACTTTTGTATATCCATTAATACCTTTTAATTTTATCAGCTTTTGATCTTTTAACGAGAATCTGCCTCCAGTATCATTTTCTGGAGTCTTCCTTTAACAATTCCTGAAAGTGATTGCACTGCCTTCATTGCGGGTCTCATTGGCCTGGTTTGGGTCCCATTTGTGCCTAAAAGTTTTTACTTTGAATTTCAATATCCATTTTTCTTTTTCTTCACCTACAAATTCATAGAAAAATATTTTCCAGTTTTTCATGATTTGCTGGTCACTTGTGTCATCCATATCTCCTTTTGCTTAGGTCAAGTTATATGCTGTTCTATTTTTATTGATCAATTGCTCATTAATTGTATGTTGCTTTGGTCAAGGTTTTATGCTCATATGACGGTGACTTGGCTATGGGCCCAAAGTTGGACATGGGATTCTCTTATAATGGTCAAGGTTCTATTCTATGCTGGCTTCTTGGATTCTTGATGGCTTGAAGGTCTTTTCAGGTACCACACTATGAATATTGAGTTCCCTATTGATTTTTTTTTCTTTTTTATTCCTCTTCATTTCTGCGTTCTTTCTTTGATTTTAATCACTGAATCCTTGAAATTCGAACGCTCTGGTCTGTTCTTGCCTACTAAATATTGAAATGCGGTTCAAATAATTTGATCTCTATTTAAGTGGTTGTTTTCTTGAATGTTATTTTTATTTTCATAAGCTGCATAATGTTTTGTCTTGAAATTTTTGTCGCTTGCCTACCTTTTTCAAACGTTTGTTGTTTGATAGTGTGCTAATTTGTGATTCGATGACTCTAATGTGCTTATCTGGTCTAGAGGTTTAAAGTGGTCAGTGTACTGATTTGTTGTCTGTTGCTTCTCTAGCATATTCAAACATGCTTCAACAGGAGACATTCTTCCTTAATTCACCTTTTATGCTATGTGTCTCTATTGGATTGTTGTTGTTTCAAGCTGTGGTTTCTCAAATTCCGTTGGGTTCAAAGCTTTCTGTGGTAAAAAATGACCTATGGTTATCCTCCAATGGTGATTTCGCCCTTGGATTCTTCAACCGTTCTCATCAGCCTAACCAGTTTAGTGTCGGGATTCGTTTTAATTCAAGATCTATTCCTGTTGACAAACAAATTATAGTTTGGGTTGCGGGAGCTGATGCTGCCGTTGGTAATAGGTCTTATTTCCAACTTAAACGAAATGGTCAACTGCTTTTGTTTGATGGCTCAAAGGGAGTTACAGTATGGACAACCAAAACAAGCCAATTGTCTGTTGCTTCAGCAGTCCTCCGAGACGATGGCAATTTTGTTTTACTGAATGACAAGAAAGATGTTGTATGGCAAAGCTTTGATACTCCATCGGATACACTTCTTCCAGGGCAGAAATTATCTGCTTTTAAAACTCTCAGAGCTGCTAGCACAGATCCAGTGTCAAGTTACTATAGTCTTTACATGAATCATTTGGGTCAGTTACAACTACAATGGGAGACTAGTGTTAATTATTGGAATAGTGGAAGACCTTCCCATTTGAATCTCAGTGCTGTTCTCACATCTAATGGAACCCTGCAACTTGTGGATCAAAATTCAGAGCCTGTTTGGTCCGTCTTTGGAGAAGATCATGATGATTTAGTTAATTTCCGATTTCTTAGGCTAGATGTGGATGGTAATTTGCGCATGTATTCATGGGTAGAAGTTTCACAGTCATGGAGATCAGTCTGGCAGGCCATTGAAAATCAGTGCAATGTCTTTGCAACCTGTGGGGAACGCGGCGTCTGTCTATTTGATGCGTCCGACTCTCCTGTCTGCAAATGCCCATTTAAGTATACATCTATTTCAAACTCGAAATGTTTGCTTCCATACCAAGAGGAGTGCAAATCTGGTTCTTCTTGGATTGTACTTGAGCACATGTCACTCTATGGAATGTACCCAGCAAATGATTCAATTTCACATTCTAGTTTACAGCTATGTAAAGACATTTGCCTGCGGGATCCACAGTGTACGGCTGTTTCCTTCACCAAATAATAGGGACTGCAGAATGCCGAATGGTGACAACGGGATATGTGACTGGTTATTCAGACCCCTCTGTTAGTTCTGTGTCCTTTGTTAAGAAGTGTTCATATTCAGACCCATTAGCTGCTGATCCCAGTTTCCGAATGAACCCTTCACCAGTTTCTTCTCTCAAACAATCATATACCCTTTGTATTACTTGTATAATTGGGGCAGCTTCTGGCACGGTTGTTGTATTTATTGTAATTCAGATAGGGATTGGTTTTTGGCTGTACAGGAAAAGAAAGTATATTAGGAGGAAAGCAGCATTAGCTTTTACAGGCCCTAAATTGAAGGGCTTGATTATGTTATCGTTTTGTGAAATCAAGCAGCTTTCGGAAAATTTCAAATACCGAATTGGGCCAAAGATGTTCAAAGGTGTGCTACATGACAACCAGCCAGTTGCTATCAAGGAGCTGGATGCAACTGTAGAAGAGAGAAAGTTCCGAAGTGCAGTGTCCAAGATAGGCAACATTCATCACAAAAACCTTACCAAGTTGGAAGGTTATTGTTGTGAGTTCAGTCACAGATATGTTGTCTATGAATTTGCTAAGAATGGTTCTTTAGACAAATATATAGAAGATTCTAAGCTGTGTAAGAAACTGACATGGAAAAAGAGAGTAGATATATGCTCAAGTGTGGCGAGGGCACTCTGTTATTTGCACACAGAGTGTAGGGAATTTGTAAGCCATGGGAATTTGAAATGTAAACATGTAGTCATGGATGAAAATTTTGAAGCCAAAGTCACTGAATTCGGCCTAGGGGTTTGTCTTCGGGAGGTATTATTCTATGGTACTTCTGCAGGGAAAGATGTAGAAGATTTTGGCAAGATGTTGTTGATATTAGTGAGCGGCTGTCAAGAAGTTGAAGATGTTTGTGAATGGGCATACAAGGAGTGGATGGAAGGGCGGCCAGAGACAATAGTAGATAAAAGAATGGATAGTCGGGTGGATCCAAATGAGCTTGAGCGCGTGCTGAGAATTGCATTTTGGTGTCTTCAAACTGATGAACGTATGAGACCTTCCATGAGCGAGGTACTGAATGTTCTGGAGGGGACATTGACTGTTGATCCTGCTCCATCGCCTTTTACAAGCCGAAGATCAGCCGAGGATGAAGAGTCCTCCGAGTCAGGCTTGGACTCATATAGTCCAACTGAACATTGAAATTGTAATAGAGTTCCTTGATTTTTCCTTATTCTGTGTACAGTAGGACTAACCATGCTTGGAACTGACAATTTGGTCTCTGCTCATTTGAAACGGAGGATGTAACTTACTTTTTCTACTATTAACGTGAATGCAAAATCTGTTTTGAGAGAGAATCTTGTTGGTGAAATTTTCTTGAATCTGTATTTTGAGATACAGCAGATTGGAACTCTTTAATTCCATGCTTTTAGCTAACTACAGAAACATCAAGAAATGCGGCTTCAGTTGGGTAGAAAAGTCCCAGAAGCAGCAACTTCACGTGACATGTTGGCCATAAATTTGTCATGCCTGTTATACTGTGTACGTAATTTACATCCTTTGTGGCTGTGACTGAAAATGTGAGAGAAGGGCGTCCGGTGATCCCTGATGCCATTTAGTTATTGGACACGGCACTGTGGCAAGCCCATATATTTTCTCTTACTTGCTCTAGCATGTAAATTGAACATTTCTGAGAAAAGAAGTTCCAAATAAAACTACACATACAATTCTGGGCT
The DNA here is from genome assembly GCA_019650275.1 of Xylocarpus granatum. NCBI lineage: Eukaryota > Viridiplantae > Streptophyta > Magnoliopsida > Sapindales > Meliaceae > Xylocarpus > Xylocarpus granatum. Next base: position 119,012 of record BNST01000555.1, on the reverse strand, counting down.
TTGTGCTTGTCTTCATATTGTAGTTATCAATGAACCAAAATTTTGAACATATATTCAGGCTTTGTTGAAATTAGTTTTATTGAATTGTGTAAATTTGATTTATTCATTTATGTATGGTTACTTTCAACAAGTTTGAGATTTAAAAATTAGTTCAGCAATACTAGGAATTTAGGTAGGGCATAAGTGGGCTACACATATTTGCTGAGATGGGCTGCAATTTTAGATTTTGGGAAATTTTGGTGATATAGTTAGAATGAGAGATTGGGTTTATGATTCAAGAAAATGTTAAAACCCACTTATTAAAAAGAGTTTTAAATAGATTAATTTTATTATGTCGTTATATTAACGTGGTAGAACTATTAGATTATAAATATATATATATATATATATATATTAATAATTAAAATTTATATTTTATTTTATTTTTATTATGATTCAACATGATTTGAGTCAAACCGAATCCAAAACTTTCAATTCAATTTGCAATCGAACTCAAACCAAACTAAACGTGCTTATCCCTGTTGGAGTTGATGTCTTCTTAATGAGATTTGTAACTACATTTTTTTTGTTATTGAATTTTGCTTGATTACGGGTGGTTCTAGTTAACTCTTTCCCACATACATATAAATATAACGTCGCAATTATAAATATTATATTTTTATATTTTAAATTTAGGAGCGTGTGTATATTATTTTCTCGGTAGAAAAGTTAACATAAAATTTAAAGATTATATTTTAAAATTGTGCTTGATAAAATTTAATCTTGACATATTGTGTAGCATATGTCATATATTAAATTGCATTAAACTTGTTTCAAAATTAGAAAGTTTCACTCTAAGGATGTTTTTATACTTAGATGTATATAATTTTCAAACAATATGAATTATGAAAATTTTCAATTGAAATGTTACATATGACCTTTAATTTTTATAAAAATAATATTACGTATTTTAAATTTTTATTTGAAATTAGTAATATATTTTCATAATTTTTAAGATAATTTATACATTATCTCATTTTTTTACGTAAATTTTAATTTTTATCTTTAATAAACAGCACGAGAACAATGTGTCCAAAATATAATTAAAAATATTCGAGTGATCATGTTAGTTAAAAATATAGACTAGTAATTTTATATAAGTATTTATCAAATTTAATTATTTAAAATTAATATAAAATTATATATGAATCAAAATAGTAATTATAAGCCATGAAAAAAAATATATAATTGAATTGGTAATAGGCTCCATGTGTCCGGCACTCTCTCTATCTGCCATCCCACGCGGCTTCGGAGCTTTTAACAAAGGCGGGGTATCCTCCCTGTGTTGTATAATTGGTTGCTCGGATATCCTTAAATTTCTCCAAAAAGCACAGCAATCTTATCAGGATTTGGTAGGCTTTTGTATTATACTTATGTTTTCAGCGGTGGTAGTTATTTTGCTGCTGTAATGGCATTTTGGATTTACTTGAAATACAGAAGCAACTTTGTCCTTTCATCAAATAGTTAAATGGGGTGTTTTGGAACGTTGTTTCTGTTGCCATGTTGCAGCAAAATCCCAGTCAGGTTTTGAAGCCTTACTCACTCCAATTTCTTTAACTAGATGAGAAGCTTTCATTAACTTGTCAACTATGATCCTTTCTATTGCATATTGATACAGCTCCACCACCAGTTTTACCAACTTCCGCAAGAAGAAGAAGAAGAAGAAGATACAGTCACCAACTTCTGCAGCAACAATGGAGATTTCATGTGGTGATCAACATAATATTATAGCTTCTTGTAGCTCATGCAATGATAATAATATTAACGGTGCCGAGCAAGCTACTGCGAAGTCTTCTGGTTGTGCAACTCCGAAGGGTAAAAGATTCAGAATACCTGAGAAGTTATCATGCCCACCAGCTCCAATGAAGAAAAGGGTAGATTCAAAGTTGTCATCAAACAGATCTCCCATAACTTTTTTTGCTTCTCCAGATATAGAGCTGTTCTTCTTGTCTTCCTTTCAGAATATCTCAGCTACCAAATTGAGCTGTGAGAAACTAGGGTTTTGTTTTGATGCATGAAAAGCAAGTTTGGATCTTTAATTTTCTGTTTCTAATTAGGGATTGTGCTCGTAGTTAATTAATTAGTATGCTAATTAAACTTCATTGTGGTTTCAAATTGTTAATTTGTGTGGATTAAGCAAGTATTTTGTGAACAATGTTTCAACTTCTTGTTTTTGAATATCAACTCCATACTTTTGGGTCAAGCTCAAAAGAAACAAGTAAAAAAAAAGTCACTTTTGCATATGGAAGATCTATGATTCAATATTGTTCCTCAAAGGCAGTTTCCCTTCTCTCTTTATTTGTTACTCAACTAATCTAGCCCAGTACTAACAGCTTGACAATCTTTCTTTGAAGTTCTTTTCACTTATACATGCACATTTTATACAATTTATTAAAGTTTAAAAACTATTATCACATAAATTTTTCTTTCAAAATCAAATGATAACTTAACACTGTATCAAAACACAAACACATACACACGCGTGCGACATACTCATTAAGAAAATCATAGCAGAAGTTGAACTTCTAACTGATGTGTACTGTGACTCTACTATAAGAAAATTATAGTTAATAGGGCACTCTTATATCTAATATTTAGATTTGCATCACATACTCATTAAATATATTCATATTGGCATGTGAAAAAAAAATTAAAATTTAGATATTATTTGAACATTTATTTTTAAATTTAACGGTTTAGGTTAATGTAAACTTAATATATTTCATCAAATATTCATTATTATAAAATAAATATATATTATTTTGAAAAATATTTTTAAAAAAGTTTAACATACATGCTTTACAATATGAAAATTAATTCGTAGCAATACTTTACTATATTATAATAATTAATAATGCATATCTCTTTAAATTTGTATTTTATAAATATAAACACATGTAAGGAGAAGAATTTTCCAACTATAAACTTATTCTTTTATTTTATAATCTTAACATATTAAATTATATAATTAATATAATAATATCATACTTTTGTTTGCGTCGTGGCTATTCTTAATAAAATTATCGTATGGGGTTAGGTTCTCTGCTATCGTAAAATTATCAGATGGGGTTAGGTTAGGTTCTTTCCTATCATAAAATTATCATATGGGGTTAGGTTCTCTCCTATCACACACACACATATAAAGTAATATTCTTTTTCTTCTCCGTTCGAGAATAGATTTTAAAAGTGACAATTTGATTTCTTGTATCATGTTAAATAGAAGCCGAATCAAATTTTATTCATTTAATAATTATATAAAAAAATTAAAATCTTAATGTGACATAATTACTAAATAATTAAATATATTGCAATCATATCATTTAGTTAGCGTATTTTTTTATTGTGTATATCTTAATATATTTCTATAATATAACTAGATCTTTTAAAATGCTATAAATATAACTATTCTTTTAAATCTAAAAAATTTAAAATAAAAATTTTATTAAATTATAAATAAATCAATATGATATAATTATTCAAATAGTAAATTGCATATAAATGATTTCACTTATCAAGAATTCTAAATCTAAACTCAATATAATGAATAATCGTATTGTATAGTATCATATATTAAATAATTATATTATTGTATGTCAATTAGAATTCATAAATTATCATTGTTAGATTATATTGCAATGTCGATAAATAAAATGGTTTGTGTATGTGTAAAATAAATAAAGTGGTCTGTGTATGTCTCGTAAAGAAGCTTAATTTAAATTAGGGTGGTAATATTTAACATAACTTGTTAATTCAATGCGAATACAACATGAAATTAGTAGATTTGAATTGACATAAAATAATATAATTATTAAATAAACGATATAATATGCTATAATATAACACAATTAATTATTATATCGAGTTTAAAATTTTGAATTCCTAAAGTTCTACAATACTATAATTATTTAACGAAATTAAGATAAATAAAATGCATTAAAATATGAGAAATAAGCAATATCAATGTTAAATTGTTAGAAATGCCTTGCAATGTGCAAGAAAAAAAAATGCTTACTCATATATTTATTTGTATCGTGTATTTGTATATAAATTTTTTATTAAAAAATTAATATCATTAATCAAAATTTTATTATGCTATAAACAGGCTTGTTCATGGACCAAAATTTATTTTGCTGCTATCATCAACTTCTCATATATATTTTATGTCCTAAATTATCCGTCTATCTTTGGTTTCAATTCTAATTATACGGAATAAAAATAAAATCATAATAAAAAAATTAGATTAAAAATTGCAATAAAATTATGCCACTCGATTTAAGTTTTCAATCTTATTATCGTAACTAAATTAATTTTAAATAAATATATCTATTATAAAATTATATTAAAAAAGATTATGATTAATATATTTGTAATTTTTTATTATTAATTTTTAATAATTTATTAATACGCAACGTAAGTAATATTGAGCAAGGAGATTCTGTTTTAATTTTTTTAAAAATCTAATTAACTAAATGATTACAACATAAGTATGTGAATCAAAATAGTAAAAAATCAAAAATAAAGTGAAAATAGTCAAAGATAAATTAATATAATTTTCTTTGTCCTATTTTATGCTGTACATTATGAAAAATTTGGGTTTGGACCGTAAAGTATTAAATTATCGGGTCGGTTCGGTCCGTCCAGTAAATAGTCATATTTAATTTTTAAATTTTAAATTTTTGTAAAAAATTCTTAACAATGCTAATTTTACAACATTATTAACACACTCTGCAACTAAGATCCCTAATTTTACTAGTTAGGGTTTGGTTTACCCAACCTCCTTCAACCCCACGACCCAATCAGCCGTCATAATTTTAATATTTAAAATAGTCTTCTTTTAATTGTTGGATTCAAAATCTAGTAAAACCCGAACCCGATTTCAAATGACACCCTGAATTTCAATTTCTCATTTGAAACTCGCAATTCGAGAGCATCTTTCCAGCGATATTTTTCCTTTTAAAAACCGAAACTTAATTTTTCCATTGGTGGGTTGACTTTGAAATCGTCAGTCAGTGGAGTTCTTGCTGAGTAACTTTATCATTATCTCCGCCTAATGACAGCTCAGGGTCCCACTTTTTTTTGGATTCTAGTACAAAACTTACTGCTCCTTCACGCGAACGTATGAGCTGTCCTCTTTTGCCTTCCCAAAGATTCCAAGCGATCCCCACGTGGCACTTTTCCAACGCCTCCACCGCGTGCTTATAATAACTTCTTTTCTCTCGGGGACACGTGGGCGTTGACGGTCGCCGTCACCAAGATCCCGCTTGTCGTCTAACGTCCTAGCCGGGACCACGCTTGCTACCTAACGCCACGACAGCGTAACTCCTTCCCTCCGTTAGTGTGAACCGTTAACTCCACGCAACTGTTGTGTGGACCTGAGGGCCAGATGGACGGACTCTTGGCGCTTCGTGGGGTCCACGGTCAATTTTTGTTTTGTTCTTTTGTGGTGGCTGCTCGACACGTGCTGTCGTATGATCGAGTGGCAGTACATTGCTACAGAAGAAATTTGATGATTTAACTTTGACGGACGTGGTTAATTAGTTTTGCCTTAATGATCATTGATGGCGAATTTACCCCCATTTCTAAAATTTTGGGCTAGAAAAGTTTATGACAGACTTGATTTTCAATAAGAGGTAAGAAATGGTCACACTCGAAAAGAAAGGACACTGACGTCATTTACTTAATATATATGTCCTCTTTCGTCACTACGGTATATCTTTCTCTCTACGCACAGAGACTTTCAAGCGGGAGATAGAAAACGACGTTAGTACAGCAAATTGAAATATTTATCAACTTCCTTCCATCGTTTACTACTGCAACAAACAGCAGCAATAATTTCTCACTAAGCTTCTTAAGTACTGCATACAAACCGAGTTCACATAATAATAGTAGTTTCAGGATTTCAATTTCTCTCTTAGCGGTAACAGTAAGTCTTCTTCGCGACCTGTATTTTTTTTCCCTTTTGATTATCTTATGCATGTAAATTATTTTTGGTTCCAGTGTTCTGAATTTCTGTGTTTCGTTTTGAAGATTATATTCGATTCTTCTTCTTCTTTTTCTTCTTCTTCTTTCCATTTTTCATAATGAATTTTAGTGGATCAGTAATATTAAAATATATACTTGTGAGTTAGTGTTCGAAGCTGATGCTTTCAGATCATGCTGAGAATAGGGGATGATTCAAGTTTATCTACGCATGCATGCATGTAACTTTGGTGACTGTTATTATTTTAAATTTGTTCTCTTTGTTGGTGTCGGGATATGATCCGATGTCTACTTTCTTCTAATAACTAGTATTATACGTTTATCAGATTTTTCCGTCTCTCTCTCGCCAATTCATGGAGTTTTTTGCTGTATGAAATTTTCTGTTCGTTAATAAGGATTATTATTATTTTTTCTGTTTTTTAATTTTTTTATTTACCGCCAGAGAATAAGATTGATTTTATGTTGATAGATTGAACAAAAAGGTCATTAATGTCCTAAATTTCAGAAATTTTGACGTGACGAAAAGGTATGACCCGAAAAGGGATGTAAATAGCCAAGCTAAGCTACCGTAGATTGTTCCTAACCTCCAGCTTTCAAGTTATTAGGCTCAATTTGGCTTATTAAGTACATGAATCCATGATCCCGAGATTTGTGGTTAGATATTGATGGGTTTGCTGAAGGCATGGTCGGTTTTGAGAAATTATGTTTTAGGTGTATATGTTATAAATTTTGCAATAAAGTGTCTAGATTTCAAATAGATGGGTAAAGATTGTGAAAGTAAATGAAGTGATGTACTATATCATACTTTATTTTAAACTCTAATAGAGCTTGTTAGCCAGCCTAGGGGACCAAGATTTAGCATGCTAAGAGGTGGCTTGGGTATGAACATAAGCTTGAAAATGAGGATTAGGTTTAGTTCATTAACTGAATAAACAAGCTATACCAAGTTCTTGATTGAGTTGAGCCAGAACTGCTCATATGCAACTTGATCAATTGGACAAAGTAGCTGTTTTGCATGTCGTGATGGAAATGGTTTATTTTGTTAGACATAGGTAGTTTCCAGCAGTTTTTAGAAAGATGTCCAAATGCAAATTGTAATCACCTTTGTAATGTGCAAACAAATGCATGCATGCAGACACAGACATGCAACATTTTGATATAGTTGCTTTTCCTTGGTTTCCCCTTTCTATGTTCTGCATTAATTCAACTTAGTGCCTAAATTCAGTTCTCTTTGTCTCTATGTGAAAATCACAATTTGTTCTGTTATTTTCTCTATTGACTTCATATGTACACATGCACCTGTTTTTGTTGAATGTTCATACTGATAGTCTTGAAGGGTAAATAACTTTATTCTGTGTCTATTTTGAAGGAAATGTGCAAACACCAGAGGACCACACTCGCCCCGTCTCTGTTGTGCTTGTTCATGACTTAGAGTTCTCTTTGTTTTTCAGAAGATTTGGATAAATAGATTTTAGAAGTTAGGAACCATGCATCACCATGCTAACAGCACAAACAATCAAGAACCTGGAGCGAACAGCAATAATTCATATGCAGTCTGTTCTCAACCTTGGTGGTGTGGTATAGTGCATGATGGCATCTCCGGTGACATTTTGGGGGAAAGAATGGCAAATATTTCTTTGTCAAGAGAGCCAAAACACAGGGAATTAGGGACCAAAACCAGCAAATCACAAGGTGAGGGTGGAATGGATGGGGGAACTGATGCAAACAAGGAAACGTTAGTTACTGCAGTATCCCAAGCAGGTATTTGTCTGCAACTTTTGTCTACAAGAACAATCCTTAATGTGAGTTAAAAGCACTGAAAATTGAAGTATACCGGTTGATTCATTGGCATGTTGGATTTGATTAAAACCTTGAGGAAATTCATCGCGGGCATGGTAATCGAATGGAATAGCATTGATTGCAGTAAAACATAGTATATGTGTAACACTAAAGCAGCTGTATGTGAGTTATGTGTTCAATATTGATATCAGCTCTTGGCATTCAGTTGATTTGTCTTTTGGCTTCCCATCCCATTTTGATTGTTCCATAATGCTCATGCATTTTTCTCTGATGCCATCTTGACTATGCTGTCAAAGGTTTTTCTTCCCTCTTTAATGTATTGTACAATAAATTTCGAATATATATAAGATATATCTTGTCTAATGGTTTGTATGTGCTGCTATCACTCAATAATATATAATCTTTTCCTGTGTGGGAAAGCATAGACCTCACATTATGAACATTTTATGAAACTAAAAAGGTTTCTTCTGTGGCCAGATGGGAAATTTGGAGAACATCAGCTGCCACAGCATGCTGCATCTATTGTGCATCCTCCATTGGGTGAATACCTCACACCATCTACACAGCTGGAACTTGTCGGCCATTCCTTTGTAATCTCTCTCTTTCTTGCACTCACACATAAATGCATGTCTGCATGCTGTTGGAACTCATTGATTATCTGGTTCTTTCTACATTAGTGATGCTTTCATCATTGCCGTAGTGCAATAACTGAAACCTGTAACTTTATTTTACAGGCATGTTCATCGTATCCGTATTCTAATTCATATTATGGGGGAGCTGTGCCTGCTTATGGACCTCAGGCTTACGTGTGTAACTTTTTGCCCCCTGTTTATGTTCTTAGATCTGTTTAATGTGTGTCTGGTTGCTTGATTATTCAACTGTAATGTTTGCAGATTCACCGAAGGCCCCCCCCTTTTTTTCTAACTTAGGATTTGTATCCATTTAGGGGAGAAGTTCACTTGTTCTACAATTGGGAAAAACTAAAAATCACTCAGTTCCTTTTGTAGTTATTTGGCCAAAAATATTCATGATGTATAGATTTGGTTTTCCTGATAAAGGGGCTCTCAGGTAGAACAAAATGAAGGTAAGGTTAAAATGTAAAGTTTATTTCTCAATGGCAAAGACTGTTTTTATGATTTGGAAGTACTTAAGGCTAGCTTCAACTGGAAACAAAGAGTTAATTCCAATCATTTATATTTTTTTCATTCTGTAAGTCCAGGTTTGTAATATTAGGAGCTTAAGCTTACTACTTTTCAAGAAAAAATTTAAATTGTGAAGTTTTAGAGGAAATCATAATTTGCCACCTATAACTTTCTGAGGAACCATCAAACCTACAATCTTAGGAGGATGGCAGAGGGCCTAAAAATAGCATCCAAAGTCTTAACATGTCCATGTGCAAGGCAAAATTTAAAATCACTCAGTTCCAATTTGATCAATGTTATAATTCAACAGTAGAACAGGGGGTTTGAACACCAGACCTCTTGTCAATTGTTCTAGTATCTTGTATGGACGGTATTAATCCCAAAAATTAAAATTGATAGAACAAGCCCAAGAGTGGTATTTAAGTTCTAAAAGGCCACATGCAGAAAGCTAAAGAGGATAAGAAAGCAGGCAATGTTGAGATAGAATGTTGTTAATTCAAAGAGTTGTTGAGATCTTTGGTGGTGGTTATACCCATCCTATAACTTGACCAGGATGAAAATTATTTTAGTTGACATATAAATAAAGTACAATTATATACAGTAACTTTCCACTGAGTTGTACACAAAGTAAATCTAATTGTTTGAAAGATATAGTGTAAAACGTTAGTAATAATTGTTGGTATCTCATACTTAACACTGTAAAATTTGTATTTTTTACTGTTTGAAAGAGGTGCCAAATCTGTAAACAAGAAGATATTTACAATAAGTTTTATTTAGATTGTATGGATGTGCTTGCTATAGATTGCAAAGGTAGAATAGACAATATATGGAATTTTTTTTTAATTAAATAAGTGCATTAACCAGATATTGTTTTAGGTTCATTCTCAATGTGTTGGAGTGCGTTCTGGTAGAATGGCATTGCCCCTTGAAATGGCAGAGGAACCTGTTTATGTAAATGCCAAGCAGTATCATGGAATTCTGAGACGAAGGCAGTTGCGTGCCAAGGCTGAGCTGGAAAAGAAAATCATAAAAGTTAGAAAGGTATTATCTGTCGTGTCTGTCTACTTGTACCTGTGTACATTTATCAGTTTACATATAATGTACAACACCACTCAGCTCTTACCACTTCATTCTTTTTGCAAGTCTCTTTCGTGATTAGCAATACTCGAGAATATTTGGATATTACAGATCGTGAATGAAATATGCTATATGGGATAGTAGCACTTGTAATTCGTGCTTAGATATGCTACATGGGATGGTAGCACTTGTAATTCATGCTTAGATATGCTACATGGGATGGTAGCACTTGTAATTCATGCTTAGATATGCTACATGGGATGGTAGCACTTGTAATTCATGCTTTCAACACTAAGTAAATCTGTGTGCTGGAGGAATGCAGGCAGCAGTTGCTTGCCTTGTTATTTCTGCTGAAGTATTGTTGCTCATCTGGAGAGAAAAGATAAATGGACTAAGTTAAAAACTGAATGCTTTGTCTTTGGAAGAATAATGTGCAATTAATGATAATGATTTTCCTAGATGATATTGGTACAAATATGAATGCATATGAAATAGACATCAAAGAACAGTAGCTAGTTACATACAAAAGAATTCTTATAAGTCATACTGCTAAAGCACAAGTATTTTGTTTTTATAAGAGTATTGTGTGCATAGGAAAGAGTATTGCACAGGAAAGCATAGGCAAAGAAGCAATGGCAGCAGCAATCGCAACACTTATAACTAGCAGTGCGAAACTAGATATGAAAAAGTGAAAGAGAAAAGAGAGGTAGAAGTATTGTGAAAGGGAAGTAAGCTCTCGTTGAGGTTGGAGGTTACATTTGATTTTTAAAAGGATGAGGAGAAAGAATCTGTGATTTTCAAGGACCTAAGGCCTGAAAGTAGGACGAGAAGGGTTATGAAAATGATTTTAGCATTGACTCTTGTGCATGGCTAATTTTCTTGTTGACTGGTTTTATTGGGAGAAGAGTTCTCTGTGGCTATAATTATTGGTAATTAGTGTTAAACGGATTTTGATTGCAGTGGTTTAGTTGATTGCCTCAGTAGTGGTTCCTTCCCGAAGATTCATGTGAGATTAATGGTATAAACGACTGACTAAATTGCATACCATTAGGAAATTACCTAGGATGTACGCGGGACTAAGATGCTTGATGGTAATTATGTATCACACTATTTCAAGAAGAGGTGGTTATAGTGGCCCCAACTTGACTGTTTACATACATGCAATGCGTTCAAGTTTGTACAGGAAATTATTGTGAGGTAATAAAGAGCAACTTCTTCTATTGGAGGGACATGGTATTGTACTTTTTCTATTGAAGGGGAAAGATAGAAGTGAAAATTCCCCATATTAAACACTTCAGTCAACTGGTGATATGATAGAGAAGAAAGCAGGGAGGACAGTGTAAGATGAGGGGCATTTGCTTCCCTTGTTTTTAAAAATATTAGTAAGGATCTGTGGTATCACTTATCATGGAAGTCAGAAATGTTTAACTCATCCAGAGGAGTCCCCAAGGCGATGGCCTAGTTGGTTTTGTTTCTAGCCCTGTAAGCAAGACTTGGTCAAGGGATTGATTCTCCCGCTCATCAACTTTGGTGGGGGAATTTCGTTAATTTGTGTTGCTGCATGGGGTGGGGTGGGGGTGGGGGTGGGATGTGGTCGGATTGGGGTGCATCGTAACCAGAGAGAAAATAAATCCAGGGGACATTTTGTTACTTTAGAGACGAAACTGTCACATATATTTTGTTAAATTCTGTTACTTTAGAGATGAAACTGGCATATATATTGTGTATTGCTGGTGAGACCATCTGTATCAAAATGCATTTGGTGTTTCTCATGATTGATGACAATACCTTCGAATGTTTGAATTCCATTGCTTCCCATGTTTCTTTGTGATAGAATTCACTGTGAGGCATGCTTCACTTATTGGGGTAAGTGAAATATTACTCTGTTATTATTTCAACTTGGATGTTATACCAGCCTGCTGTAGAGTTCATGGACTTATGTGAAAGAATGTGTTTTGTTTTCTTATTTTATATTTTTCCAAATTAATTATTGAAAGCTAGCTTCATCTATAATTTGCATGATTTCTGTTGCAATGGTGAACAGCCCTATCTACACGAGTCTAGGCATTTACATGCTTTGCGGAGAGCAAGAGGTTGTGGAGGTCGTTTTTTGAATACAAAGAAGCCTGATAGTCAAGCTTCTAATGTGACCCCAAGCCTTGTTATCAGCTCTAGTGTCGCTTTTTCAACACATCAACAAAACTTCTCAAGCTCTGTATCTGTGCCCAACTATTGTGCCAGGAGTGATGATTCATCCACTGGTTACCAAGAAGTAATAGAGCCCCAAGTGCACCAAATGCAACCAGAACGGAGGTACTCCAGTGGCAATGGCAAGACTTATCTTGATGTCAATGACAATGGCAGTGGATTCTATCCACACAATCAGGGATTTCAGTTGTTTAAATCTCACTCACTTTCAGATAATAAGGTGGAAGAAGGAAAATTCTCTGGGCAGCAAAGTGAAAGAATTGTGGGAAACAGGGCTCAACATAGGGCCCTAACCATCAAATGAACCTTGCTTAATCTACGGTGAAGGGTCTCTCCGGTGTTGCTGAAGGCATGGATCTCCAACATTGTGCATATTTGCTCCTAAGGTATATATACATGATCGAGTTTGTACGAGGCAAAACCTATATTTCAGTCCCTCCTGTACATATCCCGCCATGGTGTCTAATACATTTCTTCTACCACCGCAGACAGTAAGAGAGCCATGCTGGATTCCTTGACCCTAAACGAGTTGACAGTAACAACCTTTGTTGTCTCTCATGTTTGGCAGGCAAATCATCCTTGGCTTGGTTTCTATTATTATGTTTATTGGAGGGAGAGGAGAAAGACAGAAATGGTAGTAAGCTTGGCTTATCTGTTCTATTTCTATTTTAAACAGTGTGTGAAAAAATCTGAAATGGACGTGGAGACCAAAAGCATACTCACTATAACGTGTGAAGTTTGGAGATTCTGAAATGACTATATTTTATCTGCTATTTTATATTAGCGATATTGGTGTGTTTATGTCGTTGTTCTGCGGACCTTTTTGAATCGTTTGACTACACAGATGTTATTAGTAGTAACAAAGAGACGAAAAAGGGTGGCAGACAAAGCGGACGCCGAGGTAAGCCGGCCACCCACCCCACTTCCAAGGTTCAGGGGCCTGGCTGCCACCATTTTTTCATGAAGCAGTAACACAGTGGGCATATAACATACAACACTCATGCCAAGACAAATTGGACTATGAGATCTTTGCCATTTTTTATTAGTTTTTTAAATTTTACACGAATAAAAATTGAATTCCTCATTGTTAAAAAATGTAAGAAGATTTTATTTTATTAAAAAAAATCATAATTTTTGGCATATTTGTCTGTAGGTCGGATTTATAAAATCATAATTTTTATACAATTTTTATTCATATAAATTATATAATAGTTTATAATATTATTATATATTTAATAATTTTAATAAAAAATATATTATAATAATAATAATAATAAATTATATAAAATATGTAATAATTTTTATTATAATAATAATAATAATAAATTATATAAAATATGTAATAATTTTTATCAAAGTATAAATTTTGTATTTTTAATATTATTAAATAAAAGTAACACCCGTTACTTTTATTTCTTGTATAAGCAAATCATGCAACGTACTCCGTTACGTCGGCCCATGTATTAAATCTTAAGCCCATAAAAGAAAAAGGAAAACGGCTTCGGCGAGATTAACTGGAGAGCAACGTGGGGCTCAGTTGTATAAAACTATCAAGGATTCGGTCCCAGAATGTAAGGCCCGTGCTTTTACGCTCCTGCGGTCCCTCTCATCGGTACCAATTCCAATTGCTGGAGCCGAAGTCAAATGTGATGCCAGTTTGACTTTAAAGAATTGGATACTTCCGTTCAATTTAAATAACACAATACTAAAAATATTTAATAATTTTATTATATATTATAATTGATGCGAGACAAATTCAAATTCACGTATGATGCACTCTTGAATTTTTTATTCAAATTATCAAAGCGGGCCTCCCTAACTGAAAGCCGGAATACCAGTTGATCATGTGAAAAATGGGGCCTACAAAGGCTGATAAAAGGGGATCAACTTGTAATTTCTTTCTAAGGCCCCCACTCTCTTAAATGAAACAAAGGGTTTAAAGATTCCAACTGGGAAGAACATGCAATTGCATGCCATTTTGTCAGTAGATTAAGAGGAAGCTTCTCACGTCAATCTCTGTGTTTCAGGCTCAGCCAGCCAACTTCGGCATGTATGTATATGGAGAAATACAGGCCTCAGAAAATTCAACGACTACACAACTTTTTTGAAATTGAAGTCAACAAAGTAGAATTCTGAGCTTTAGTGGGCTTATGTCCCTTTGCTTTGCTTTGCCCCCACAAGGCCTAAAGCGGAAGCTGACCAATAGCCATGCTTCCCTGAAGCAGAAAAAGAGTAGTAGCCACAAGTCTTTATCTCAATTCACAAACCCCACATTCAGTTTAGGCCCTGCATTTATTCAACCTCAAGAATTGCTATTGTCAGCTAAAATCCTTTGATTCCAGTACCATGCCAATTTTGCATGTCCTTTGCTCCGTGGAAGCTTCACAACTGATAAACTTCATTAATGGCTAGCTCCTGCTATTCTAATAATAATATATGCTACCTACAGGACAAAGAAGCTTAAGGTATGTTTTAATCTGCTATGCTTCTACTTGCACGTAGTTTTGAAAGCACAAAAATACTAGTGACACTATTTTTTTTTCCACCTCAATAAATTTTCAACATTCCCTACACATCTCTACTAGTGTGTCTAATTGTTCTACATCATTCTTCAAATCAATCAGCATTAATTAGCATACTGTAATTCTTGCCGCACAAATCATGAATCATCTCTCATTGCCCATGCAGGGAATAGTAATTTACTCAAACCCTACAATTCAGTTCTGTTCTAAAACAAGCAACGAATGGTGAGGTGAAAAAGAATAGTGATATCTAAAATGTCATAGTCTCATCGAATCACAACTAAAGCTTCAATAGGTTACAGAAGATGAGCTTAGGGACAATTTTAAATGAGAAACCATGTTAGTATCAACGAGGTTGGTAACCATTAGCAGAACTAATTGGCACCGTTCAAACCATCTGAAAATGAATCAACCATATAAACTTGAAGTCCTCTAGTCCGCCCAGGTGCTCCACCTTTGAGTGTGGATATGTCCAAAACGATTCTGTATTACATATAGATTTTTGTTAGTAAAGAATCTAATCATTAAGTATTCCATCAATTACTAAAAACCACCAAAACAGCACTTACAAGGTCTTCGATGCTTTTCCAAGTTCTGCAGTGCCACAGTTTATGAGGATTTTGTTATCAACTTTTGATACAGAATGGGCAGATGGCAAATCAATCCCTTTGGGTGCTGAAATGACATATTCAGATATATTTAACTCATATTTTAGGGGAAACAATATTTAAGAGCCTAAGTAATTGAAGGTCTTTCTTACTTTTTTGATGGTTTGCAACCACACTCCCATCAAGTCCCAAGAGTTTCTATACGAACCAGAGACATTCAATCAGGATATGATAGCACAATGGAACATAAAGGATTCAAAAAATATGCATGAAGCAGCAGCAAATTACCTTAAGGCTCTCGTAACACTGTTCTAGTTTATCATTATACAAAATATGATCAAAGATGCCAGAGGTTTTCCCTTGCTCAATCTCTGCCTTGGCATTTCTAAGTCGTTTTAGGATCTGTTCTTCAGTCTCAGTCCCCCTGTTTACAATATTTAAAATTAAAACCACTGCAGCAAAAAATAGAAATGACATAGGTCAATCTCAGTAGCTGTATTTACCTTGCACGGAGGCGATCCTCAAGCTCCACCATCGATGGTGGACATATAAATATGAAAATAGCATCAAGAGAACTTGTCCTCACAGACTTTGCCCCTTGGACATCAATGTCAAGAATGCATATCTACAATAAAAGAAGGAAAAAGAAGAAAAAATTACAGTTCGCAAGCACAACTATTACAACTTACCAACTAAAGAAGACTTCTCTCATAAAAGCCCTTAATATTTCCTTGTAAAGTTCACCTAACCTAAATTTCAAAAGCAATTGCACTACATGATTAACCTCTTAAACATTTCAACCAAAAGAGGCGTGAGCAGAATGGCTTAAATGAAACATTTAACCTATTTGATAAAATGACTCATTTGGTTATTTTTCTAGGATGGTTTAATAAAATTGACTATATCTAGATAGTGCAAGGTTAAATTACCCCATTCTTAAAGGTCTTTCAATTCCCAGCAGTACTTGACAGGGGGTTTACTAATTTTTTTTCTTAACCAAATAAGGCCTCATGCCACAACTTTATGAATATGAAATATTTAGTAGCATGTGTCCTTTGATTTTTTATTTTTATTTTTAAAAAGAAACAGTTGCAATCTGGTCAAAATCTCTTCCTACTAGATATGTGTGCGTTGTCATTGGAGTATTTAACAGTTGCTGTTCTGATGCAACTTAGCATAGAAGAAATCGATTTGGTCCCATGCCTTATATTTAACATAATCAATGGAATTTTGTGCTTAATTAACAACCTAGAGATAAAAGGTACATGGATGGATTGTTTACCTTTCCAGCATCAGCAACCACCTCAACAGCTTCAACACTGGTTCCATAAAGATTTCCATGAACAGAGGCAAACTCAAGGAATTTACCGTCTTGTATCTCCTTCTCCATAGCACTTCGCTCGGCAAAGTGGTAATGCACCCCATCCTTCTCCATGCCTCTTGGTGCACGAGTTGTGTGGCTCACAGAGAATCCAAACATGGTGGGAAATTCCCTCATGAGCATGGATATTAATGTACCCTTACCTACCCCAGAAGGACCACTAATAACAACTGGCTTCTCAGTATTGCCTATAACACCTTTACTCCATGCAACAACTTCAGCCCCTACCACCTTCTTCTGCTCTCTAACATATGGTGTGCCCACCTATCAATATTTAAACAAATCAAACAATTTATTAAAAAGAAAACAAAATCACAAGAAGGCCTAAAATTGGTGGATTGCAAGGCGTTCAAATAGCAAAATCAAATCAGAATATGTATAACATTCCCATCAAGTTCATTTCTCATTATTGTCAATTGAAACTAGTAATTTGAGGTTTGCAAACTAAATAAGTAATTTTGATTATCATTTCTTTGCATTTCCCAAGATTTAAAAAGTTAAAACCAACCAGTGCCCCATATTTATGGTGTCCAAACATCCTAACAAATAGGTCATCAACAACTAACCTCCAGAAACCAAATGCTGTCATCAGGGCCCGAACCCTTCTTGATAACTAATATTCGATCTCCATTAAGAACTACAGTCGAATGGCCTTTACATGGCTTTGGTTCTGCTCCACGCACAGTGGGAATCACCCTGTAGTATTACTGTAAATCAATGGACCAAAATGCTAAACCAAAACCTGAATGAAGTACCTACACAACTGAAGCTGCAAACTCACCATTGGCCTGTAGATTTGTCATAAATCTTAACCGCAAATGATTCATCATTCCCGCCAATTACATACTGTCAAGAAATTAACCCCAAAAAAAATTGATTGGCAAAATGATTGACATGATGAACTACTAATTAACACAAAGGAACATAACAAACTATCTTACTGTTTTATCGCCAATGTCAGTGGTTGTCTCAGAGCCTTTGGATTTTAAACTGAAGCCACATGGAAATCCATTTCCATTATGTAGATTATCCACAATGAATGCTGGAGCTTCTCCCTAATGACCACACACCAACAAACACATGATCAAAAAGTAAAACTAATTCTTGAATTGCATTGAAGAGGAAAACTAATTCTTTCTTCACTTTTTTTTTCCTTGGGATCAAATTGACGCGAATGAGAGCAGAAAATGATGATAAAAAAGGCTCACCATGGAGAATCTATGCCTCCAATACAAGATTCACCCTGAACAATACAACATGGAGATGCAAACTATCAAATCAAAAGTACACATACGTCCCGGATCTGGCAATAATACAAGCTTTAAGGGACATATCAAGCGAAGATATTACATTAAAGCAATACAACCCCATGTCTAGACCAACAAAACTGAGGCCAAAAACTCAAACTTGAAAATCATAACGTTAAAATAGACTCGGAAAACTGAAACCCTGATGTCCAAAGGCATTTCCCACATAAAAACAAAAATTTTCCTTCCCAAAAAACAATAATAGCCAATTTTTCTTTTCAGTTGAATTCACTGAAAATCACGTCTTAATGATCAAAAGCAGAACAAAAAACTGCTTGCAAGACAGAGATAATCGTAGAATGAGAGGAAAACCTCATAAAACCAGCTAATATCAACGGATCAAGCCAACCATTGTTATGAAAAACCAATGCACAAAAAAACCATTCAAAGAAAAGACTAAACAGACAGACAGACATATAAGCTCATTTTCTTACCTGGGTTACAATCAGAAAACTCCCCTGCTGTAAAAAAAATAAAAATCCCACAAAGCCTCCGGGATCCTCGGGTAAACAATATACGTATGAAACAAATTCAATGAACAAAAGATTCTTATTTTTCTCTCCCAAGTTCTCCTCGGAGGAGTGCGCGTTTGTGCCAAATCAACCCAAAAACTTGGGTAATGAAAAAAGATCAGAAGAATGAACGAAAGGGTTGTCAGAAAAGAGGAGAAGTCACAAAAATATATGAAGAGAAGTCTGGCATTTAAAGAAATAGTAGACAGAGAGAGAGAGAGAGCGGTGGCTTTTGGGTTGCATTCAATTCACGGTACAAGTGGACCGGCTCTTATTTTTTTCGTGAGGCGCTTGCGAAGGTTGTTTTTCTTTTTCCTTTTAAATTAAAAATAAGTTTTAGGGTTTTGTTGCTTGCTTGTGGGTCTCTTATTGCTTGCCTGTGATTGGCAAACCAGTTGAGATTCTATTTCAGTGGGAGAATGACACGTATGTACCTGAGTAAGACTCTGTTTGGCAACCTGAAATACTGTATCCTGTTCCTCGTTTATCTTATCCTTACATAGGAATATCAATATTTGAGTAAGACTCGTTTTATCTTTTAAATTATGTTAATATTTTGGATTTAAACCCAAATCTACATTGTTTGGTTTGGATTCTATTATGGAATTGCTGGAATTCACTCAAATTAAATGAATTTGGCCATCCCTGTCTACTTATGCATATACGTTCTCAACAAGTACAGAACAAATTTGTCATGTTACGTTGTATGAAACAGATGGCTAGGAACTGAATGTGGTAAGGTGCGTGTATGGCGGGAAGGACACGCTCACACACAGACACAAAAGGCAGCAGCAACGGTTGAAGGTGGAAATTTCCCATAGTAAAAAAGGACTAATGCTTAATTGAAAGGAAGGTTGTAGGAATCTGGGTCATGTTTGTTTTCATTCACTAATTCTACAAGATTACAATACAAAATTTGCAAGTGGGTAGACAGCTACTTTCAAATTTGTCAAAATCAGTGAGACCAAATGCTTTTTCAACACGTTAGTTTGTCCAATTCATGACCTTGTATCAAAGCTTTCCCAACCAATAAAGCAACTATACACCACCTTGTTGTCTTGTGTCAAGCAAAACACATCTATGTTCTTGACATAACACTAAGTTTAATTGCGTAATTAAGAGTATTATGACAAATTGTGTTAAAATAAGTTAAACCAAAAATAAATAATTTATTTATATAATAATTAAACAAATTAAATATTTTCTCTTAAGATACAAAATGAGTTATAAAATATATATATATATTTTTTTTAAATACTTATTATTCTTGTAATTTATTACCGTTTTAATTCCTTTTTTTATTTCATATATTTTTATATCATTTTTCTCTTAATCTTTTTTCCTTTTTTTTTAATATTATGCGATTTTTTTTCCATATAAAATTAGACTTATTTTTATTTATTTTATTAAAAGCTTTTTTTTATCCAATAATTGCTAATTCTTGTTGTATTGAGTAACAAATTCAACATTTAACAATAATACAATGTGAGGATAAAATTGAAAGTTTTGTTTTTTACGTTTTACCTCGATATTATAAATATATATAGTATTTTTTAAATTATTTGACGATAATATTTTGATATTCATAAAAATAATTCATGGAAATAATTTTTTTTCAAAATTTTGATTTTTGATGGCTCATGGACCACGGAAATGAGAAGAATTAAAACTTAATTTCTCGACATATTTCTTTCATTGGAGAGAAACCGCCTCTCCACTTATTGACCAACTAATACTAATTTGATAATGTAATGTTGTTAGATATAATTTCAAAAGACTTTGAGGTCTCGATCAACATTATCCGTGACAATTTTTTTTCTTTTAAAAAACCCTTGTATATGTTTTTCCTTTTAATATATCAATTAATATAATAAATAACTTAATATTATTATATCTCCTTAAGAAATTGTTCAATTAGTTTTATTTGTTAATGTAAATATGATAATTGATATATTACGGTTTATAATAATAATAATAATGATGAAATATGAAGAAATCTTAGTTATGGAAACCAATGCTAATGTGTCTAATTTCTAACCCTCAGCCCAATTCAACCCCTGAAGTCCAATCTCAACCAACCCTTGTTGCGCCAATGCCTTTTTCTCTTTTGACTTGGCTTTTAGGCATTTGTCTATTCACTAATTTTAATGTCTGCCCACCAATCAAATACCTTATAGTATTATGAAACTACCAAATTCAATATTATATAATTATTTAAACATATATGTTATCCAACCTAATCTTGAATTTGGTATCATTTTCATAGATATAGTCAAAAGAGTTTTTATTGAATTTATACTTTTATTATTATTTTCAAAAATGTAGAGTGCCAATCCATGGAGTGGAGTTAGATCTTGACTTTCTTTTATACCTTAAATTGGCAATTTCCCTTGTCACATCCATAATTGGCAACCAATAAAAATGTTAAAAGCTATGGCAACTTGGGTTCTGGAACACTAACATTACTTTTATTACATCTGCAAAATCTAAGCGATATTGTCCTGTTATGTCGGCAAATCCCCCAAGTCGATGGTTAAATCAAGACTCTTAAACTTGTCATTAAGGGTAATTTTAATCAAAAGATTTGATAATTAATTTTAAAAACTACCACCCAAGACTTTTTCATTCCAACAATTGTTTGATTCTACTCTACAATAATTAATTATAGACTGACTAATTATGGTATTTTAATTTCAAACACAACTGCTTTAATTCAAGCATATTGTGTTAATTAATTAAGCTTAAATTCCTAAGCATTTCATTTTGGTGGTTTGCATTTGGCCGGCTTTGTTTATTGTTTAATCAAAGAAGAAGAACCGCTTAATCCCCAATACACTTTTTCAAGATACAATCCATTGTTGAACGGTGTCATGTTTTATTATTAATTTTAAACATCAATTTGGGATATGTTTTAATTTGTTTAAGAACCATTGTACTGCATGTGAACATTAATTTGTTAATTTCAATGTATATTTTGGCAGAATCAAAGCATTTATTAAAGAATATTATCATCTTTACCTTGAGGTTCAATCAAATTTAGTAATATTGTCAATTCTTGGAAGGGTTCTCCATTTTCCCTTTACTTAACACAAAAGTATTTATTCGGGGTTGTAAGCAATAAATAAAAAAAAAGTTAAAAATTAATTGTCAAAATATTTCTCGTCTTTTTAATTTTTAAAATTTTAATTTTATGATGAGCATGCATTTTACAAATTTGAAAAAAAAAGGTGAATAAATTGAGCCTAAAAATAAAGAAATCCTTTGACAAATGAAGTTATTTATTAAGAAAATAAATAAAAAGTGAAAGAATATCTATAAAGGTAATTTTGATATTATTGTGGGTGTTAAAGAAGCCCTATAATTATAATTCTTTAGTGGGTTAACATTGAATTGATAGATTTTGTTAAAAAAAAACCACAGGTTATGATGAGGCCCAATTCAGCCCACTTAGTCTCATCCTTCTGGTACATTTGCCACAGATGGGCTTGCTTGAAGGTTCATCAAAGTGATTGGAAATTGGCAGAGCAGCCCTTCTCACCATGGCATTCAATCTATGTACAATAATTTGGAATAGGCTTCTTTTAAACAAGAAATCAACATCAATTTAATTCTTCAAAAGGGAAAAAATAAAAAAAAATAGAATGGCTAAAATGATTGGTTCTGGTGGTCATGCTTGGCACCATCACATAGCAAAATATTTAAATAGAAAGAGACCCCCTTATCATCATGGGCCCTTTCACTGACCCGGCCCGATAATCATTTGTACATTTTTGGGTATTTTTGTTTGGTATATTCAATTTAAAATATAACATTATATCATCAAATCTTTGATAAATATCAAGATGGATTCATAAGTAATCTACTTTCGGTATTAACAAAGAAGGGAGAAACAAAGGGTACCAAAAATAATTTTATAAATAATATGCGTGCGCGCACGTTCACACAAAAATATTTTGTATTTGTTATAATAATACGTCATTTCACGTATGTAAATTGTAGTTCAAGTCGCACTAGTAAATATTTTTTATTTTTATATTAATTTTTATACGATAAAGAGTAGTATTTGTACTTACAATCTCTTTGAGACACAACATATATCTCTACTTATCATTCTTACTAGAAATAGGCTCGATTTTGTTTGAATTGGATTTCATATTAAATCAAAGTTATTAGTTTTGAGTTGGTTCAAAGCAAATCAAGTCAATAATAAAGATAACATAGTACTGACATTTATCGGTTTGATTTATTGATTTAAATTAAACAAAAATAATAAAAATTATTTTTTATTTTTATTGGTCCTAATATCAAAAATAAAAATATTTTATATATTTATTTATTAATCAAATTTAAAGTAAAGTCATTTTATTGATTAAAATAATTATAAAATATATAAAATATTAATTTTGCATTATTAGTTATTTCAATTTGGACCAAGTCAAATAAAAAAACAAACTAACAACAATCGAATCAAAATACTTTCAAATTGAACCAAGCTAAAATAAACTTTTGATTTAGTTGGGTTCGATCTATATAACTTTATAAAAATTACCGATGATTGAACAATTATTTTTTAAACAAAAAAAAATTAAAATTTTAAATATATTATCGTTGTTAAATAACAATTAATAAAAAATAAATTTATTATTACTTTCTTTTATATTAATTAATCTTTATGATAGTGGCGTCGATGGACTTAGTATAGTACAAGTTTATAAAATAATACTACACATTGCAATACTCCAAAATACACGATATATGATTATTTAGTATTTACATTAATTTATAGAACTTTATGACAAATTATATATAAATTGTTTCCGATGATTTTCTTACATGTTCGTATGGCTTTGATAGTTTTGTCCTTAGCTGAAAGACTTCAAAACGGTCGAAAATGGTCTACATATTTTTACAAATATAAATAAACCCTTGTGCACTGGCGACACCAAGAAGCTGCCTGATTGATTAGAAATACTTGGAGAGTTGTACAATGCAGTTGTTTTTTATTGACAGTGCTGTATGAACTAGTAATTTGACTAACAGATCTCATATCATGCATTATCCTGTACACAAATAACATTTTTCCCCTCAGTAAAAGCCTCCAAAGTTGATTACATTGTATAAGAACTACACAAATATGAATTAGAGATTCAATCATAAAATAGAATAAGTTGTGGAAAATTTAAAAGTTATTTTGACTTTTTAACATATTTATTAATATGTAACTGAATTCATTCGAAGGATAATTTGTAAGTTATCTAATACAAGAAACTAAAGTTCATCAACAAGATGGTCATCCTCTAAAGGGTTAAAAAAGTTGGGTAAAGCTCTGTTTTTGCTAATGTAATAGATCAAAATCAGACAGGTGGAAAGAGATAGAGATACTCATGTTTGGTTATTGTTTGGTAAAAGACTGAGAGAGATCACTTACCTGATATAATTCCCTGATATTGTCTCCTCTTTCAATCTTCTAGGAACTATCAGACCTGCCATCTTTTTCCCTACCGTCCAAGAATTTACTTTCAAAGGCTTCTTTAATTAATTAATTAACTTATTTTCGAATGGATTCAATTATATATATATATATTTATTTATTTTTATCCAATCTCTCTTTAAATTCGTCTATTCACATAACCCATGAAAATTAGAAAAGACTTCCGTACTCAAATTATCCAATCCATTCAAGTGTTCCATAAATTTTCCACCACAAAATACGAATGGTTATAAAATAAATACATAAATATATTAAAAAATTTAATATATACACTCGTAGCAAAAGTATAATTGTCAATAATTAGCACCGACTCCCACGGTCCCCTGTCGCAGTCGGTCACAGTCAGAGAGCGACTTAAGTTCCAATAGATTAATAAACACCTGTACCAATCTCTGTTACTTAACGGTGGACGCGTATCACATTCCACCTTCGGATTATCTAACACTTCTATTGCATAACACCACAGCTCCAAATTAACAGCAATCCACGTGTTCATCTCTAATTGGTCTAATACTTAAATTTATAAAAATAATTACTTCAAAGTTTCCTTTCAATTATTATATTTTTAAATTTTTATCTCTTCGTTAAAAAAAAGGATAATGTTTAATTATTAAGGGGAAAAAGAGAGAACATTGGTTTAGTCACGTGAGACGTGGGCAATTTGAAAACTTGAAAAAGCGAAATCGTTGTGTTACCGCACACGTGGCTGTGATCGGGTGGTTTTACGTCAGCACGTGCATGGAAATGATCTGCGTATGGGTCTTCGGTGGGGTCTGTTACCGACAAAGACCTGCCACGCCTGCGCAATCAACAGAACCTTAATCGTCAGCGTGTAATGTGTACGTGTTGCTGGAGTGGTCCACTACACTGTTTCCGTATTACCTAAATTTGGTGGGCTCCCCGCAATATCTCTTGGCCGACACTTATTAACAAATTTGAAAAGTAAATATTAAAAATATTTTCATTTTGCACCTTTACGTTAGCTTATTTACAATTCAACATAAATCTATTCATATTTATACTTTTTTACCTATAATTGTCAATTCTATTCATTTATACTACCTCGAGAAATTTCGAAAATGAGAATTTTGATGGTTTCAACAAATATAAATTAGTTATGTTAAAATTTATATGCTATAAGTAACGCGATATTCATCGATTAGATGACAAAAAAATTATAAAAATTATTTTAAAATAACAAAATTTTTATTTAATTAATTAATTTTATTTTTACGTAAAACTAACTTGTGTGATAAATTTAAATTTATTGTCGACAAAATTTGGATGATTTGTAATTATCTTTTGTTCTTGTTATCTATAACTTATAATTAAGGGCATAATTTTTTTAAAATTAGATTGAAAAAGAAAAGATTTCTAGAATAAGTTTTCATCCAATTTAAGATGCTATCAAAGTAATGGTCCATATTCTTCAATCAGCCATTTTAACAAGTCATTATGTTATTATTTAGTAGATAATGCTATAAAAATGTAGTTGGTCGAAAACAAATAAATACCGATTAAATACAGAAAAGTTAGGTAGAATTTAGAGGTCTAATGAGCATAACAAATCAATTCCAAGTTTTAAAGGTAAAACTACTCTTACAAGAAAGGATCTATAATGATGTTAAAGATGATTGCAACAAGTTAAATTTAATACATTTCTATCATTAATTAGCATACCCATTGAAGAAAATTTGCTAAGGACACTCACCACGAGTGGAAAAGCCTTGTCATTGGGGTAATCAATGAAAAATTTTGAGTAGAAAGAAAAATTTGGAGACAATCAAAACATACGATATGGATAATTTCTATTATTTTAAACTAAAAACTTAATTTTTTTAAAAATATATTAGAGTCTTATGAGAACGTGCTTTCAATTCATTCAAGTTATTAATTTATGAATTTATTTAAATTATTGAATACATATTTTTAATATAAATAAAATTTTCATTAATTCTCATCTTAAATATTTAAGATAATAATTTATAGATGTCACTTAAAATTAATTTAAAAATTTATTATTTTTTTATGTAATTAAGTAAAATAAATAAATTATATAACATAATTTAAAATTAATTTACCAAATTTGAGCACATTCACTAACAATGAGATGTGACAAAAGAAATTGTCGTATGTCATATTAATATAACATCTTTGAGAGTGTTTAATTTATCATACTTTGCAAAGATGATAGAACAAACTCCTTTTTTGTGATACATTTGGTCAAGAAGAAGCAAGTAGGTAGAAAATCAAATGATTTTCAAAGTTTGGTCGAGCAAACTAGAAAGGGTATTCAAGGGGACCCAAATGAACTGAATCTATTCTAAGTGGGTAGTAAAATAAACACGCAAAAGATGAAGGGTTTATCTTATTTATTTTAAAAAGGAACAAGAACATCAAAATCCGAAGCTCCATTTTATCTGACTCTCTCTCTCGCATGGTTTCATCTCAAGGCCTTTGTTATTTTCCTCACCATCGAATCCAATCCATCGATTTGGCTATCATTTTTTGATTTTACTGCACCTTCAATCTTTCCTTCTTGACTTCTCCTTTCATGTGTATTGTGGCTCTTATTTCCTCGTGACATTCAAAATTGACGCCGAGCGTATCGGACTATGTTTAAACCTTGCTTTTTAAATCTTTCCTCAATTTCTACTACACCTTTTTCTGTCTTCCTTTCTCGCATAAACACAAAAATATCAGCACAGAAACTCTTGTCATGTTAAACCCTCAGAGAGCCATTACCAATGGTGAAAACCATCAGGACGTCCAAGATCACGATCAAGACGATGAACCCATCAGAGAAATCCATGCTTTGACCCCACCTGATCCGCCGCCGGTGAATCGTGGCCGTAGAAGAGAAAGTTGGGAAACTAGCAGCCATCGATCATCTTCTATGTCCACGTCTGGCGAAACTACAGCAAGTGAAAACTTTACTACCATGAGCAGAGAATTCAACGCGTTAGTTCTTGCCGGTTCCGCTATCGAAAGCGACGAGACTGATGTTATAACCAATATGAATAACAGTAATTCTCACTTGGCTAGGATTGGAGAAGACGAAATACCTGAAGAAACTAACCATTTGGCGATAGTACCGGATAATAATCCGTTGGACTCGGCTCCTGGACCGAGACCTGTCGGGTCAAGTGTCGGCTCGGGCGGCGATCACGGCGAGGTTTCAGTGCAGAGAGTGAAGAAAGAAGAGGTTGAGTCAAAGATATCAGCGTGGCAAAACGCGAAGATTGCGAAGATTAGTAATAGGTTTAAGAGAGAGGATGCAGTAATTAATGGATGGGAAAGAGAGCAAGTGCAAAAGGCTAATTTGTGGATGAAGAAAGTTGAGGTAAGTAATAAAAGATTCTATATACATACTCCTTTACCATGCATAAGATTGTTTGATTTTGATTAATTTCCTCAGTTAATTTGCATGTTGAAAGTGATTTAGCAGCTAATGATTATGCTGGTATTTGGCTAAAAGTTTCTATGGATAACTATTCAATTGATTAAGAGCACTAACTGTTGTATTGATCGTCCAATAATCGAGGGGGTTCTTGGATTTAATCAACAATCATTAGTGCTAAGAAATTTCATATTGGTTCATAACTGATGTTAATTACGATCTTTGTTTGATATTATCATTTTTCCTTGTGGATATATATTGGGTCAACCCCTTGATCATGTTAGTCGATCGTCATTTCCTTTTTTACTGTCCTCTTCTTTGTTTGATTTACCATAATTAACCCACAATTAATTACCAAAAATTAACTTAAATTTGTGCAGAGGAAGCTGGAGGAGAAAAGGGCAAGAGCACTAGAGAAGACGCAAAACGACGTGGCAAAAGCACATAGAAAAGCAGAAGAGAGAAGGGCATCGTCTGAGGCAAGGAGAGGAACAAAAATAGCAAGAATTCTTGAAGTAGCCAATTTGATGAGAGCAGTTGGTAGGCCTCCCGCCAAACGCTCTTTCTTCTGACCCCCTTTGCTTACTACTACTAGTACTACATCTCCGCCTTCCCAAGCTCCTACCAATTCAAGAACGAACAAAAAGAAAATAAAAGGGTGGACACAATAATTGCCGTAAGTGTAAGGGTATGCTTGCTTCTTCGCTCTTTTGAAATGTAGGGCTCCAAATGGGACAGTTAAAAGAGTTGCAATGCTCATAGTAAAAAAAAACAATTTAGGAATTGTAAACAATAAATTGTGACATTATTATATATGAGTGCATTTTGAGTGTATGAATTGATTTAAGTTTGTGAAATTTTGACATAAAGGGCTTTTATTGGTGATAGTGGTGCAACAACTTTCTTCTTTGTATATTATTAATTATTTTTTGGGTTTATGTTATGGGTGTTGAGTGTTGGTGCACATTGCTTAGTGTCCAAACTACTGTTTAACCATGATTGATCAATACATATTTGAAATTACAATGGTCTAGCTAATCACCAAAGAATAAATTTATTCCTAGTATTAGGATCTAGTGGGTGTTCTTACACACTAAATTACATACAAAATTTTGGAAATTGACTAGAATACATCTCATATCCAAATTTTTTTTCACTGTATCTTAAGTTTCATGTTAATAATTTTAATTTTTATATTTCAGATTTTAAGTTTTTTCGAGATTTTCACTTTTTTAGGTGTTAACAAATGATTTATTTCTCCACCTAGATTCAAGTGATGTACAAAAATTTTCTTATATCCTTGGGTCAGTAAGATAAACACTGATTTGATGTACTAGAATTTCAAAAATAATCCTACCTAAGTTATTTGAGAATTATCTTTTAATTTATTTAAAAATGAAAAGTGTATAAAGTACTTTTTAAAAAATAATAATAAAGAATTTTGAAGTGATTTTACTTCTAAACATAACTATAAAAATATTTTTGAAAAATAAATAAACGTTTTGAATCATTTTTTTTTAAAATTAGGACTATTATTTATTATCCTATTATTATTATTATTATTATGTTGAAGATAATACCCCAAGAATACAATCACATCAAATTAACAGCAAATTGTGTAATGGACAGTTGATTCTTCCTATATCCAAGGGGAAAAAAAAATTAAATTAATGTTAGTTGATCACTTGCACTATCTAATACTAAATATGAACCCTTTATGCTAAAGGAATAAAGTAATTTTGATATCAAATCAAGCAAATTATTCGAATTTTAGAGCATTTTACTCTATATTCTCTCAACTCTCACAGCAAGAATCACCACCCTTTTTTAAAAAATTATTAATTTACTTTATTTTTATTTAATTATCTAAGACTTCCATTAACATTGTTATATTTTATTGTACTTTAAAAAATTAAAACAAATTATTTTATAATATTTATTTTTAATAAAATTTATTTATTTTTTAATTAATGTTTAATTATATTTTATTTATTCTAACTCATATAATTTAAAAGTCACTGTATTTTAATATTAATTAATATTAATAATTTACTCATTTAATATTCAGTGATTTCCTTATATAAAATAATTATGATTTTAAAACCACACCACCTCCATCTGGAACTTCCCCTTGTCCAATTTAGTTGAATATGTTTAAAGCATTGGCATATAGGCAGCATGTATTGAGAGTTCAATATCGAATATTGTTATTTTAACATTGAATTCACAGTCAAAGGAGAGTGCTCGAAACTAATGAAAGTGTAGTTAGACATAGACACGAGTAAAGCTTTGAATTCTAAACAAATCACCGAAAGCTATATAAAGAGAATGATTAGAATAGGCAGAAAGCAACTCTTGCAGTAAAATATCAGCCGATTGTGTCTTAAAAAGATCAATGCCTCACTGAAATGAAACAATGCAAAAGCATTGTTTTCCCCCCTTTATTGGTGTTGAAAGTGTCCCTATATTTATTTGCTAAAGAAAATAATTGGATTAGTATATGGGTTGCCTAGTCTGTTGTTTACCCAGCCATTGATGCGTTAATAGGCACCAAGAACAATCATCTTTCTTTTTCTTTTTTTAATAATAATAATTGTAAAATAAAAAATAAATAAAGGTTTAAACATACCACTATCATGCTTGGCAGCTCTTGGAAAAGAAATGTAGATGCGACAATGATTTATCAAGGGCTTTGCAAGCAAAGTTTGATGATGTTCGACGAGCTGATGACCCTTTTGCTCTTTATTCCTTAAAGGGGATCCAAAATCAGATGGAGATGAGGTCTATGTTCACACTTCATTTTCATTTCATCACTTAATAAATCCAACTTAGCATAAATTTCTTCACTTTCTGGATGGTCTTTGCCACTTGCCACAAATCGATGCACCTTATTATCAATCTCAATCCAGCTGTATCCTGCTTCTTTGCCTAACTTCAAGTCATTCATAGCTGTTCTAGCTTTTGCTGCCTCAGCTAACATTCCTTTGCTGGCATACATATTTGAAACAAGTATATAAGATCCAGCATCTTCGGGTTCCAAATCAAGCAAACGTTTTGAAGCCAAAATGCCTAAATTTGAATCCCCCATTAACTTTGAGACACTTACCAAAGTCCTCCAGAGAAGAGGTGACTCTGAGAAAGGGCTATTGTTAATAAAATCCATAGCTTCTAACAAACAATCAGCCCTGCCCAATAGATCAACCATGCAAGCATAGTGCTCAAGTATTGGCGTAATGGCATATCTTGGCTTAATTTCATTGAAAAAGTGAATCCCATCTTTCCACAACCCAGAATAAATACAGGCCTGAAGTACAGCCAACATTGTAACATCATCAGGAGCAAAACCTTCTCTTTTCATCTCTTTGAAAAGCAGGAGTGTTCTTTTACCCTGCCCATGAAGGGCATATGCACAAAGCATAGCATTCCACGATACTAAATTGTGCCCACTCATATCCTTAAAAATCTGATGGGCACCATCAATACTTCCACATTTGGCATACATGGTAATTAAAGCATTACCTACAGTTAAATCTGCTTCATACCCTGTTTTAATGGTACATGCATGAATACTACAACCTCTGACTAGAGAAGCTTGATTAGCTGATAAACTAAGGAGCCGTGAAAAAGTCACCAGATCTGGCTTCATACCAGCTAATCTCTGCTGACTAAACAAAATCATGGCATCTTCGTCATCATCTGCATTTGATTCCACGAATCCAACTAGAATTGCATTAAACCAAGCAGTAGTTTTACATGAGAAGCCATCAAACATCATTCTTGCTGACTTTAGGTCCCTACATTTGGCATATAAATCAACCAAAGCAGTCCCCAGAATGACATCGCCTACATGACCCAGCTTTATCACAAATCCATGAAGTTGGAGTCCAAGTTCCAAATTTGTACAGTCTGAGCAGCCATCAATCATGGTTGCTAAACAACTAGAATCGCAAAAAGTACCAAGCTCAAGTAATTCCAAGAAACTATTTAGTGCCTTATCCCCATAACCATTCCTCACATAGCTTGATATAAGTGCAGTCCAAGAAATCAAATTCCTCTCACTCATTGCACTAAACATTCTCTCAGCTTCTTGAACCATTCCATGCTTTCCATACAATGTAACTACAACATTTCCAACTGAAATTTCACTCATGAAACCGTACTTAATGGCAACACCATGTAATTGCTGACCTTCCTCAGCTCCTAAATTTTCATGGCAAGCACTAATTATGTTGGTTAACGTATAATCAGTTGGCTCAAAGTCAGAACATAACAAATTAACGAAGACCTGAAAAGCTTTCTCACCATATCCTACCTTAACATATTCTAAAATCATATAATTCAAACACCGAACATCTTTGTAAGCTAACCAATCAAAAACTTTCTCTGCATCACTGAAGTAACCACTTCTTGAATACATAGAAATCAGAGAAGTGCCCACAAAAACATTATTTTCAAACCCACTTTTGATAACAAAACCATGAATTTGTTCTCCAAGAATCCGATCCTCTAACAAGCTACAAGCCCCTAAAATCACTGAGCAAGTGTGCTCATTGAATTTCTCTTCCAACCGATTCATATCACGCACGACTCGGATGACTGACTCATAATCACCATTCTCTAAATACCCTTTTAGCAGTGAAGTCCAGGTGATAGCGTTTCTCGGAAACATTTCGTCAAATATCTTTTGCGCATCAGACAATCTACCGAACTTTGCATACAAATTGACGAGGTTATTAGCTTGAAACGTGCCATTTTGAGAACCTGATTTCAGTAAAAAGGCATGAACTGCTAGACCGAGCTTTAAATCTCTAGACTCAGTTGAGATTTTCAGGAGCTGAGGCCAGTCATTGACGAGAAGAGTCCGCTCACAAGACGAAACACTCAAACAAGGACAAAATGGGGAAAGCTGGGATTTCGAGTATGGTCTGCAAGTCTTGTTAGGTAGCTTTGAGTTCAATGGCGGGAGAGACTGTTGAGGAATTACAGAACAAGGAAGTACGATGGCGGGAAGAAGAGCGTGCATGGGATTTGGTCAAATATTCACAAGGCTTAGCCTGTTTGAGCATCCCCAAATTTAAATGGAAAATAATAAATATGTCTATGGGCCTCTGGATCCGCGGCAAATCTTTATTCCTTGGTCTGGTCTGTGCCCACGACGTACCGGACCGGACTAGCCTTTAGTGTTCTTGCTCGGCCCGACTCTTTTACTATCTTCAACTTCATGTTGTTAAATACTATGGAAATAATCTACAGAAGTAAATTAATTTTTATTTCTTCCTTTTTATCAATTTTTTAGATTAAAAATTTTATTTTAAATTATTATTTTTTTATTTCTCATTCCCATTTTTATTAAACCCGGTGTTATTTTGTATCATTATTTTAAATTTCACGTCAAAAATTTGTTATTGTTCTTGATTCTTTATATTTTCAAACTCTCCTTAATACACTATAATTATATTTTTCATCAATTAAAAATTGTGACAATTATTCAAATCTTTATATTTGAAATATTTTGTTGTCAGAGTTCTCTAGATCTTTAGATTCCTAATACTATACTTTCATAATTCTTCCCAAATCTTATTTTAAAATAAATTTTCAAATATTATTATTTTTCATTTTATTCGAACCCCTTATATATCATTTATAGGATAATCATTGTCATCCTCGTTTATTTTACATGATGGGTATTCATTTACATGATAACTATGGAAATTTAGATGCAAAATCAAAATGAATAGAAAAATCAATTAAGAAATTATTATTTATATTGATATAATTATAATTTTTATTTTGTTTATGTATTTTAAATTTAAAATTACAATAATTTTGTGAATTAATGTAAAAATACCATCCATTAGTTACGTTAGTACGATAATTCATATTAAATTTTATAGGTAAAAAAAAATTGGAATATCAATTATTAATTTACTTAATTGAACAATTTAACTACATTAAAATAAGGTAGTAAATTAATGTTACTAAAATCAAGGTTCTAAATATTAAAAGATAAAAACGAAACTGAAACCCATGTTTTGCACCAATCACAAAAGTACAAGACGATGTACAATAATTTGTTGAAATTTATTTATACAAATTATCGGTATAAATTATCATTTTATGATAAAAACTAAAATAAAACAAAACATACAAAACTAAAATAAAACATACATACATTTATTGCATTATTTTTATTAAAAAATATTTATTCAAGAAGAAAACTAATATTTCTCTTCTCAAGTAATTATGCATTTTTTTTTATTTTAAGCAATATATTATTATTGATTGATTAATAATTTCTTATAATTTTTAAAATAACAATTTTCCTCGTCTTATTATATACTCGAAGAATGTTACATAATTTATAATTAAAAAATTAGAATAATTACTTGAAAATTGTAATATTAGTCGGTTAAAGAACTCCACCCCACTACTTATACTTTGGTATATTAATAAATATAATTCTATCCTTAGGTTGATGGACTAAAATAAAGGAATAAATATTTTTTTATATTAATTTAGAAAATATTTTACACCACATAAATGCTATTTTTTTTCTTCAACTTTAATATTTTCTTTAACTTAAATATAATTTTTAATTTGTATATAATATTTTAAAGTAACAGGAGAAGTAAATATAAAATGTAAAGAGTTTGAGAAGGGAAACAAACGTTCTTTATTAATTTTTTTCTGCAATTTTTAAAAATATATTTGTTAAAAAAATTATGTCATAAAATAATTAAGAATATTGAATATAAACAACACAAAAAAAAACTAATTTTTTTTTCTATAATTTGAATATGAAATTTTAATATTTTATGAATTTACATATAAAATGTCATAATATTTTTATTTATAAAAATTATCATTTTCATAATATAAATAAAATATATTTCTATTTTATATTGTTTTTAATTTTAATACTATTAATAAAGTGGAAAATAAATTTCGTTAATTGGTCATTTGATCAGGGTCAATGGTTATGTGGACCCCCTAAACCCAAGTGGGTCCACACGATGACGTGTCAAAATTTGGGCCTTCCTAGCTGAAAAACTGCCCAAACTTAGCACCAGCCTCATTTCTTTTTCTTTTCATTACTTTTTCGTTCTCGAAAATATAAAATTTAAACGGCAGCCTCGTATATTGGCGACTCTCGATAACAGCCTCACTTGCCAAATCCTCCGTTTCGCTCTCGCTTTCTCTCCCTCGCCGTGAGCGAGAGTTACGGAGGCAAAATGGATATGGCAATTACCTTCCGCAACTCTTCCTTGTCTTTGCTTAAACCTAGGACGCCTTCTTCCTCTTCTTCTCCTTTGCTAACTGAACGTCACTTTGGATTCAACTTATCTTCCTCTCCAATTACTTGTACAAGTCTTAAGCTTCGTCACAGTAGGACAACTCACTGCCACCGACCAATCAGCTGCTCCGTTTCTGAAGCTACCGAAACCGCCGCCGGTAATTCACTCTCTCGTTTGTTTTGTTTGCTTAATTTCAACTTAATTTCTATCTTTGCTTTACTGATTCTAGTTTAGCTTTGGTTCTTACGCTTAATTTGGTGTATGCTGGATCTTTTTTAGTCATTTCATGATTATATGGTTTTTTCTTGTTATTTATGTAATGCATATTATCAGCTGTCATTTGTTTTGCATTTAGGAAACGCTTTATTTTTCTGGTTTATTCAGCTAATGAATTGGTTAAAATAATCCAAACAGTTTTTGGAATCATTATGAGATAATTACTCCTAACAAAGAGTGTCACAAGTTTTTTAAAGTAGTTTTTTTCTTCTTCGAATAATTCTATGTCGAAAGAGAGTAATATAGGACGTTATGTACAAGTTTACCTGTTTTTATAATGTTGAATATCTTGGTGTTCCCTTTCCACAGAGAAGAAGAGCCAGTTGATGAGGAGAAGCGATATAAGGAATATAGCAATTATAGCTCATGTAGATCATGGAAAGACAACCTTGGTTGATGCCATGTTGAAGCAAGCTAAGGCAAGATCTGGGAAACTCATGCCGAACTGTTTTCCTCTAACCAAATAAATTGTTTCCTTAGTCGCTTCTTGGAGTTAGCTGAATTAATTTTTTTTTGAGTCGCTACTCTGAGTCAAATAAACATATCAAAAAGGAAAATTTGACAACTAAGCTAATTTTTTTTATTCTTTTCCTATTATACTTACTGTTTTTCAGCTTTACACAATCACGAATTTCTTAAAAATCTAAAATAATTCAAATAGAATGGTAGCTTGTAATCTTAAGGGCTTCAAATTTCTGGCTAGTGGACCAATAACTCTTTTATTACCTTGCAACTTCCCTGAATTGGGCAGCCTAATAATATGGTGAAAAAATGGTGCACATTGCTTATGCTTATTCTATTGTGCAGGTGTTTCGTGATAACCAATTTGTACAGGAAAGGATAATGGACTCAAACGATCTTGAACGTGAAAGAGGAATTACAATACTTAGCAAAAATACTTCTATCACTTACAATGATACCAAAATCAACATAATTGATACTCCAGGCCACTCAGACTTTGGAGGTGAAGTGGAACGTATCCTGAATATGGTGGAGGGAGTTCTTCTAGTGGTACTATTTTGCATATTTTAGTATTTGGATCCCACATTTCTTATGATTCCTATGATATGTTGGTTTTTGTGCATGCACACATATCTCTATGATCAGTTTGGTACTCATATTTTGCTTTCATGTTTCCACTGATATTCCTATCACCCTGCTGAAAAATATTTTCCGTTTCTTATCCATATGTGGTCTTGAAAAAATGTTTGTCAAATCATGTATTTACTTTGGATTCAAAATGATATGCTAATGCAACTTCATGCTACGTTAAGGTTTTATTTCCCACCCCTCCCATTTTTTTAAACTGCTTTGGTTTGTTGGAATCTAGAGATTGGTGAAGGCTCCAAATGTTTAATTCAGACCTAGGTTTTTTCTTATATGTAAATTGATTTATCAATTGAGAATTTAATTCTTCAGTTGAGAATGATTGATTACCAAGTTGACTGAAATTAGCATCATACTTAATTTTAGATCATTAAACTTTATTCTAACTATTTGTTATATCAAAAAATGGCAATGTCTTGTTATTAAGGGTAGATTAATAGCTCATTTCCTTTGAAGGTTGATTCTGTTGAGGGTCCAATGCCACAGACAAGATTTGTTCTGAAGAAGGCCCTCGAATTTGGCCTTGCTGTTGTTGTTGTGGTAAACAAGATCGATAGACCTTCAGCTCGTCCAGATTATGTCATCAATTCCACTTTTGAGCTATTTATTGAACTAAATGCAACAGATGAGCAGGTACTATCGTGTTGTAACTCTGTTTGGTAATCAAATGCAGAGCTGTATGTTGAAACTATCTTGTGCCTAATAGATAAATTTAGTGGATCAAGATGATCTGTCAATTTAATAGAAATTGTTGGGTAAATATTAAACACAACAACCATAAGGAATGTTTTTCAAACCAAGTAAAAAATTTGGACTTCTCAAATTTATTGTCTTTTGCCTTTGAAGGTTTATAGACGTTCACCCTTATCAAGTTATAGCTCCTAAGTTCTAATCTGATTAGAAATTTCACGTTACTTGCAGTGTGATTTCCAAGCAATATATGCAAGTGGTATCCAAGGGAAGGCGGGGCTTTCTCCTGACAATTTGGCATATGATCTTGGGCCACTTTTTGAGTCTATAATCAGATGCATACCTGGACCATGTATTGAGAAAGATGGTGCACTGCAAATGCTTGTTAGTGGTTGTTCTTGTATTGCCGTTTCAACATATTATTAACTGTCTTACACTTGTATTTGTTGCTTATCCTGTTCTCTAATTTTAATGGGACATGGTGTCACAAAATTCTGCAAGAATTACAGTCTCATTGTTTTTGAAATATAATAATTTTGAACATTAATATGGATTAGTTGGGTTTTACGTGGAAAGACTTTTGTGCTGTAAAACTAGGCTTCTTTAATTAAATGTGAGATTTTGAAAAGAATAGTCAATAGCAACCATCTATAATGGATTTGAAAAGTTTAAGCCCAGAAATTCTCTACTTTCTTTCTGGTTTTATATGACTAATTTGGCTTTTGATTAAATTTTACAGTCCAGGAACAGTACAAGGTTGAATGAATATACTTAAAAGTGTATATCATAAAGAATTCCTTTGTGGCATCACTATATATTTGTTGGGACACGGGAAAAATAGAAACTTTGTGCTTTAGGGAAATAACATCTACCATTATATATAGATTGATTGTCAAGAGAAATGAAATGAATCCCATACAGAACTCCCGTCCAGAAGAGTGAGCACATTAAGTAAGACCTTATACCTCTGCTATCTCATAGTTCTCACGAAAGCCTTTGCTGCAATTTTGATATTGGAAGTCATATAAGTTTTTCTCTTGACTTTGATTGGATAATTTATAGTATTTTCTTTTCTAATATAATTGTCTAAATTTGCTTTTGCCACATTGTAGGCTACAAACCTTGAGTATGATGAACATAAAGGACGAATAGCTATTGGACGGGTGCATGCAGGGGTTCTGCGGAAAGGAATGGAAGTGAGGGTGAGTCCGCTTTGAATCTGGAGGCTGCTTCTGAGCTTATACAATTAAATGGTCCCCAGAAGATGGGCCTAGTTGTAAATTTGAACCAAAATTCATCTTGCCCATATGAGCACCTTCCATCTGATTGACAATTTTCAGTAGTGCTTTACAGAAGTGATAACAAGAATCAATTTACACTTTTCCAGCGACTTAATCCATTTTTCTCCTATTTGTCTTGTAATGAAGTCTATTTTGGAGAAATCAGTTTGGAATATTTTATATCATATATGCAAGGAGAAAACCAAGCCATCTCTTGTTCCCTTATTATTGCTTAATTTTTTTCTCCTAAGGTATGCATCTCGGAAGATTCATGTAGGTTTGCAAGAGTCAGTGAGCTCTTTGTGTATGAAAAATTCAGTAGGGTTCCTGCTGAAAGCGTGGAAGCTGGCGATATATGTGCTGTTTGTGGAATTGATGATATTAAGGTAAGAATTGATCAATTTTGCATTGTTCAACTATAATTCTCATTTTTATGAGATTTTATAGCATATCAATTTGTAACCACAGTAAAAGTTTCATCTTAGAAGTTCGTTCTTGTCTTTGTGCAAATATGTATTGAGTAAACTTCAATTTCTTTGAACAGATTGGGGAGACAATTGCAGATAAAATATCTGGAAAACCATTACCTACCATTAAAGTGGAAGAACCAACCGTCAAAATGTCCTTCTCTATAAATACATCACCATTTGTTGGCCGTGAGGTATGTTTATTGGAAGGTACTCCACAAAATGTGTACGTGGCTTTCCCTACACAGAGCCTTCCCCACAAGCAATTCACCTTTTCCTCCCAGGAGGTTTTCTTTGATGCAAATTTGTGGGAATGCCAAGGGGTGAAAGTTCATGTCTTAAATCAACACTAGCCATCATTTTGGTTCTAGTACCTGTTACTTTCAATTCAAAAGGATAGTTCAAAGTATTTTGAGTGAGCTTGGGTACAAGTACTGGTGTTTTCTATTTATTGATTTTTTTTCAATCATTTGATGCACAATACAAAATAGTGATTCTTTTTTCTTTTTGACACAGCGTTCCTTTTATAAACAGTTTGCCTTATCATATGTTTTAACATCTCTGCTTTTATTTTAATGCCTGCTTTATAATGTTTTAGTAGTAAGCAGAGGTGCTAAAAAAGGACATTCTAGTGTAGGTGTTGCATTTATGGTTATAAGTCATTCTGTTTCTTTTCAGGGAAAGTATGTTACTAGCAGGAACTTACGAGATCGACTTTACCGTGAGCTTGAGCGAAATTTGGCTATGAAAGTTGAAGATGGTGAAACTGCAGATACATTTATTGTTAGTGGCCGTGGTACTTTGCATATTACTATCCTAATAGAAAATATGTAAGTGTATGGTATTTTATTGCTCTTGTATCTTTTCAGCAAGCTAGTTCTAAAATTATAATGCATTTTAGGCGAAGAGAAGGATATGAATTTATGGTTGGACCTCCAAAAGTCATTAATAAGAAGGTCAATGACAAATTGCTGGAGCCATATGAGGTGATTTTCTTATCTGATTCTTCATATTTGAAATAGGTATGGTTGTGGAATGGTAATAATACCCCATTGATGGAATGTTTATGAGTAGGGATGCAGGATTCACTGTTATGCCCTTTGAATTTCAAGTTTTGTGTCAAAGAGTTTTCAAGTTATGGTTTCAACTTTTGTAAGCTTATTAAGTTAGGATTTAAACTTTATTGGTAGAGTTTTCAAGTTTTGTGTAAATATTAAATTATTGAATATGTCCAATCCCACATTTTCCTGGTTATACACATACTTAAACTCAGAGGAGAAAAATTGTTGCAAGATTAGCCACATAATTGAAACAACATATAATGAGATGGAAAATACAGCATGGTACTGACATGGTACTGAGTGCATAAGGCTTGTGGAGGTAGTTAATAAGATGATTCTGTATAATAAAATGGTTATTTGACATGCTGAAAATTTTATTTTCTCTCATCCTTGAAATGTCTCACAGCCGCCACCATTTCCTTTTTCACAATTTCCATTGGAATGCCTTGTATATAGCACTTGGATGAAAAGGATGAAGGCAACACATGGCATGCGGTAATATCTATGGAAAATCAATTTTTAAAAAAGAATAGACATGGCAGTGCATTTCACTTTCACATTATAATTGATTATGAAATTGTAAAGTGGTGTTATGACATATAATGCCAAGAATTTTTTAAATGCTTGACAATAAGAAAAACAGTTTCTCATGTTTGTCGTATTCATCGAAAGACCAAATTATCCACTCATCTGAAATCATTTCTTTCTCAAATTGATGCATGCCTACAGATCGCAACTGTGGAGGTACCGGAAGAACATATGGGGTCTGTGGTTGAACTTCTTGGCAAAAGACGTGGGCAGATGTTTGATATGCAGGGAGTTGGGTGTGTAGCTCCTTTTCTCCTTTCCTTTTGTCCGTATATTGGCTGTGAACTTTTTATGTTAACAGTAGACGGTGCATTAATTATTATTTAGTTTATGGATTTAGACATGAACTTCTGGATTATAGATATTTTCTAATTTCACCCTAAGATGGGTTATCAGCCTCTATTTGAATATACTTGCTTGCATGTGTTCATACATTCTGGCATGTTTACCGTGTATTAATAATGAAAAACCTGTACATCCTAAGACTTCCTGTTGAAAGATGCCTCGACCACCGTTATTGTTGTGATACTAGGTTAAATTCTTTGATAATCTAACCCCTCTTGGTATTAGGGATTTTTCATTGGGTTTCAGCTAACATTTGCATTTTCGGTTGCCTACTAATTTGCTATTGCTAGAGGTGTATCCATTTTATATCCACTTATCAACTGTCACAACAGTGTGTTTTCAATGTGGATATGATTTATAGCATATGCATCCTGTTAATTCATTTAATAGGCAATGATTACTGGTAAAATTGTTTAGTTTTTAGTGCATTTA
Source organism: Xylocarpus granatum (assembly GCA_019650275.1). Taxonomy (NCBI): domain Eukaryota; kingdom Viridiplantae; phylum Streptophyta; class Magnoliopsida; order Sapindales; family Meliaceae; genus Xylocarpus; species Xylocarpus granatum. The sequence goes on along the minus strand of BNST01000555.1, from coordinate 78,005 downwards.
TGAAATTGCAGTGTTTTTCCCCCTTCCACATGGTGTGCATATAATTTTTTACTACCCAGCTTTGTCTTGTCTGCTAAAGTTGAGCATTGGCAGCTCTTGTATTTGCACCTTGGTTAATGTGAAAAAGATGTAATGTTGAGACTTTATTGGCATACTAGGTCGGAAGGAACAACACTGCTTAAGTATAAGATTCCAACTCGTGGCCTTCTTGGATTGCGAAATGCAATATTGACAGCTTCACGTGGCACAGCAATTCTGAATACATTGTTTGATAGCTATGGACCTTGGGCTGGTGAAATTTCTACAAGAGATCAGGGTTCATTGGTAATTTCCAACTTCTTAGAATGTTTTGAACACTGCAAGGTTTGAAAATAAATGATCTTAATAACAGGGCAATGAGCCGTCCCTATTGCTATAGTGAATGTAGTTGCCTTGTCACATTAATTTTGAATAAATGTTCAGGTTTTCTTTTACTGGTTTAGTACTTGGTGGATAGGAATCAATTTACTATAAATTGTTCAATACATTATTAATAGTCAAAATACATTATTTGCTATTGCAAAGAAAATTATATCCCATAAGTTTGGTGGTTATATTCATTAAAACGTGGTGGACTTCCCATGTATTTTGGGAATTTGAAGGTCTCCTACTGATGTGAACCTCACCAAATTAAATCACTAGTCTGATTTTCAGGTTGCCTTTGAGGATGGAACAAGTACTTCTTACGCCCTCTCTAGCTCACAGGAAAGGGGTCAGATGTTTATTGGGCCTGGTGTGGAAGTTTACAAAGGTCAAATAGTAGGCATCCATCAGCGACCCGGTGACTTATCTCTTAATGTATGTAAGAAAAAGGCAGCAACCAACGTACGTTCCAACAAAGAACAGACAGGTGAGAAGCAGCTTAACTTTTGCCCTCCTATTATGGAAAAGTATAATTTGAGCTCTTCAATTTTCTGGCAATTTTGCATTTCTGTTGTTTTCTTTCTTTCTATTTTCTTTTTTCATGTGATGTTTTTACACATTTATAGCATGCAAAAAATGAAAAAGGGTTTTTGCCAATTTAATTGACGAATGAATCACTTAGCACATGTGTTAATTAAAATTGTAAGGTATATGATAAGAAACTGGGTGTCATTCATATCCTCCAAAGTAAAATGACTAAACTTGCACCAGTAACCAGGATTTACACTAAAATTGGTGGAAAAGAAATCTTAAGGAAAATGATCTTTCTGATCCCTTCCATTTACTTTTGCGAAGTCCTAAGTAGTCTAGTCTTGAAGATACTAGTGAAGATGATATGTACACTCTATTTATAAAATTTTGTTCCCTTTGTACATTCTCATCTGTTGCATGTGCATTTGCTGAACACTCCCCAGGATGATCCTCCATCTGCTTGTTTAAGCTACAAATAAGGCAGGAAATAGATTGTGTATGGCTAGGAAAAGATCAAAAATAAAGAATTGGTGAAGGCACATAAGAATCAAGAGACAACAGCCACTGTAACAAAAACTTGGTAGAGAATTGAATGAGTTCAACTCCAACTAGATATTTGTTGTAGTGCACTGATAATTGTTTGTCCTGGTTCCTGTTTTGCACAAATTACTTCACTGTCTTCAGGACTAGTGGAACCCTATTTTCTGTGAAAGTCTGAATGGCTTCGCTGAATTTGATATGGTGTTTTTGTGGCACCGGAGTTGTAGCTTTGGAGCAGCCTCCAATTAGTTCGAATGTCCTACTGAGATAAAGCTTGTTCATGATTTATGATTGTTTTCTCCCACTCATAATTTTCCTCTTTTTGTTCACTCTTTAAATTTATCAATTTTACAAGTTCATGCCTTAGATTACTAAAGTTGGGTCTGTGGCACTTACTAATTCCGAATTTCTTCTACACAGTGGTTCTTGATACACCACTGGATTACAGTCTGGACGATTGTATAGAGTACATTCAAGAAGATGAACTAGTGGAGGTCACTCCCTTAAGTATCCGAATGTGCAAAAACCCGAAGTTAGCCAAAAAGGGGAGGTAAAAGTACTGCAGATTTATACATTGCAGACTCGTCAACCAAGCCTTCCTTGCATAATTAATCCCAATATAGTGAAGCTACATAGTTCTGCAATTTCAATACCTCTCAATTCTTGCCCCATTTGAAAGTCCCTCGTGCAGTAGTGTTATACATTGGGATTTTTCTTTTTAGGAAATTTCGCTTGTGTCGAGTTTTTTCCTCAGTACAATAAATGTATATACAGAATGGGACATATATATTTGAAGATGTTCACTGTTAGGAAATGGGCAGGTGAAGATTTTGAACTGAGCTGCAATGTAAACAATTAGTTGTCTTTTATTGTCTTATGACATATTGCAACTATCCTGTCCAAAATTAACATGAATTTATCTCCTAAAATTGAATGATATTGATCTACAATGACGATGATTATCTCAAACACCTGGGTTTTTATAAGTAATTAACTGCACATAATGTAGTTAAGTTGGATGACTGTCCAATATTATCTACACGGTTGAAAATAGAAAATTTCATTCTGGTCAATATAATTTGTTGGGTAGTGCCTAATACTTCTCTTCTTTTGTTTGTTTTTTTGAGAAGACAAAAGGTAATTAGTTATAAGTACACGTAAGTTGCAGTCAAAGGCGGATTCATGAGTCAAGAGAATGTTCTCGCAGGTGTAATTAAATTGACTTCCTCCTCCGAATTTTTATTTTTATTTTTTTAACTAACTTTTAATTTAAACATACAATTAATGTATTTATTACCTTCAATTTCCACCTCTAATTTTGTGTTTCATTCCTAAATATTTAGTTCAACTTGAACCCGAACTTGAGTCCCATCCTTTTGGTCTCTAATGGTTGAACCCTTCAATTTCTTCTATTAGAATATTATATACGTTGTCCAATTAGGAAGATATCTAGGCGTTGCTGCTTAATTGTTGACCTCTTGATCTTCTCTTCAGAAGGACACTTGCTATCATTAGTTTATACAGAGATTCCCCAATCCCATTGATTAATCATTTGACCTGGCCGTTTGATTATTGCTTATGATTGATTATCCTCTAATTAGGAGGAAATCTAAATGTTCCCTATGGGCGGCTGCCCACGTTCCACAACAATAATATTTATGCAATTGCGCGTGAGGTTAGAAGACATTGACCAATCTTGTAACTCGTGAGTGCCATTTTTGACCATTTCCCTTTCCCCAAACCCATACCTTCTGTGTGCCCATTCAGTAATTAAAATTATTGTCATGCCTCTCACATTGTTTGTCAAAGATTTTTATTTTTTAATTAAAATAATAATAATAATAATAAATATTAAATAAAATTTATTAATATATTTTTTTTAAACTAGGTAAATACTATTTTAATAAGAAATACACTAATATTAAGATATGATCATTATTATTTTTAGATAGACACCAAATTTTTAATTTAGAAATGATCTTAATATTTTAAATTAAAAATTATTATGTAATATTTAATAATAAAAGTAATTGGTTTATAAATTTTTTCGAATATAAATAAGAATTCATACTTAAATTAAGAGTGAATCGTATGTTATTTGTTCGTAAATTGAATTAAATTATATATATATAATTTAAAATTAATTAATAATAAAAATAATTATCATAATTATATATATTTCCTCTTTTCTGAAAAAAAAATTAAAGGAACAAATTTTGTGAAGTGTTTGAATCCAAGAACAAATTATGTGAGAGGGTAATAATATTTCCGCTTCAAATATCTTGCATTAACCTCTTTGTCAAATACACACATCATCTAAACTTTTAAAATTACATTACCATATAAATACACCCCAATTTAGTATCAAAATTACCCCCTTTTTTTTATCGACTCTCACAATCATTGATTACTGACTCTGTGCAATTACTGATTGTTAAATAAAGAATGTAACCAACAGCCGTCGAGAGGAGAAGACGAAGCGATCCCAAAATTAAATCCGTTACTTTAAGTCAAAATCGACGCGTTTGACCGTCCGACAAAAAGGTGGTGCGCACCACGGTGCTTTGCATGTTTGAAACGGCTAAATGACGAATATGACCTTTCGTTTAACTCTATGCGGCTCGTGAGCTTTCCCCTTTTGTATCCAAACACAAAAGACCCTTTACATCACTTCAATTACCGTTTCTGCCATTTATCAGGCGTGGTTTGAAACGTAACCACGTAATTACGAATCACAAGTTTGATTGCTGTGTAGCTGGCTGGCTGCCTTCAAGATGGTCTAACGTATTTTAATTCAATTAAAATCTCTCACGTGCATGTTCTGCGAATTTACCTGAAATACCCGAATTTTGTTTTATTAATGAATTAAATTATGAAATTATCCAATCTAATAAAATCGGAAATATGAAATGTCAAATCCACCCTTTATTTATGTGACCTGCTGTCTGCACCTGTAATTGGTTTGTTGTTTGGCAGGGAATGCAACACTTGTATCAGTCTCTTCTGTCCAACAATACCTAAAATTGAAAACTGGATTTGGGTTAAGTAACAGAATGCTCTTATATAATCAACCACGCGACAAGCAGAGAAAGAAGCTTGTCATGTGGTTACAAGTCTTATTACAATCCTAGTGTGCTATTAGCAATTATGATTTATTGTTAGGTAGTAGTTTGATACAATTGATGATATTACCATTTTAACCTTACAAAATATTAATTACACCAAACACAAGGGATTACAAAAAGTGAAAGTTCAATTACTTCCATAATTTGGTGTTAGAACTTATTGTATTATATATATTTTTAACTTAACTTAATTTGCTGTAATCTAATGTTTAAATGGATTATATTTTTACTTAATTTATTTTTGTAATTGGGTTTTAATTTCTTATATTTTTTTATTGGGATGTGATTGTGTTTATGGGTATATTACTTTTATTGGCCGCGTGGCTGACGAAGGACCGAGAGGAACTCAAATGGCACTGGATGTAATTAAACATGAATATTGGGACAAAAGTATTGACGAGTTCTTTCGTTACTTTTTTATTAGATTTTTGTTTTGGATATTTTAGGAAAATAACAAAAGATTTATCATCTTCATTTCTCTTTGTCTCTCTCTCTCTACATTTGAGAGAGAAAAAGAAAGAGGGGGAGAAAAGAAAAGGGAAGGAAAGGGAAAGGAAAGGAAGGGATTAAGGGGGAAGTCTCTGGGAAAGATGATGATTGACCTTCTCTCTTCAATCCTTTCTTCTTCATTCTAAATTACAATTCCCATTCACTTCCCTTCCTTCCCATATATATTTCCTCTCAGTTTCTCCTTCCCTATCTCATCCTTTTTGTTTTGCCCCTGCATTTTCTTCCACTTTCCGGTCAAATCAAATTCTTTATCTTACCGAAAGGCTTTTTTGTTTTTATTGGAAGATTGGTTGTTTCTATCAAAATCTACGATTTGAGACTAGATCTTGAGATTTGTTTTTATTCATTTCAAAAGTGTACATTTCTTTTTTGTATTGGCTTCAAAATTTAAGATTTTGTTTGATTTTGAAACATTAATTTTCCTCAAATCTTAATATCCATTCGAGCGGAAGGTCCAGAAGAATTGAATTCAAGCTTTTTGATCCAACGTTATGGGGAATTGCTGTGTAACCCCAAAAACAGATGATCACGAAAAGAAAAAACAGACCAAGAAGAAACATAACCCGTTTTCAATAGATTATGGGGCCCGTGACCAGGGAAACGGTGGGCATAACCTCAACGTTTTGAAGGAGCCCACTGGCCGGGAAATCGAGCAGAGCTACGAGCTGGGCCGGGAGCTGGGCCGCGGAGAGTTTGGGGTCACCTACTTGTGTACGGACCAAGAAAGTGGCGACACGTTTGCTTGTAAAAGTATTTCAAAGAAGAAGTTGAGGACTGCTGTTGATATAGAAGATGTTAGGAGAGAAGTAGAGATCATGAGGCATTTGCCAAAGCATCCAAATATTGTGAGTTTAAAAGACACTTATGAGGATGACAGTGCTGTTCATTTGGTTATGGAGCTTTGTGAAGGTGGTGAATTGTTTGACAGGATTGTGGCTAGAGGGCATTACACTGAAAGGGCTGCCGCTGCTGTCACCAAGACCATTGTAGAGGTTGTTCAGGTTAGTGTTTCAAAATTTTTGGGTTTTGATAGTAGTTCTTTATGCTTAGATCTGGAAGTAAGCTTTTGATTAGATGTTGTTTTTATGTGGATAAGTAATAGATCTATGATTGAATTTTAATTATAAACCCATAGATATTGTTGTTCGTAAAAATTGAAAAATGTAGGTGAGGATTTTATGAATTTTGGGATTACTTGCTATGTTGAGTGTCTGTATGGTATGTTGGATAAGTTTGTTTCTGGGATCCATTTATAAACTTATGCTCTAGTGGTATGCTTAATTATGGTGAATTGGAAGTTTTACCTTTTTATCTTTAAAGTTCCCTTTTGAATAAAGTAAAATGCAAGATTTATCTTATTCCCATTTTTTATTTTTATGATGGATTCCCGTCTCCCTAGTAATCGTTGAGCTTTGTTTGGTTTTTAAGTCATTGAATAGTGTTCTTTTTTTTTCCCCTTTTTTTTAGTTATGGGATTCTCATAATCAGGTTCAAATGTTGTGATACATAATAAATATGTTTGGTCTGAAGTATTATCCATTCTAGGTTCTGCCATTGATTCTCTATTCCTTTTCAGTTTGTTGCAATAGGTTTTGGTAACTGCATCTTAAGTATGAATTATCTGAGAATGTGCTAGAGCTGGAGAACAGTTTAAAGCTTTCTTCATGTGATGATTGGTACTGTCATAATATTTTAATGTTGAAACGCAATCAAAGTGCTTCTTTCAATTTTACCTGGATACCATCTTCAGAGATGGTATTTTGTATGCTTCATTTATCTCACATCATGCTAAAACTGAAGTAATAGCAGCATAACAACATTAGAAGTTCTACATTTTTGCCTGAACCTTACGACCAGCATTGAAATGATATTTCACATGGGAGCCTTTTTTGTTGAAAAGATCTATAGATTGCCTTAGCATTTTGCTTCTTATTTATCACAAGTATTTGAATTATGTTTTGATTAGTAGGGTTAAAATGTGTGATGCTGTGTTACAGATGTGCCACAAGCAAGGTGTGATGCATCGGGATCTTAAACCTGAGAACTTTCTGTTTGCAAACAAGAAGGAAACAGCTCCGTTGAAGGCAATTGATTTTGGACTCTCAGTTTTCTTCAAGCCTGGTAATGCCTCTTGATGGCTGTCACATTTGATTATTTCTTCTCTTTAGATTTTCTCAATGGGTGTCAGCTTCTCATCTGTTGCTGAAATTGACATTTCTGCAGGTGAAAGATTTACAGAGATTGTTGGCAGTCCATACTACATGGCTCCTGAAGTACTTAAACGGAATTATGGACCAGAAGTAGATGTCTGGAGTGCTGGTGTTATCCTTTACATCTTACTTTGTGGTGTCCCACCTTTTTGGGCAGGTTAGCTTTTGTGATGTTGTTAAAGTGAATTTGTTTCTACTATGAGGTGTAACTTCAGATAGCTATCGGGACCATCTGTAGTATTTATTTAAATGGCTTAAGGTTTTGCACTCCTGTTTTGTATTGCAAATGTTTACCATATCATGCTATATATAAGTATTTTCTGAAAATAAGTATCATGAAATTCCAAGTGTTCATTTGTCGTTTTTCATTTCAGATATCAGTTGAAATGTTTTCTTCTTATATTTTTAGGTCAGCACACTGTTTACATGCTCTTGCAATGTGGTTTCAGTCTGTTGTTTCTTTTGCTCTCTTCTTTGATGGTGGATCTCTAGTTTACGCTGTTTCACAGTCTTTTATGATTTTTTTTTCATCTCAAACTTTTCTCTTTAATCCATGTAGAAACCGAACAGGGAGTTGCACGGGCAATTATTCGGTCTGTTCTAGATTTTAAAAGGGACCCTTGGCCTAAAGTTTCTGATAATGCGAAGGACCTTGTAAGGAAAATGCTTGACCCTGATCCCAAGCGGCGGTTTACTGCTCAGCAAGTGCTAGGTATCATTCAGTTTTTATAGAAGACCAGTGTTTTTATGTTATAAAGCTTTAAATGGACGACTGCTTTTGAACAGTTTTAAAGGTTATGTATGATCAGATGCAAATATTTCATGCTATTTGCCACTTCAATACAGATCATCCTTGGTTACAAAATGCAAAGAAGGCTCCAAACGTTTCCTTGGGTGAAACCGTAAGAGCCAGGCTCAAGCAGTTCTCAGTAATGAACAAGCTCAAGAAAAGAGCTCTTAGGGTAGTGTCTTCGTAGACCATCTTGTTGCACTTTGTTCATTATATTTCATTAAAGTCATCAGTTACTGAATTCTTTTCAAAATACAAATCAACAGGTAATTGCTGAGCATTTGTCTGTGGAGGAAGCTGCTGGTATAATGGAGGGATTCCAGCTAATGGATACCGGGAATAAGGGCAAGATAAACATTGATGAGCTAAGAGTTGGGTTGCACAAGCTTGGCCATCAGATCCCTGATACAGATCTTCAAATTCTAATGGAAGCTGTAAGTAATACCCTGTGTTAGAACCTGGCCAAAATGTTGCTGAATATTTTTTCTTGCTTTCATGTTTTCATTAGATTTTACATTCCTGGTGGAAAACTAAGAAATTTGAGGCCTTTTTACAGGGTGATGTAGATAAGGATGGATATCTGGATTATGGAGAATTTGTAGCTATTTCTGTTCACCTAAGAAAGATGGGTAATGATGAGCATCTCCGCAAAGCCTTTGAATTCTTTGATCAAAACCAAAGTCAGTATATTGAAATTGAGGAACTGAGAGATGCCTTAGCTGATGAAGTTGACAACAGTGAAGAAGTCATTAATGCCATTATGCATGATGTTGACACAGATAAGGTTTGCCATTTCCCATTGAACTATGATAATTCTAACCCAAACCTCTGTATGCAGTGTCTAAATCTCATGCATGGATTATGTCCACTCAATTCTATTCTACAATCTTTGCAGGATGGGCGAATAAGTTATGAAGAGTTTGCTGCAATGATGAAAGCTGGTACAGACTGGAGGAAAGCATCAAGACAATATTCACGAGAGCGGTTCAATAATCTCAGCTTGAACTTGATGAGGGATGGATCATTGCAGTTGAACGGGGATAGATGACTGAACTCGAGTGAAAAATTATTTGTGGGAAAATGAAAATTTTCAAAGTTGATTTTTGTAGAATTCTATTCTCTTTAATTTTTTCCCCCTGATGTTATAATGATATTTCTGTTGGTGTAACTAGGATTCCAGCTTAGGGTGTTGATGCGTTCTAATGAAATGCAGTATGTTTATTTTGTTTGTTGTGAGAGTTGCTGTTGCAGTGACGGAATGAGTGTGAGTCGAAGGAGAGTTTGTGGTTGTATATATTGTCAAAAAATTGACATCTATTTAGTATGAAAGTGATTCTGTTGCCTTTGTTAGGTGAAAGAAACCATTGCTCATTATGTTGCGACTGCGAGAGAGATTTTTGCTGTGTTACAGGAGCCAATCCATAAATATATCATAGTTTTAAGCATAATATTCTGAATAAGAATATATATACCCTGACAAATCTCATGGGTACAATCCTACCTCCAATAATGCATCCAGTGTATTTTCAAATTGGTGAATGTGGTTGAGCTTTAAATGTAAACATGTGCAAGAGGGGGCTGCACGACAACATTTATGCATGCGTGTGCCTGATCAGACCGACCAACACCAACCCCAAAATCATTCAAACTTTATCAATCCAACAACTCAAAAAAAAGGTTTGTGGACAGCTGCTTAACATCAGTAAGTTGAGTTCTTCTTGATTGTTATTCACTAACTAGTCGGTTCAGCAACTGTAGTAATCACTTAAAATATCATCATAAATGCTCAATTAAAACTTCAACCATTTCACTTGCAGCGTTCTTTTCTTTTGGAAAAAGTTTCAGGTGATACACGGTTTTATGGTACCAGCCCCAACATCATTGCCATGATCGCGATCAAATTCTAAATCGAACCCACTTCCCAACACGTGGCATTTGGCTAATATCAAGCGTACACGTTGCAATTACCAATATCCTTGTGAACAAAAATGATACAAAATTATTAATTAGACATAATAACAACAGAGGGCAAAGAAAGAGTTTAATGCTGGAATACAGAGATAAATTGTATGTCATTAACCTTGTCGGCTTATGCCAAAGCTTTTTCCACAGCCGGGCACGTTATAAAATGGAGAGATAATAATCAAGTGGATCGGATCCCATCATCAGCTCATCACCATCACCAAATCACTATCAACATCATCGTGAATCAACCATCCAAATTATGTGATCATCCTCCAAGTTACCTCTTAGGTTTTCGTTGCCATGCAGACACAACACAATCCATATGGAGTTTCTGATACCCACGACCAACGATCCAAGGTTGACATTGACTGCCGTCCGATTCTCACAGAATGCAATCCTGATTCTGGATCTATCCTTTTTGACCGTATTCTGATCATGCGGTCTGATATGCGGAATGTCTGACATCCTTAAAGGCAGCAAGCAATTATTCGTGCTCTCCCCGTGTTCCCGTTTTTAGCAATTGAATTAGAGTTATACCTCCCCGTGTAGGTTTAGGTGGCACTCCCCAGTAGCGTGCATGTACGGTAATATTTTCCCTGATTGCTAGCGGTTGCGTACCGCAGCAGATCGGCACCTGGTACCTACGTCGTGGACCAACCACGTGTCAATGGTAAAGCTTCCCACCGTTCGATCTAGTCTGATCTGACATGATATTCCGCATAAAACAAATTTTTCAAATGCCATTCGCGTCCAAACATGACGGGCTGATAGCTTAGATGCTGGCTAGGATCCGTTTCAGCTCGGGCTCCAATAAATACAAAATGGAGGTGTGTGTAGTGATACTCTCCATACCAACCATTAATAATAGAATAAAAATAAATTCATTTTTAAATAAAAATAATTTTTTAAGAGTAAATTTATGTTTTAAAAATTAAGATTAAAATCTCACAAAAAAAATAATTTTAATTTAACTAATTATTTTATACAAATATAATTTACTAATAATATTTAATTTAACTTAATTTATTATATTATTTATATAATAATAAATAAAATTGTGATGTGTATATATTTATTTTAAAATTATTATTTTATTTATTTATATATTTTTATAATTTAATATCAATAATTTTAATTTTTTTTATAGAATTAAAAATTGAAGAGTCTGTTAAAGTAGTATGTCCTATTTTTGAGTGAGAACTAAATTAAAATGAAATTAAAAAAAAAGTATATTAAAGAGGTAGGATTCAATTTTGCTCACCCCTAATGTATAAACCACTATCATGGTCCCGCTAACTAAATAGTTTAAATTTTAGTGATTCCATGCATGGCAGCAGGGATCTCTTACAATCAATCTGACACGTCGAGGGCCCCACGTTCTTGAAGACTGTGACTGAAAAACAGGCTTCTTCAAATTCCAATTCAAATCCATCGTCATTGAACTACGTTGCTGTGGGTCCCCACGACGTCTGTCTGATAGTCTGTACATATGAAACAAAATCTTCGCGGTTCTTACGTGGAAGTAACACGTGTTGAGCTATAACCGGACCAAACACCTCAACTGGTGGGACCCAAACTCCCATGGACAGTGCCGCCCATTACAAAATTAGCTTCTACATACGTGTTGGATACAACTTGGCTTAAATCATTTGCATAAAACAATTATTTTTTTAAAAAAAATAATTAGTGGAATAATGTTGAGGGTGAAATAATTGTCGTTACATTAATCATAGTATTTAAATTTTTATATTTTGGTTGTGATTAGGGATTGCTGACGTGGATTCCGCTGTTTTCTTCACATAATCCACCTTGGCAAGTTTCTTTCCTTTCTTAAGATATTTATTATCTTCTTAGCAATGTATTCTTTTTAATTTTTTTTTCCTGTTTCTTGGCAACTAAAGATTAGTTAAATCCAAGAAGTATTATATGTAACTGTTTAGATTATGGTACTTATTTATGTATTTTAATTAAAAAATATAAATAAAATAAAAAAATACTCTTTTGATTGCTATTCACCATTAAAACAATTTTTTTTATTAAAAATAATACTATAATTATCTCTATTTAGCAATATTATAGGCAAACGGCATTATTATCTTGTCATAATTAATCACTGTATTGGGTGCAAAGGCAACTAAAAAAAATTGAATAATTTGGTGAACGACAGGGTTGAGTTTCGTATGCATATATACTTACTTTCTTATCTCAATCATAATCTGTAAATTGGCATGTTTACAAAAATACATACGTATTTGCTTATCTGTAGCTGAACATATTCTAATTATTTATGCTGTATATGCTATGAGAAAGCTTTACGTTCATGTGAAGCAAATGCAATAACTCAATGCATTTCGGTTGGCAAATTGAATCGTGTCCACGTTCATGATTTCTGTTTCTAGCCAATAGGACATGGGAGATTTCAGGCGGCTTTGCTTGACTGAACACAGCAGTAGAGCAACGCAAATCACGGGACTGCATGCCCTGCAGTCCCAGTCCCCAGCTCAACAAAACCGATTTGCCCTTTCGAAAAAGTAAGAGTTTGGTGCGGAATAAGCACCGTCAAATTTTTGGATGAAGTTTTCAGTCATCATCCGCAACATCATCATCCAACCCGGAAACAATTTCTTTCCTTTTTTTAGTGCCGCATTAGAAGATGGGATAACATGGATTCGGTTGCACCCCATGACAAAAATCTAATTATAAACACTGCCCAAGATAGATATATACCTACAGTACTAATCTTTTATTCCACCGGTTGGAATGATTTGTGTTTTGTGGAATAAGAAAAAGAGATGATGATGATGAATCATAACGGCAGTAATTTGGGTTTTGGCCCTCAGAATTTGTTGGTTAATTTCTGTTTGCAATGACAGAAAGAAGAGAACGTGCAAAGAGAATTTGATAAACTGTTGCTGGGAAGTTGTCAAAAGTTACTATAGTTTAGTGATTTCTATGAGTATTCTACAATGGTAGACTTCCTTTGAAACAAAGGAGTTTCAACGATTACCGACGCGTTGACGCACACACGGATTTTTTCGCCTGTTAACCACCACAAAAAATTCCGGAGTACTGGAGCCAGCCAGAATGGAATGATAAAAAACAATTTTAATAGTTATCCGAATTTAATAGAGTCCTGACTGGTCTTTTCTCCTCCAAGCACAAAACAAAAATGTCTGAAACCAGATTCTACGTGGCAAGATCAGAGCGATCTGTTTCAAAAACTTGTTCGACTTTTAACGCTGGACGGGGTATATAAAGTCTCTTGCTCCTCCCTGGCCAACTCGTTTCATTGCTTCGTGAGCTATACTTGCAAGTATCGAGCGCCGAGTGCTGTGTGGTTTTTGTTTTCGCCCGTAGAAGAGAGCATTTGGCGGTGAAATGCACTTCTGCTGAGTTATTGTTACTTGCTTTGCTTTGCTTTGTTTGAGATCCTATAAGCCTTCTATATCTCATCACTCTAAAGTCTCAACGAAGAGTTTCATCTCGGCGTAGTGTCTATCCGGTGAGATTTGGCGGGGAATTTGGTGAATTTTTTTAGTATTTTAGCTTTTGTTGCCGTTTCTGTTCCTGATCTTCAGCTGTGGTGACTTCAATTAGTCAATATATTGATGTTTGATGTGAATTCATGGACGTTTGCCATCGGTATTCTTATTATTTGCTCTGGACTATACGGTTTTCCTGAGTTTATTATCAACTAAGCTTTCAAGCGGAGAATTGACATATCAAAGGGCCGTTGTTGCGAGCTTATTGCTTTTAATCTCTAGATCTGAGTATCTTCTTCGTGAATTAACTGCATCAATGACTCTAAGTGAACAAATTACCTTAAACCTTACATGTACGTTCTTAATCTCAGCTTTCACGTCAATCCCCACGTATTCAGCTGTTTTTTTGTGGTGGGGTTCTGGCCAAATTCAAGATCTATTTGGCTCTTGTTTTGGTTCTTTTAATAGGTCTTAATTGACAAGATTTTTCTACTTTTTCCAATCCAGACAATTCTGCACTTTCTTTCCAAAAAATAGTCTTGCTTTTTTATTTCTGAATCATGAAGCTCTAAGTGGCCATCTTCTCGGAATTTATTCTGTGATTTGGTTGGTTTCAATACATCTGTTGTTGAATCTTTTAAATAAAAAGGGTTTTAGCTAAAGCTATAGCTCAAACAAATCGCTGTGGTCCACTGCCCCCGTATTCTCATTATTTTCCTCTAAGCCTTCAACTTTCATTTTCCTTTTTATAATATCTTTTTCCATAACTACCCAATATAACTTGGGGAGTATGAATTTATGAGGAACTTAGATGATTAATTTAAGTCGCCTTAAGATTCAGATCTGAACAAAATTGAAACTGCAAGCATATACCGTCTAACTGGGAAAAAAAAGGGGAATTTGAGTTTGGTGATGATTCGAGAAGCCTACAAGAAACAAACACAAGAAGTTAAAGAATATTTTGATTTTGTCTTTTTGACTTTGGTCAAAGAAATATTATCATTAGTATAAAACAGCTGCTGGAGTTCCCTTTTGCTTTCTCCCTGTTTCTATTGGTGCTCTTTCGACGAGTAGGGGAGAATGCTAAGGCCTGCAACAATACTAATAGTACAGCAACTGTGTTGGCTACCTCCTTCATGGAAGTCACGTTGACATCACTCTATTCGACGAAATTATAAACCCCTCAGTTAACGTTATCAGAACCTCCCTTAAAACAAAATTTTTAACCCGTCCTTTTTTACTCCTCTGTTTCTTGTTAGCTTCTGCAAAACAAATGGTTTTGACATATGCTGTGAGGAATGTTTATGGGGTTTTCATTTTATCATTTGGTTTGGTCATTAATATTGATTTCCATTTTTAAACAGTTCTTGGGTGCTCAAAAATGACGGTCACACCGAAAATCTCTATCAATGATGGAAACTTGGTTGTTCATGGCAAGACCATACTGACTGGAGTGCCAGACAACATTGTCTTGACTCCGGGATCGGGCGCGGGCCTCGTTGCTGGTGCCTTCATTGGAGCCACGGCTTCTGATAGCAAAAGCCTCCATGTCTTCCCCATGGGTGTCTTGGAGTAAGCACCGACTGATTCATCTTCTAAGTTTTTTCCTTATCTGAAAAACTGTAAGCTTACAAATATAGATTTTAATAAGTAACTGTTGAATGAAATTCTATGTGAGCTTAAAACTACATTGGAAATGAATTTATACAATTTTTGAATCTATCAATATGCACATTAACGTAAACTGTACAGTATCTATTTTTAATTTTCATTTAATGTGTATCAGCTCTTTTTCTGTAAAAAAATACTAAAGAAAAATAAAACTAGGAAAATATGAGTGACGTTGAGACAAAAGTAGAACAGAACGCATACTTGTTTTTGTTTTTGTTGTCCTTGAAAACATGTGTGGTTGGTTTTTTCCTATAGGCTGCATTTATTTTATGAAACAGAACTGATTTTGCAATGCACAGGATTTTTTATTTTGATTAGTATTATTTTTTTCATCTTTGTGCTGTTAATTAAATTTGTATTTTTGTTACATGTAACTGATTGTATAGAATATGGCTTAAAGTTGGTAGTCAACTTTTTCATGCCTGCTTTTCCACTCCCTTCTCTGTTTTGCTGTACATACCATTTATTGTAGATTTTGATTGTGTACACCTATGTAAAATTTCAAAAAACCGTAATGAAATGTGAAATAATATCGTTACTGTAAATTAATTGGGAATAAATCAAGTATCTTTCGTGTTCTTAATATTTCCTTGAATTTATATGAGGCTTATTGAAAGAGAATAAATTATATGTCTCAATAATTGAATCCTAAAATTTACAAATATATTGAATTTTTTGCTTCTATTTTGTCACAGGGATCTCCGGTTTATGTGTTGTTTCCGATTTAAGTTATGGTGGATGACTCAGAGAATGGGTACGTGTGGAAAAGATGTGCCTCTGGAGACTCAATTCATGCTCGTGGAGAGCAAGGATAGCTCTGAAAATGATCAAAATGTCTCCCCAACTATCTACACTGTCTTTCTTCCTCTGCTTGAAGGCCAGTTCCGTTCCATTCTGCAAGGCAATGAAAAGAATGAGATAGAGATCTGCCTTGAGAGTGGTGAGTTAGATTATTGCCAAACAAAAAATATATGGCCTAAGCTATGTGCACCCTGCCTGCCATATCATTATCTAGTGGCATAACTAAGTTAATTCAGTCCCATCCTGCCTGCATTAATTGAGTCCATCTCATCGGCCATTAATGAGGAAGACATACCATCTGAAAATATGGGGTGGAGCTGTCATTGATGCGAACAGAATGAGGTTGGAGAAACAAATCAATGACTGTATCATCACAATGATTCAAATTAATGGAGTTTATTGCATTTTGGGAGGAAAATAGGTAGAAAGGATTGAGGTCGGAAGAACCGATACGACCGATTGTTTTTGGTGTCTTATCTGATTTTGCAGGAGATAAAGCTGTTGAAACCAAGCAAGGCCTTTACCTTGTCTACATGCATGCTGGGACTAATCCTTTTGAAGTAATAAGCGAAGCTGTGAAGTGAGTCTTCAACTTTTGCTTGAACATTTATAGTCTTGTATGTGCAAAGTTACTTATGTCGCACTGGAATTTACCAATCATGGGACTAAAAGAATTGTGCTTTTTATTGCAATTTGTTTTACTCGTGATTTTTTGTACCTCAATCGACATTGCTTAATGAGCATTTCTCTGTGAAACAGGTCTGTAGAAAAGCACATGCAAACTTTTGCTCACCGAGAGAAGAAAAAGGTAAGGATTTGAACTATTAAGCATACAGACCACTTTTCTTTTATGTGTGAAATTGTAGAATTGTTCTTGGAAGTGTCATGATGCTGGAAGGGATTTTTAATGACTGCATGATTTTTATCTGTTTGTTGTACAGTTGCCGTCTTTTCTCGACTGGTTTGGTTGGTGCACATGGGATGCTTTCTACACTGATGTCACAGCCGAGGGTGTTGAGGAAGGCCTTAAAAGGTAATTCAGTAATGATAGCTGAAAATCGGCTTCCAGTTTAAGTTATATGGAATGAAAAGTGTTGATTATGATAAGTGCATGAATGACTGAGTTTTATGTTGATTATAACTGCAGTCTGTCAGTGGGAGGGACTCCTCCAAAATTTCTTATCATAGATGATGGTTGGCAACAGATTGAGAATAAAGCCAAGGAGGAAAGTGATTGCGTTGTACAAGAAGGAGCACAGTAAGATCTCTCTCTGCGCCCAAATAAATAAATAAATATATATATATATATATATATATATATATATATTTTATGTCATGAAATGCATTGCCTTCTACAATTTTAGAATTAAAACAGTTGAATGTTGATTTATTGGCAATATCATCTCTTGCAGGTTTGCAAGTAGGCTCACAGGAATCAAAGAGAATACAAAATTCCAAAAGAATGGCCAGACTCATGAGCAGGTCTCGGGCCTGCAGCATGTTGTGGAAGAAGCCAAGCAGCATCACAATGTGAAGTAAGTGACCCAGTTTTTCCACTCAGATTTTTGTGTTTTCAGCCGCTATTAACAAATTTTGGCATGAATATTTTGGACCATTATGTCAGTCTAATTTTTAGTTAGTTTCTTTATAATTCAACGCAATTATTTGGCGTCCTTGGCTATAATCTTTATTGAACTAGGCAGCTATACACAAGTATTGTGTGTCTCATGGATCTCTTCATGTCGATGCATTTGCTGGTTCCACTATACTCATTGCAGAGCCTGCATGTATTACTAATTGAAGCACAGAGTTCTTGTGTTCCAAATTGGAGATAGTATGTTGAAATCCTTTATAAATCCTGTTGATTCTTGTAATGTTATTAAATGGTGAAAACTTTATAAATGGTAACTGACATGTTGAATTCAATGCAAAAAACATCGATCATGGCAAAGATTTTTGATGCTTAAACATTATATTGTTCGAGTACAATGTCAATGGCAGCTGTTTTTAACTAGCTTTTAATCTCAAGTAAACCTTCATTAAAGAGGAAATAAATTTAAATATTTCTCACAATTTAGCTTTGTGTTATTTATTGTGCAGGTATGTGTATGTATGGCATGCTTTAGCTGGTTACTGGGGTGGAGTAAACCCTTCTGCTGCTGTTATGGAGCATTATGACCCTGCTTTGGCATACCCTGTTTCATCCCCAGGTGTGATGGGCAACCAACCCGACATAGTAATGGACAGCCTCGCTGTTCATGGCTTGGGTTTGGTGCACCCAAGGAAGGTGTTCAACTTCTACAATGAGCTTCATTCCTACCTGGCTTCCTGCGGAGTAGATGGAGTGAAAGTTGATGTGCAAAATATTATTGAGACCCTTGGTGCTGGCCACGGTGGCAGAGTTTCTCTGACGCGCAGCTATGTCCAGGCATTGGAGGCCTCAATTGCACAAAACTTTGCTGACAATGCATGCATAGCTTGCATGTGTCATAACACTGATGGACTGTATAGCTCCAAGCAGACTGCTGTGGTTAGAGCTTCTGATGACTTCTACCCGCGGGATCCTGCTTCCCACACCATCCATATATCTTCTGTTGCTTACAACACTCTCTTCCTTGGAGAATTTATGCAGCCTGACTGGGATATGTTCCATGTACGTAAAAATTGAAACCAGTTATTAGTTTCTTGCTTGTCCACTTAAGTTATAGGACTGCTACATTAGAAACCCACTTGAAATGGTTTATCTTTATAGTATGTGATCATTTTCAGCAAATTATTTTTTGAGAGATGGGCTAAAACGATAAAAAAGCAAATGAAATTCTGCTGACGATATTTATGATTTGCAGAGTTTGCATCCAGCTGCAGAGTAGCATGGTGCCGCTCGTTCAATTGGTGGATGTGCAATCTATGTTAGGTATTGTCAAGCTTGAATTGCTTCTTCCATTATGGTTAACATAAGGGACTGAAGTAACAATCTTCTGATGAGAACTTCTGTTTTCCTGTTCTTTATGCAGTGACAAGCCAGGTAATCACAACTTTGATCTGTTGAAGAAGCTGGTCCTTCCTGATGGATCAGTTCTCCGTGCTCAATTGCCTGGCAGGCCTACACGTGACTGTCTCTTTGCTGATCCAGCCCGAGATGGGACCAGGTTCGCTGTTACCTTCTTTTTTGATGACAGACAAAATCTTTGCTTTTTTATGTTTCCCATTCGAACATGCATATTTGAGCAAGACTGTTCTAAAGATTGTATATTGCAGCTTGCTTAAGGCATGGAATCTGAAAAAATGCTATATTTGAGAAAGACTCTTCTAAAGATTGTATTTTGCAGCTTGCTTAAGGTATGGAATCTGAACAAATGCTCTGGTGTTGTTGGTGTGTTCAACTGCCAAGGTGCTGGCTGGTGCAAGATAATGAAGAAAACTCGCATACATGATGCATCTCCTGGTACCCTCACTGCAGCTGTTCGTGCAGCCGATGTTGAAAACATGGCTCAGGTTGCAGGCGCAGATTGGAATGGAGAGGCGGTAGTTTGTGCTTTCAGATCAGGTAATTTTGGCTTTCTGCTTCTTCCTGACAGTAGGGATTGAGAGACCATTGAAACAATTTTCTCTTTGGAGGCCTGAGTCAATTTGTTCCACAATGAGATTCTGTGACTGAATAATATGATTATATAGGAGAAAATACTTGTTCATTCAACCTGTCCTTTGACAAAGGCTTGCATTCATTCTCAAACAAGTACTCATAATTTTGTTACATGCTGAGAGAAATTTCTTTTGTATATTAGGTGAGGTCACACGGTTGCCTAAAGGTGCTTCAGTGCCAGTAACACTTGAAGTGCTGGATTATGAGCTATTCCATTTCTGCCCGCTCAAGGTGAGTACTGAGTGCTTTTCAAGTTGGTCCCAAGGATTCAACCATGGGGTTTACTGAGTGATCATTTCCGTTGTGCAGGAGATCACTTCAAACATTTCGTTTGCAGCAATAGGCCTGCTCGACATGTTCAACAGCGGAGGTGCTGTGGAGAAGTTGGAAATCCAAATTGCCGACAAGAAACCAGGGCTCTTTGATGGGGAAGTTTCTTCCGAACAGACCATTTCACTCGGTGACAATCGTTCTCCAACTGCAATCATCTCTCTCAAGGTTCGAGGATGTGGAAGGGTTGGTGTTTACTCTTCGCAATGTCCGCTGAAATGCAGAGTGGGCAATGTTGAGACTGACTTCACCTACGACTCTGCAACTGGGTTAGTGACAATGAATCTCCCAGTAGCGGCAGAAGAGATGCATGGGTGGCCAGTAGAGATCCAAGTTTAATTAGTTTCATGCTTATGATATTTTACATAACAATAATAACATGAGGTTGTTAGATTGTCCCCATGTTTAGGGAGTTTCCATCCAAGTCGGAAGCGGTGGTGATACACGATTTGCACGGAGTGATGAATGATTATGTGTACTTGAGACAGCCCATTACATTGTTTGTTTCTCAGTAATAAAAGTGCTTCATCTTCTATAGTATTATTAGTTCTTCCTATTCGTCTGCACAATCCAGTTGGCGTTGGTGTAAAAGTGACCGTAGTATTCGAGTCCAATGTCTTGTCAAGAAAGGGTAACGAATGGGATTCATTTTTAAGTTCATGTTTGTGGGCATGGCTGCGTTTTTGTTCGATAATCATTTTTTTTTCAGAAAAGAAGAGAAGAAAAAATAATTCTCAGCCTCTGATCGCATAGCTTAATATGATTATGAGATTAATCGTAATTAAGCTACGCATGGTAGCATGTGGTTATAAGAAGATTGTACGAAAATACAAGTGATTAGGAGGATTAAGATCGAGGGGGTCTCAACAAACTTGTAATTTCTTACCTCACTCAAGCTGCCAAGCCAAATACTGGATAATAAACGACTACTTCTCTAATCAAATTAAAAATTTAAATTGCAAGTGACAAGACACTTATCCAATGAATATGTGAATTCGCTATGCACCATGTTCTTCTACAACGACCAACTGGTAAACATGTGTCACCATTGGACTCATTGAGAAGCCAAATTATATGCCACTCTCGTAGTATACCAATTAAAATATACTTTAGCTATCCTTACTTATTCTAAGTTTAATCACGATAATCCATCGTTTCATCATTACTAATAACGTTACAAACAATTCAAAGAATATGAACCAAAAAAAACAAAGAAAGTCTTGCATTTCATCATGGCTTAGTTTACAAACACTTGGTATATATTTCTTCAAAGCCACATCCCTCCCTCTCTATCCATGACCTTCTTACGGCAAAACTTTGGTTATGCTGCAATCATGTCATCCAATTCCCAATCCCACACGCTTTAGGTGCATCCCCTGTGTGTTTCAATCTCAAGTTGGGCACGTATAAGTGTTATTAACCATAGCTAAACTCTAAAGCATTATTAATTAACAGTAATTATTATTTAATAAATTTATTTAATACTGAATATAAATAAACGTAAATATATTTTATTAAAAATTATTTGTTATATTTCATAAAAATAGATAATTATCAATAATTTTACGTGATTTTTTAGGTATTAGCAATTCAAAAAATAAAAAAATTAAATATATTTTACGGATATATCTTGTAAAAAAAAATTCAAGCACACAATGGCATTTCACCGCCTCGAAAAATCTTTAATAATAATAATAAACTGTCCAAGTGTTCAGGTGCTCATAAAGTTGTGGTGATGAGTGTTCATGCTTGAATCTGCCTCGTGCATACAGAAGGTCATAGCTCATGGCTAGACCAAGACAACGAACAGATACATATACAAATGTTATAGAAATCCAAAACATTGTAATAAAGATCATATTTTTTTGGGGTGACTTACATAGATTTAATACCTTAGTTGTAATCATTTGCCTTTACTTGCCCATTTTGCATACCAACATGTAGCTGGTTTATGCCTGCCGTCTTCTACCATTTTACTAATTTATTCATCAAAAAAACATTCAAGAGACTGCCCAAGAAATCATTTCGTCTAAATCTCTTGCATCTGAAGCCATACTTGAGGAGTCATGTACAAGCATTAAATTGACAATAATCCCTCTCTCTCTCATGTACAAGCCTTTGCAGTCTCTATAAATATAGAAGTTTGATCATTACGTTGTGTTCATCACTTCTTTATGCTTAGCTAAATTCATACACAAATAACAGCAATATTTATCTTTTTCTCTTTGTTGCCAGAAAAACAATGGCCCTGCAGAGGCATGTCGTCCAACTTTTCTTCATCCTGCTGATTTCTTTGATATCACGTTACTTGTGTTTGCCAAATAATGAACCACCTTATAATTATTACCTCCACGAAACATATGGGTATGGCTCGTATGATTTTCAAGCATATCCTTCTTACTTGGGCAACATTGAAGATGGCAAGTTCAAGGATTTGAGAACTCAAATCTTAACCTTGAAAAATGTTGGTACTTGTTCAAGGACAGCTAATACTGTTAATGTTGACGATTTCGGAGCTGAAGGCGACGGAACTGATGACACTCAGGTATAAAAAAGAAAATTTAAATTCTATTCTGACTTGAGCTTGAGTTTTAAAAGAGTTTTTCATTGGAAACCATAAACAACTTCTTCTTTAGGGTTTCTGATCATCTAGCACGACTGAGTTAAAAATCAAGTTATTATATTAGGGCTTGTTATTACCTTACATATATATATGTTTTTTGGACGTGTTGTTCTATCTTTTGTGTATAATTTAATAGATATTTTCTTTGAATATGGGATTTTCCAGGCATTTATGGATGCTTGGAATGAAGCTTGTTCCCGCACGGGAGCTGTAATAGTGGTGCCTGAAGACAAGACCTACCGCCTTAAGCCAGTTAAATTCTCAGGTCCTTGCAAAACTAATCTTACAGTTCAGGTGAGATTAAATAACTAGAAAATATATAATCCCAGATCAGAGCTGAAGTTTGAGAGGAAATTAAAAAATGATTAAAAAAAAAGAATATTCATTGCTTTTTTGGATTAAAATTTCAGATATATGGAACATTAGAGGCATCGGGTGATCAATCAGACTACAACAAAGACGGCAAGCACTGGATTATCTTCGATAATGTTGAGAATTTATTAGTCGAAGGCGGAGGGACTATCAACGGCAATGGGAAGATATGGTGGAAAAATTCCTGCAAAATCAACAAATCACTTGTAAGCCATTAGTAATTAGCACTCAAAAGCTGAGATCTCATCTCACCCTTTTGATGAATTTTGTTTTCATTTTCTTTAATTAAGGACTGAGATTTAATCAATTCCTCCTGTTCTGTTCATTTGCAGCCATGCAAGGATGCGCCAACGGTATGTCTATGCAACAGTAACTTGTACCAGAAAAGTTCTAGGTTTATCCTTTTCTTTTTAAGTAATCTCTGAAAATATAGACAGAATTGGATGTCAATTTGACACAAGAAAACGTTGTCAAGGAAGGTTATAATTAATTATATGATTTTTTTAATAATTTCATTAATTAGATATTATCTTTATGATAATATTTAGTTCCATTTCAAAAGATTTGTTGATAACAACATCGTACTTTTGAAAACTGATAACAAGAGATGTAAAATATTGACACTAACTTTTCCATTTTTATGGTATTTTCACTGCCACCCCACTTCATACAAATTATACAAAAAACATAAACATATTTTTTCTCACAGAACTTTTTCATGTTGATTTCAGTTGGTTGCATGTTTGGCAACTTTAGATTGATCATGGGTATTTGTTTTAATTTCTGGTTGGGGTGAAGGTTGTATGCATGTTGATTTTGATCAGTTTTGGGAAATTAAACCACATGTATCATTTGAAATGTCTGTGCAGGCTTT
The DNA here is from genome assembly GCA_019650275.1 of Xylocarpus granatum. Classification (NCBI taxonomy): domain Eukaryota; kingdom Viridiplantae; phylum Streptophyta; class Magnoliopsida; order Sapindales; family Meliaceae; genus Xylocarpus; species Xylocarpus granatum. Next base: position 54,136 of record BNST01000555.1, on the reverse strand, counting down.
GACGTTCTATAAAGGCAAGAATTTGGTTGTGAACAATCTGAATATTCGGAATGCTCAGCAAATGCATATTTCTTTTCAAAAATGCAACAAGGTCTTTGCTTCTAATCTCGTGGTAACTTCACCAAAAGGCAGTCCCAATACTGATGGGATTCACGTCACAGATACCCAAAACATACTAATTACAAGCTCTACCGTTGGAACAGGTATGTGTATATTCTCTCATTAAACTCGATTTTTATAAACTAAAACAACGGCTGCCAAAATAGTGTTTCCATGTAATCAACCATTTACAAATTTATGTGGTTGAAGGCGATGATTGTATTTCAATTGTAAGTGGTTCTGAATATGTGCAAGTTGAAGACATAACTTGCGGACCAGGCCATGGAATCAGGTCTTTAAACCTTACTCTTACTTGCTTTATTCTATTTAAACTTGCCAAGTTCAATTGTCAGTGGTTCAATTTACATGCAATCCTGTAAATTTATTAATACATATTTATATATCAAATCTTATCTGTCTGTGTGTTTTGGTGAGCTCAGTATTGGAAGCCTAGGGGCAAGAAATTCAAAAGCTTATGTTTCAGGAGTAACAGTAAATGGTGCCAGGCTCTCTGGAACAACAAATGGGGTCAGGATCAAGACATGGCAGGTAATTAATAATAGAAATAAAATCGCAAAAGTAATCTACCTTAGTTGTTCATGTCTACCTCTATCTGCCTTCATATACACATATAACAAAATATGTGCAAGTAGGGGGGATCTGGATATGCAAGGGACATCGAATTTCAAAACATCGAGATGCATAACGTTACCAATCCCATAATAATTGACCAATACTATTGTGACCGCCAAGACAAACATTGCAAAGAACAGGTAATTGCCAGACAACTCTTGTGAATTATTCTGTCGATGGGTCGAATTACATATTTTAAATCTCCACTTGATAACGAATTATTTTTATGTTGCAGAGCTCGGCAGTTCAAGTGAAAAATGTCGTGTACAAGAACATAAAAGGAACAAGTGCTTCGAAGGTGGCAGTGAAATTTGAGTGCAGCAGGAGCCATCCATGTGAAGGAATTGTGTTACAAAATGTATATCTGGAAAGAGAAGCTGAAGACGAAGCAGCAGAAGCTGTATGCAACAATGTCGATGATTTGGTTCAAATTGGAGTTGTTTCCCCCAGCTGTCCTTGACGATGCATACATGCTATGCTATGCTATGCATGCATGCATGTATTTATGTATGTGTTGACCAAAAAATAAATCAAACATATCTACAATTTGTACCTCTTGTCGATATTGCAGAGGAACATAACTAGATTTGTCGTGTGCTTCCTTCCATTGCCTTTTACAATTATTGCATCAATGATGATATTTGATTTGAATTTTTCTTTTTATTTTTTACCCCTTGCCACGTCATTACTTGGTGGGGTCTGATTTATTTTCCTCTCGTTATGGTTATGATGCATAATAATCTCAAGTTACGAGTGATTTGACATGTTTGCATGAGTTATTTACGGGAAATACTGCCATTCAAAAAAAATATATATATATATAATTATAAAATTTAAAATAAATAATAAATAATATTTTAAATACTTAATCAAAACTTTTAAATATATAAAATAATTAAAATATATAATAAATAATACTTAAAATAATTATAATAATTTAAAAAAAAATAAAAAAAATTATAAATATGATAATGAATTCTCATGTATAATTAAAATTTATATATTAAAGACGAAGGATGGATGGAAAATAAAAATAAGCATGCCCCCATTATTCTCTTATATTTTTAATTAAATTAAATAATAAAAGAAAACGTTTGACTGTCGTTTTATTTATTTATTTATTTATTTTGATTTTAAAATGTGGTTCTGTTTGTTTACACATTATGGCGTGACGGCTCATGCCAACGATGGCTCTAGTCCCGCCTCAGACAGAGGTCATGTCCGCGCCCTGCTGTTATTCTTCATTGCTCAAATCCCGCCTGTGTCGGACACCAGCCCACCCAATCCAGTCGCCGGCTCTACAGCATCTCTACTTAGGAGATATATTTTAATGCGATTCATCAATTTAACACAAATAAAATTCTATTAATTATGTCATATTTAATTTTAAAATTTTTCGTAAATATATTTATAAGTAATTTGTCAACTTATAATTCAATAATTTTATTTTATAATATTTTTTTTAAAAATTAATTGTATTTATTTATTTAAAATTTTTAAATTATATTTAAAATAAATTATTTAATAAAAAAATATTTTATTAATATTATAAAACATAAATAAAAATTAAATAAATAAAATAATTATAACCTATTTAATTATTTAATAATTATATCATATTACAATTTTTAATATCATAATTAAATGATTCAAATTTCAGTTAATCCTTGCCAGTTTACAATGACAATCAGACGTTCAAAAAGCCGAAAGCCATTAAATCCAGAGTACACTACATATATGACAAAGGGAAAATCTTAAATGTCCAGGAGAAGGAATATATATATATATATATATAATGCTTCATTTTACTGAATTCATTTTGCACAGAAAAAGAAACCACAACAACTCCAGCTACATATACAGAAAAATCCCAAAACTAAAATCTCGTTAAACGTTGCTTGTGCGGCATTTAATAAATGTATGATCAAGCCTGAAGGTAGAAGCAAAAGCTTGCTTACACATCCACCGCAGCAACAATGGAAAAAATATAACAAATAAATAAGTCCTTTATACATCATCCGGGCCGAGTGAGGTAGACATAAAACTTGACAGGAAGCAATTGAGAACAAACTGCCCATTCATTGGTGCAGAATATGGGGGAAAAAAAAACAATTAAAGAATTGATAGCAAGAAAATCATAAATTCAACCCATCTAAATATAACTCTTGATGCCTGCAGCTGGGAAGAAAGATCAAAAGCTTTAAACAAAGAATGAATGGTGGCTCTTGCAAAACTTGGAAATTAATCTCTGACCTTGACAACTCAGTTGGGTATCCTTGTCTAGCTCAAGAACAAAGATGTGTAGTTTCTTCAACACCCAGCGGCTTTTAGGAAGTGATCATATGGACTTGATGCTGGCAGTCTGAAGTATTGAGGATGAAGCTGATACTCGGTTGCACATTGTGTGGGAACAGTACCAAATGATGATTTGTTTGAATTGGAACTGAAGCTTTCATCAAGTAAGAGATTGCCAGCCTGCAATATGGATGGATGCACATTTCAAAGAGTGCATTGAATTCAACTACCTTATAACTCAAAGGGATAATTAGATTGTAAAAAGTAGATTTGAAGAGCAAGGAAGTACATACTGCTTGGGAATCCACATCAATATGAGAAGAAAAGGTGGGCATGTTCTTTGAGCTGTCTTCATGATTTTGTGAAGAGTGATGAATCAAGCTTTCCTGTCTAACTTGGGTACTCATCAAATGAGACATCTTCTCTTGCTTTCCCATTAGAAGTGCCTCACAGTGGCCAGCCATTACCTTGTAAGGTATGTCAGCTCCAGTTGACACAGAAATTCTTCCAACTTGATGTGACGTCTCCAACACCTTTGCACGTAAATAAAATATGCAACCAATAGTTATATTATATTATTCTGCTTTTGTACTTGTTCCAGGGAAAGGAAAATAACAAAATAAAAACAATAGAAGACTATTGCATGCATAACATACTGATTCTAGAAGTTGATTGACGCTCAAAAGACTGGAGATTCCCATGGCCAACTCTGTTTTATTTTTTGCTTGATCCCTGTCTGATGGATCTGTAAAAGCTTCATCATCGATTATCAGAAGGGGAGGAATCTGCAAAAAATCAATCAAGTTATGTGCCAGTGTTACAAGCTAGTATAGAAAAAAAAAGGTAGGAAGATATGCGAAGTAATTACCTCCTTTAGAGATTTACTATTCTTTGAATCAACTGGATATATGTTGTTTGGATTATCCATGAATTGGGCTCCCAATGGACATACGTCATCAGGCAAGAATTCATTTAGTAGTTGCTCCTTTATGGTGGACAATTCAGACTGCACGGACAGGTTAACAGCTATTAGAAATAACAAAAATGTACACAATTATTCTCAAAAAATAAAATGCAAAGTGAAATGATCACAGAGTTGCATAAAATCTTTACATCAGACTTATTCTCCAAGCTTTTCACAATCTCAGAAGCAAGGCTTTCTGTTGTGTGGTCCTCGGTGTTCTCTATTTCCGAAAGGAATTTCAAAGCCAAATAATCATCTTCTTTAGACCCAAAAGCAATTTTAGACTGGTCAGATCTGGTATTAAAAGCCTGTAACTTGTGGTCTTCAACCAAGTGTAAGAATGGATCAACCTGATTCAACCACAGCGAGATGTTGATTGCTCGCATTAATTAAATGCATAAAACAAGATGGATGGAATCCTTGCAGTATATGATTTACAAGGTGAGAATATGTGGCAAATTAGAAATTCTTCCAACGTTTGGGACATACCTTTTTCTCTGTGAGTGACAACTTGGAAGACTGAACAAGAGAAAATATATTATATGCTTTTGATGAGAAGAGAATCATAGAGGTTGCCAGCGTAAAGAGGGACCTGCGACATGATGATGGGAGTGACCCTGCAATAATAATAGCGAGAATTGGGCCTTCAGCTGACAAGTAGATATCTCGATAAATATACCTACTTAAATATGCCTATCTCTCAACACCTGTACCCATCGACTTAAAGAACTACCATAACTTTTTAAATCAATAATTTTGTGTAATTGCAATGACTTCAACCTACAGTTTGAAAAACATTTTCTCCAGAAGTTTTCAGTAACAATCGTGCATGACAGAGATTTGCTTATTGTGAAAGCCACAGCTCACACAGGATAGCCCTCTGTTTCAATGCAAACAGAGCAAGTAAGAGGGGCATTGAGTAGTGAAGATCAAATACCGCATCTGCATAGGTTGGTATGTTGGCCAAAATGTATGTGCCATGTGAATGCCTATTATTAACATTCTAGGCCATATTAACCACAATTATCATCATCAGGCCACTTATAGATATGATTGGAAAACACATAAATGCATGGTGGCAGCCTAAATCATGGAGATTGGGTACTAGTAATCTGTTTTGGTCAAGAACTGAGCTCATTTAACGAACGTTATATATATATTTTTCTTGAGAATGTTCTGTTTTCTCATAATATTTATTATATTTTCCGTTATATCAACAACTAGTTCATTTTGTATTTCTCTTTAGGTGAATTAAGGTATTCCTGTTGATTTTTTTAGTAGAGACATTGTATGATAAGAAAACTATTTATCATCATTAAATGGACAAATAAATCCATGGAAATTATAATTGAAGTATAGCAAGTAGAAACTCAGCCCTAATCCATCAAAAGAGAGAGGGATCGCAAAAGGTATCATAAATGTAAAGATTACCTCCATTGAGGGAAATGTTACGCAAGGAAAATGCTAGCTGAAAACTTCGAATAAGAACCTCATTACTAGAATTCTGCAAGACAAAATCAATTGTAATAAAACTAGGAAAAGATATCCTATAAGGGCAAGGGAAACATTGCCAACTCTAAAGGAACTAGCAGTCATTCACTTGATGTAGAATATTTCCCTAGAAATTGTGATACAGTTCACAAAAAGTTCACACATGACATCTCTAAATTTTACATAATGTTTGTCAAGAATCAACTAGTTATGGTTATCATAAAAATGTTATAATGAGGCTGCCTGCGGCTGTGGAAGATAAAACACATGCTAGGCTGAAACAAACGAAAGCAAAGGGATTGAAGGAATAAGCCAGAAAAATAGAACTCTTTATCATTCAGAAGAAGTCTACATTCCAAAATCTCCAATCAAGTCAGAGAAATGACAAGCTCAACTTTCTTCCTTTAAAGTCACATTCCCTATTTTGAGTTAATCTACCACTCAAATTTTGTGATGTCCCGGATTGCAGTCAAGCTTTAGTGATGCTTAAAAGAAACTTCCCAGAACAAAACGCTAAATATATTATTAAACTCCCATATGGGACTTGTTTATGATAAAACTGCCCAAGAAATTCCCTAAATCTCAATAGATATTAATGATTAAACACCCATGTGAGACTTGTTTATGATAAAATTGACCATGAATTTCCATAAATCTCAAAAGATACTAATGCCCATACTTTTGAAGTCATTTTGTGAATTATAGAATTAACTATGTTGGCTGCTTAAGAAAGATAAGGGATGGCTGTCTGGTTGCACTATTGCCCCTGGTTGCAAAAGATTACCTCTAATAATAGACATAATCTTGAAAATATGGATCACAGATGCTATATTAACAGAAAGAAAGAAAATAAAATATGGACCTAGATGTCTGAAATGAAGGGAAAAAAAATCCTGAAAAGGGTATCTAAAGCTGTGCAAAAGTAAAGTAAAATCTATGAAAGAGAAAACTGAAAAAGAAAAATGAAAGAGCAACAGAATATAAGAAACAACCTGCCCATAAAAAGTTACAATAATGTTAGTATTACCTTGGCTCTAGAGAACAGCAATACAAGGCTGTATGTATGAGCAATTGCTTCATAGTTCTCAGGCATATTTGCTGGAGATATGGACTGTGCCCAGATTGATGAAAGCAAGAGAGTAATCTGACGGCTGCTCAGCCTTAGTGAATTAGACTCCTGATGAATGACAAAATAGAAATAGTCACATACAAGTTGTTGAATGACCAGTCCAAAATCGGGTATTAATTACACAGTTGACATTCATAACAATCAGCTTTTAGAGGACTGCAAAGCCTAGTGGTAGTAACTAGTTGCAGCCTTTGCTTTGCTTGATAACGACCATGGCATACATGTATAAAACTTGGGCCCAAATCCATTCAAAATATAAGGTCTCAATTGAAATCTAATTCCACGAATAAGAGAACTTAGTAAGTCTGATTTAAGCCCAGTGTCATAGAAATACGTCATTATGATACAGCCATCAACTCCATCGATAGCCTACAATACACAATATCAGAAACTTAATTTGAGTTCATAATTGCAAGCAAATCAACAAATCCAGGATTCAATCTCCAAAATCCAGTGTGAAAAGAAAAAATATAAACTGTTGTCCATCCCTGAGTAACTGGATTTCTAGTCGGACTAAATCCAGTGAACTATGCGGGCATGCAAGACTTTTAACATCAAACTTATTCTGATTGTTATGAAATGTGAGACAGTGATGATATCAATAGAACTTACTGGTGCTTTCTTCAAATTGCTCATATAATTTTCATCAGTCATTGCAGCTGCTGGGGGACCTTTTCTACTATATGCCCGACTATAAGATGACTTTAATCTGCCAAGCACGCCATTTCTTGGTTGTCCTTCACTAGCAATATTTTCTCTGTTGTCTTGATATGCACCATCTCTTGAGATAGATTTCTCCCTTCTTAGCTTGTCAAAAAGGGCAGCTGAAGAAGAAAAGACAGAGACAGTTCTTGAAAGAGCCCGAGGAAGATCCGCCGCCTTCCTTGATTCAGCTCCATTTGTGCATGAATGCGGACAAACTGATGATGGCACAAGAACAACAGAAAATATGCGGTGAGCTCCAACTCGTGTTTCATGGTCCGGATGGACCATAGCTGGGAGTAACTGATGAAATAAAGCCTCTGGGAATGCCTGAAAGAAAGAAGAATCATACGTAAAACAAAATAGCCAACATACAAGCGAATAGAAAAAATGGAACTATCATTCTTGCCTTGTTTTGATATGATGAATTTGGTAAAGAGGCTACAATTTGCGCTGCACGATAAATGGCAGAAATTGTAGTTCTGGCTATTACTGTAATAGTTGAGATGTTCTCCAACATCGCTGCCAGAATGTCAAGAATTGGGCCTGCATCTCCGACCTGTTCAGCCACAGTAGCTCACTGTTTTCAATTTCTTTAAAAAATGAGCAGAAAATTGATAGTTATACAGACAAATTAATTACTTTAAAATGGAAGATAGCCCAAAACAGAATAAAAGAGACATCAGAACAGGTAGGCCTATCTCCAGTTTCAATAACCATGAAATTTCGTATTAAAGTAACAGCTAAACAGGATGAGTGTCACCTTATATGATAACTCTACAAGGCACTTATCGACTGATTCTCTAAAGTTTCTGTTAAACTTTATTACGTCAGCTCCCAGGTTTGCATCATCAAGCGAGCAGTGGATGCTCTTTCGCAAATGCCTTATTACATCTGTCACAGCACCAATTATTGCTACAGACGGCTCACCTTTTGCATGTTCACAAAGGGCAGTGGTAACATTAACAATGTCAAGCTGCATGTTTGGTTGTTTTAAAACATTTTTATGATCGAGATGCTTAATCAGTATGGACAACAAAAAGTGTGCATTTTGCCCTGCAACAAATGAAAAGAAGATTGTACAGTCAATCATTGAGTAGAACTAAAAACTAAAGGAATAGTGAAAGAGTAGCATTATGATCAAGAAAAAAATGGAATGCCAAAATAGTCATAATTATAATAAATTAAAAATGCCAAATGAAAATTAAATATTATGAAAGTACCAGTATTGTCCATTAGAAACTGCATATCCTTCAATACTAAGTAGGCAAGACCATTATCAAGAGACCACATATTTCCATTATCAAAGTAACGGAACAATGACTCTAGAACTCGCCGAATAGTTGTAGCCTCATTTGCCAGCTTGGACATGTTGTGCAGACATACCCTGGACCAAAAGCAGGGATTCTGTGCCTCTTCTCTGTGAGAAGAAAGTAACAAATTTTTGAAAATGATACAAAGACTAAAACATATAAATGTATTCAGAGAATTCCATGCCCAGAAATTACAGTGGCACGCATATTTCGCCTTTTTCATCAACAACTATCCTCCAAGAAGGGACCCTTATCACGACATCTGGCAAAGGAGAGACGTGACCCTCTTTTTTGCACACTTCTTGTACCCACCGGCTTTGATTCTGGTCAGGGTTTTCTGAATTTCTTTGATGACCTCCATAATTTTCCAAAACCACTGAAACAATCTGTTTGATAATATTAAAACTTTTCAGAAAGCCAAAAAAAGAAACTGAATATAATCCAATAATTCTGTCATCACTTGTACATGCAAGACAACCAGACTAGGGCAAATAAATGAGACGTTATGACTTGTATGCCACTTCTACTGAAAATTTGACATGTTAAGACATTAGAAGACGTGAATCTTGTAACACACGTATGACACTCACCAAGGAGAAAAAGCATCTTTTCTGACCCAATATATGTTTAACATTTTTGGGATGCTATGCAAATTTTGTTATCAAACTTTCAAGCTTGACATTGGTTATCTTGTGGTTCTTCTACAAGCAAATAAGCACAACAATACTTTAGCATGCATGATAAATATTACAAAAAGCACAAATATATATATATATATATATTTATAGTCTTTCTGGTGCCATGGGTGCTAGTTAGTTCTAGTACAAGCCAATAAACAAAATCATATTTTAGCATGCATATTAAATATCACGGAAGCACAAAAATATACATTTATAGTCATCTTCCTTGTGCCAGGGTTGCTAGTTAGTTCTACAAGAAAATAAACACAATCATATTTTAGCATGCATATTAAATAATACAAAAGGCACAAATATATACATTTATTGTTGTCCTTGTGCCACGTGGTGCTACTTAGTTTAACTTGTAAAATCTCTTGGTTGGTACAAGAGGTCTGGGGTTCAAATTCCGCTTGCACTAGATTGACGAGAGATTAGGGTTAAAAAATTGTGTTCCTTTGTGCCTAGACTTTGGGAGCTGCCATATCTTGCAATCCTCGTCCATGCACACAAATCATGGATGGTGTTATTATGAAAAGTCTGGATGCAGAATGCATGTGACTGTGAAGGCTATAATGCTAGATGCAGATATTGGAACTGCCTTGAATGCTATTCTGCAGCTAATGATATCCTGTCCATCATTTTCTTTGCAAGTGTAATCTCATTATTCTCTGAATATGTATGCGTGCAAGATTTACTTAATAAAATAAATTTACAATACTAAGCTAGGGTTTTTGATCATCAACTATCAGAAAGTTCTGGGATGAATTTAGAAGGACTCGCAGATCAACCGTTTAACTACCATCCAAAACTAGAGAAAACAAACCATAGAGAACTTCACAATAGAGAACATTGTAAAAGGTTGTAAACAATTCTCCAGTGCAAAAGCAAATATACAATAAGGAAATTATATATTTAAAAGAAATAGAGAAAACAACATAACAAGGAGAGGAAAAACTGCACCACTAGTTAGAGGAGTCCAAAACTCTTACATTATCAAACTCAACTGAGATATGAGAATGTTCACCCATAAACCGAACCTGCACAGAAAAATAGACAATATGATTTGAATTAGAAAAATTTCTCATATTCAGGATAGCTGCATCGAAGAAGATATAAATCATATATGGGAAAAGAGAACCCACAAGCACAAAAATGGAGTTATAAAGGCAAATAGAACACAGAAATCCAATATCTGCCATTGATTAAACATGAGTGCAGTGAAATGAAATATATAAACCAACAATATTATCTAAAAGCTTAAAATCTGATATATTTTTCTAGGTTTAACAAAACAGACTGAAGAGAAAGACACCACAGATGCACAATTACACATATTTTGCAACTGCAAAAGCATAAACTAAAGAAACTTTTTGAGCTTCTCATTTAATTTTTTTTCCCCTTTACAAAATGTTACAGGAAATAAACCAAACCCCCTTGTCAACCCAGTGTAAGTAGGGTTTGAACCTCAGACCTCTATTAGCACCCCAAGAACTTACACACTGATCGATGATAATCCACCATAAAGAGCATTCAGATATCTTATATTTTCACGTTAGCATAAGCATCAAAGGACAATAACTGTCAGCATTTCATTTGCTACAAGTGAATCTGCTTTATGGTTAAACAGAATGAGGTACGACCATAAAAAATACATAATGACTTAATAATTGAATTAAATTACTGGATTAAATATTTAAGTTAAATTAATAATAATAATAATAATTAAAAAGGCTTTGCAGAATGATCTAGAAACAATCTATGAAAATAAAAAAGTGATACAGTTTGATTCCCAACACAATTAGTAGCATCTTAAGTAGAACTATCCACTCAGTAACTCAAGTGCTGCATATACAATCAAATTCGTTTGCATTCCCAGTCCCACGTATTGCTTAATGTTTAAGAACTCATGAAGTACAAATCTGCTTATCAATGGTTTAAAACCAATAACAAAATAATTCTGTTAAAAGCATCTTTCATGTCCAGCTGTGCACCTCATAAGTTATGATGGATTAACAATTTCAAAGGAGAAAAAAGAAATTGATTGTTAAAAGACAACCACATGGATTCATACTTCAAACTCACATAAGGTAAAACTATGGTAATCTGCAATCCTATATTTTTGCTTAAACCAAAGCACCAACTCTGGACCACCTAGAACTCGGATATTTAATAACTCAAGCTTTTGATTTATACACATAGGATACTCCATAAAGTCATTCTGCACACAAGATACAGAAACTGGCCTGTATCATGCTACACATTCACAGCATGTAACGCATACAAAACATCTTGAGGTCCGGTCCAAGATCCATGCTTGAAACATTGTCACATATGTCGATCTAGTAAAGCAACCTGTACAGCCTCCCAACTGACAGAGAAGAACTTTGAGGTGAGACGGATGTTCACCTTCTATCCCAAACCCAGAAGAATGTGCAAACAGTAAAAGTTGCATACATTTGCACATTTAAAACATTCTATGGACAAGCAGAGGACTCAGTGTTGAGATAAATTCCAAGTAGACTCTCTAACTGAAGCTATTTTGAGAAGCAGTAGTCTAAATTCCAAGCCTGAGGCCTGCCAAGTTAGGAGTAACTGCATTTGGTGTGAAGATCTACATGCAGGGTTCAACAAATGGAGGGGTCAGTTGAGATAAGTATCTACACAATATCTAGCATCTTCAGGTTTTAGAATTAACAGAAAGTGACATGGGCTACCTATGTCATACTTGTACCCACCTCCTAAATGCTCCCTCAGTACTAAAAAACTCTTGCCTGAGTCAACATGACCAAATCATGCATATTACGTAAATATCTTTGGATAGGAGTAAGTGGCTATTTTACATAAGAGATCAGCATCTTACCTATGTTTACATCCATGCTATGAAAGCTATTCTCTTAACCTTCTTCCGTCTAGAAAATTTCATAGACCAGATTCTTCTTACCTTGTCATACTCTCTAGTTGTAAGGAAATGTTAAAAATATAAAAAGAGTAAAATTTGTAAGCTGTTTTGTTTTGTAAACTTGTAAACTAGTCATAGTCTCTACCTTGTCATCTGCTGTTCTTATTCAAAAGGTAGGTAGCAATACTGAGTAGAAAGACGATAGAAAGTTGAGAGCATTTTATTTCTTTAAATTCTTCCTTTTCTTTTACAAGTCCAAGTAGGCCTTATGAGGTACAACATATTGACACAATCTTAACAACTCTTAAAGGTACTATGGATTAATGCCCTAAAATGATCGAACTAAAAGAACAACTTTCAAATTGAACTTAACATTTAATCATTATCCAGAATTAGAGAAGAAATTGGGAGAAATTATGAAACAGGTAATTTCACAATTGATTAAGCGGGTCTCCTTCAAACACTTCAAAGATATTTCCTCTTGCTGACACAGCTAATAAGTTAATAACTATCAAATGCTAGACCTTGGTATTATCCATTCAATTTATGAAGAAAATGATGGGAAAAGAAGCTAAAATTTCAATGTTTTAAATTTGATTGAAAACCCCATTATCCTTTTCTCTTTTTCCAAGTAGCCTAACAAAAAGGTGAATGCTTTATGCATTTGAATAAGAACAGCAGCAACATGAAATTGCTTACCATAGAAGACAGGGCTTGCAGCCCAGCTGAACGTATACTTTTTGCTCTTTCATCTTCCCCGGCTTCTTGAGCTAACTGACACAGTTTTGGAATAAAGCCTTCTAAGTTAAACATGTAAGTCCCATCTTTCTGCAAAATTCAGTATGATGCAACAATTTTAGGATACCCATGAAAAGAAAGTTTCAAGATTAAAACCAAGGTAAAAGTCAAGCTGGATATCATGTATCATGCCATATTCTTGCATGTCGAGAGAAACAAAAAGCCTGACCTGATTGTTTACAAAGTCATACAGAGTCAGACATCCTATAATTTGTATTTCATCTTGCCGTGTTTGATCAAGAAGAGTATGTATAACGCTTAGTAAGCTACTAGCAAACAAAGGCCTGTGAGATTATCAGAGGTCATAAATCAACCACAAAAGATATCGTGAAGTGAAGTGAAAAGTTTTACAGGACAAAAAACAAAGCAGAGAGAACAAAGAGAAGGATGAACTTACATTTGCTCCTTACAAGAGATCAACAATTTCCTATAAATGCACATAACAATTTTTGCTGAATGGAAGTTCTCAGTTCTTAATTCCTTGTAGCACTTTTGCTCAAGAGAGGTTGTGATCTGATCAGCAAACAACCAAATATCCAACTATTAATAATGGAGCGACAATTTCAACTCGTATTAAGAATGATTAGGTAATTTGGTCACTAAACAACAAAAATATTGCATGAAAGATGACAATTAAAACCAGTAGAGTATGGCATGCAAGAATATATGAAATAATTCAAGAGTCTTTTACGTGCATAACTTCGAAATTTAAGTTCTAGTTGACCGGAAATACATTTGTAACACTTTGATGCAAGAAAAAGCAAGTGTAAAAGAGACAGAAAAGTTCAATAATAAAAAGAAAAGAAAAGAAAAGATCAATACTGAGTATTTGGTCATTAAAATGGTCTAGCTGAATGCCAATATGAATAAGACAACCACAATAAATTGTATCCAACTAATAAATCCTCCTCATGGATATAATTCCTAAAAATATTATGATTATACTATGCAAATAAAATAAAAATTATTTGGGCACTTGTGTGAAATAATATACCTTTGGAATGCGTAAAGGATTTTTGTTAGCATATTCGCACAATTTTCCTATCTTTCGATCATTGGGTCCTTCTTCCTATCAAAATATAGAGAAAAGTGTTAAATGACATCTATTTAGCACAACACAAAAATAATTAGAAAAGAAAAATTAAAACGAAGGCAAGCTACAATATTGTAGAATAACTCTTATGCCACCAATGGTTTTTCATTTTTCATCTTCCTGCATGCTTGATGAAACCATATATCAAAAAAAGAGAAAAAGACAAAGTTTAAGGCTTTATATAAATTATGCAAAGGAAAATAGGGAAACTCAGTGCTTGTCATCTCAATTAATAATGGAGTATGATTCACTGCTTTCAAACATATCAAGTTTAAATGAAAGAAGAAAGACACATCATATCCATCACTGGCACACCGACTAACTATTTGTTCAAAAAAATAAAGGAAGAAGCTAAGCAATAATTATTGCAAGTTCTTTGATTAATAGATAATGGAGTTCATAAAAAATGAAACAAAACTTTTCCTAAATTTCAATCCCCTACAAACTATAACTCAGCCAATTGTTGTATTCAGTTGGTTAATGGAAAGAGTATCAGACATATCCTAACAGTGATATGCTGGTATGCATTAACATAATGAAGAACCATAAGAGCAAGCGTCATAAGATATTACTTCTTTCTGCTTTTAATGCTTCATCATTGAAAGTAACCCACGAATATGGCAATGACAATGAGTACAAAGAACAAGCAAATAATTTTCAATGCAAAAAAACAACAACCTGGTTATGGGGAAATATATCAGCGATCAGCTTCTTGTACCTCTTGACAGGCTGCCTAGACCTGGCTCTCATTGCAGGGCAAAAGAAACAAAGGCTGCCACATGCAGGCAAAACTTTCCTTGAAATCACGCCTGAAATTACGTTCATTTTGGTATCCAGACAGTGCAAGGACGCTAAAAATTTTGTTGGTTCCTCAAATTTGTGCTTTCTTTCCCCTCCAGTCCAATAAAAATCTCAGACCTTAGTACCAAGAAGGGAAAGAAAGGCTCAAGAGACCTCTCAAGTTCAATAACAAGCCTGTAAGCAACAATTTGTGGTCACTTTACCCCCAAATCAAAGCCAAACTAAAACAATGTGGATTGCAAATCCAACAAAAGGATCTTCCAAAACCACAAAACTACGTCAAATTCAGAAAACTATGGACAATAATGTACACATTTGTGAAAGGCTATGATAAAATCAAGAAAATGGGTTTCAAACTATACAATGTCGATTCAAAATCAAATAAAGGGGACTGTAAAAACCACAAAACTGAATCAAATATCTATACGTATTAACAAAACTGAATTTTATTTTATTTTTTATCACAACTCATACTAATATTAAGAATATGGGTGATTAAAGGAAACAAAATGTAATAACCCAAAATATTAACAAAATAGATCAAAAACGCTCGAAAAGCTGCTTCAAGAGTTAAGAAATATGATTATTAACAACACAAACACCTTCAAAATTTTGAAAACAATGTAAACAGGATTGAATTTTGACGATGTCAAGATAAAAAAATTCAAAAGGAAAATAGTCACCTGAGAGAATACCTTGAACAGCTGACCAGAAGCTGAAAATCTCTCTAAGCCATGAAAAAAATGTACCGAATTTCCTGCATGTCCCCCATACCGCTAAATTGTGCCATCTAATCTCTCTCTCAATAAAAATAAATAAATAATAAACAAACAGAATCAAAGAAAAATATTGCATTTTTATGACTAATAAGTTCATATCCGACCGTCAGGGCCCGCCTGCCTGCCCGCCCGTGACGCATGTCTTTGAAATTGAACTGAACGACTCCACACGTTCAACTCCAACGTTACACTAACACCCGTGGGACCCACACCCTATTATTTTTAGAAATTTTAATTGGATACATTCTTCTTTTTAAATTTCTGTTAAAAATATTTATTTCCTGTTAAATCTATACTAACGAAAACTTACAGTTATATTTTTAACACGAGTTAGGATCTTGTAACACGATTTTCTTGGGAGGAACAAATTATCGACCCTTGAATTTATTTTAATTCATATTTATAATTTTTATTAATTTTATAATACAATTAAATTAAAATTTAAATAAAATAAATGCACGAGTAGATCTCAAAATCCTCACGGAGTTTTGTAAAAAATTGAACTGTAACGATACATGTTAATAATCTTTAAGTTGTTATCATCATCATATACACTAGTAGTAAGGGTTTCTTATTTTCAAATTAGTTGAGCAGTAAAAACACATTTTCCCACAGGATTGCTAAATATAAGAAGAAGTATATATATAATATATATTATGGTACATGACCAAATGTCAACAAAGGGAGATATTATTATGTTAAAAGACAAAAGAAACGATGGTCCAAAAAGGCAGGACCAAAATAATAATAAAAGTAGTTGTCAGTGGAGTCATTTGGCTGCATCCCAGTTCTTGTTCCTTAAAGAAAACTCAAGAAATAATTAGCAGATAAACAATTGATTATACAAAATAAGTACACAAGATCATCCACCTAAGGTGTATCATTTTCCCCCTTTTGAAATGGAAGAAATCAAGTGCTTGCTTCCTTATTCCACCAACGCAAGTAGCTGTGATCCGTGAGGGAAAAAAGCTGCAACAGCTTTCAGCTCTTCTGGAAATTAAATAATGTAGGGTATTTTCGGTAGAAATACTAAATATACATACACACATGGTCAAGCTTATTGTGAAGATCAGCTAGCCTCTTTCATGTAAACCATGGCACAGAAGGTAACACAATTGAACTGGGATTTAACCAAAGATATTAAAAAAGAAAAAAAAATGTAAAACCAGACCCCGTAGACCCATTTTACAGACGCCGGGTATGCTCTGAAGCCTGTTATAAACATATTTTTAAGCAACACTATAATAGGTGAAATGAGGAATCAACACTATCCCAATCCTAAATTGATGGGCTAACCAGACTCCCCGAGTCATTCTCAGAAGCCAGTTTCCCCGTTCCGGAAATAATAATAAAAATTGGCTATTAAAATAAACAACACCAATATCATATTATAAAAGAAACTTTTGAAGAAAAAGAAAGATTCCAAACTGTCTCCACAATTAAGAAGAAAATTAATAGAAAACACAAAATTCATGAACATAAAAGAAGGTGTAACATTACGTTGGCTGCCAGCAAGACCAATCAAAGAAAAAACCTTTGTATCGTATGTTCAATTCAAGACACTACTACTAAATGCTGTTTACATTTGTCCAGCATTAGATCAATGAAAAGCTATGTGAACTACAATTGCAATGACTTCTTCCAGATATGTAATCAGTAGTTTTGACAATGAAATCTCTCTAAGCTTTTGAAGTACCACCATGGTCCCTCTCAACATGCTCCACAAGGGCCACTGGATCACGAAATCCTCTACTACACTTGGGACAAACATCCACTGACACCTTTGCAAAAGGTCGACTGCCACTCCTGTCATGAACTTTCTCAACATGCTCTATTAGAGTTGTGACAGACGAAAACTTTGCCCCACATTGAGGACACAACTCTGTTCCATCAGTGCCACTGCTGCTGCTCTGACCTCCTCCATACTTTGCTATCTGCAATTTTTGGTTAATTTCATTACTCAACTTTGACATGCCTGCTTCTGCTGATGCCCGGAAGCTTGAAGCTGCACTAAGAAAGCTTGTCGTCCACTTGGGTGAAGATGGGGTTGTAGATTGTTTGGGTTTCGGATCTTCTTTTCTACTCCTATTTAAAATATTCATAAATGCAAAACCAGTGTCAGGTTTCTTGGGTCCGGGACAATTGTGATCAGGACCAAACCGGTGCTTCAAACAATGGTCCATGGTGCAATCCCTACACTTGATTGTGTTTGAGAACACTAAAACCTCCCTGCAGCCACGGACCGGACACTTTCTCTTCTTTGTGACTTTATCATAGTTTGATGGGTCACAATCAGAATTAACATGATTCTCCCAAGTAATGTATGGGTTTTCGTCAGGACTCAGTCGAACTCCCTTGGCACAAAGAGGACATATAACAACCGTTACATCTTGTCTTTCAGCTTTTGGACATTGGTGCTGTTTGTAGCTTCGATGCTCCAAACAAAATACCTGTCAAAGTTTCAACATCTACCATTAGCACAAACCCAACAAACAAGAGTACTGAATATAGCTTAGAAACTCTGAACAGAAGATTTAGTGTTCTTAACTTCGCCAAACAACAAAAATATGTTCATTATAAGTTAAGGTGCTGATTGGTATTGTTTTCCAAAACAGTTTTCTGCTTTATAAATGAAGACAAAAGATAGATTCATATCACAAAATTCATTCTCCAAAACCAAAGTTTGTTGCATGATTGGTGTAATTGAACAATATCATTGGATTGTGCAAATTGAAGCCGAAATTAAACATCGGAGTGGGCAAATTGAAGTTGAAATTCGAAATTGAAGGGAGTGGCTAACAAGAAAAAATGGGTGGCAATCTCTTACTGGGTGAAAATGCAACTGCCCTGCGTTGTCAAATTGATGATAAGCTGATCATATAAGTTTAGTAGGGTTTGAAGTATGAGCTTCGCACTTCATTTTCCTCTTTTATAACTCAATAATATAAGTTGAGAACATAGAGATTTTAGAGCATTGATTCTGACATTCAAAGAGTATAGATCTTTCTCTTAAAAGAAATCCTGTTATGAAGTGATTTTGTCTCGTACAACTTTGTAAAAGCATCCCATATAACCTTTGTCATCTACTCCTCTACAATGCTTGATAATACCTCATCAACTAATGCTAAATGGAGATCAATTATTGCATCTTCATTCATTTTATTCCACTTGTCATCTATGATATTTGTCAGTCCATCTTTAATAGCCGCCAAGCACTTGTCTTTTCTCAAAATTGTCTTCATCTTCTTCTTCCACAATGAGAAATTACTCATGTTGAACTTCTAATTTCAAACTTTACTGTTATACTCTCAATCTACTCGAATTAGCACCTACTATTTCACGTAGATATGAATAGAGCCATGTACTTGAATTATACCCCGATAAATGAGTTCTAACAACGCGGATTTATCTTCAATAGTGTTAGACACTAATCTTTGCTCAGAATTGCCTTAATATTTATCTTCCACAACAAGCAAGTACTCTCGTTGCACTTCTTAATTTCAAATTTTGCTATAGTCTGGATTTACTTGAACTAACTTCTACTAGTTTACGTGTATATAAACAGTACCATGTACTTGAAGAGTATCTTCATGAATGATTTACAACAACTTAATGCTCTAATATCACTTGTCAAGACATTTAGGACTTTTATCTGCAATTTTAAGTGAAATTCAAAGCAAATTATTATGTATAAATGAGGCTAAGCCTTCCATAATAAGATGGCATTGCCAATCATACAAACACAACAATAAAGATGTTTTGTAAATAGAGGTTAACCTTCTACACTATTTAGGTGGCTATACTTATCATATTTAGGTAGCTTTGTCTACCATATAACAAAAAAACTTTTAAATTAATCAGAGTAAAAAATATGGGTAAGGATAAAAAAATTCACTATAAAAAATGTGGGATTACAACTTCTCTCTAAATACAATGACAGAATAATTAAGGAACTCTCTCTTAAATTTAGAAAATATACTCAAATAGAATTTTTCTTTTTTATGATATTACCTTGAGAGAAATTGATAAACTGAGATAGAGAGAGATTGAGAAGGATTAAATTAAGATAAAAAAATGAAGTGAAAAAATTGCCTATTTATTGAAAAGGAGACTGAATTTTCATCCAATTAAATATTGCTGCCCATATTCATTGTCGTCCATTTTCAATTTCAGTCACCCACAATGTATACTTCAATTTGCATAAGGCAACTACAAATCCAAATGCAGTCGCTCCCACTTGGAGACTTGATTGAGAATTAATCATGTTTTCACATCATTCTTTCTACCTTAGTATGACACACTGCTAACATTTCTACTAAAGTCACAGAAAGATGGACATGTGAAAGATCTCAAGAAGAATCAATTGTCTCAAGAACAATTAAATGGAAACGGATGCAAAACCCATAATCAAAATGGGTTATGAACATAGTAAAGAGCGCATTCGTAGTCATGAAGGCATAGAAAGTAGCTGCAAATTTGTACGTATTATAAGGAGAAACACTATAAGAAATAAAGGCATTGGTTACATTAATAAATTCTGGAGAAAGACCAACATGTGGCATCAAAAGTTTGAATATATGTCACAATGAGGTTTGAAATTCTTTCAGAATAAAAACTTCTTCTTGGTTTCAAAATGGTGTCTTTACCAACATTGTGGACAATGTGTTATTAGCAAGCAACAAAGATTAAATTTTAACATATCTAGCTTTAGAAACATAAGTATTATAGAATTAATTCATTCAGATATTTGACAAGTATTGGTTACGTTTCTAAGAGAAGTAATTTTTGTTTTTTTATTAATGATTATTTTAGAATAATAAAAGAATTCACTATAAAAAATGAAAGAATATTGCATGATTGGCTATATGAGGTGGGAGTATTTAAATTTGTAGCCGCCTAATGTGGCCACCTTGTGCAAATTAAAGTATATATTAAAGGTAGCTGAAATTAAAAGTGGACGACAATGAATATGAGCGACAATCTAATTGGATGAAAATCCAACCTCCTTCCCTATAAATAGGTGGCTTCATCACTTTAGTTTCTTATCCTAACTCAATTCTTCTCAATCACTCTCTATCCCACAACTTCTTAATTTATCTCAGAGTAATATCAAAAAAATACATTTTAGTATATTTTTTAAATACTTGAGAGAAAGATTTCTACAATTATTCTCTCCTTGTATTTAGGAAGAAGTTACAATCCCATTTTTCATAGTATACTTATTTGTGATTAATCCCAAATAATTTAGAGATTTTTTACGTAAATTTGTATACTGTTTGTTTTTATTTTCATTATTTACTGTGATTATATGGTAGACACAATTACATAAATTCTGTAGAAGGCAAAATCTCTTATTTAAACAACAACTTTATTATTGTATTTGTATGGTTAGCACTACTACCTAATTATGGAATGCTAAGTTTCTTGTATACATAACAATTGTCAAAAATTTTCATTTAAGTTACACATAAAAGTCCCAAACATCCTAACAGAGTTACACTTAAGAATATAACCAAAAAATGTTGTTTCTGAAAAACAAAATCAAAAAATTATTTTCAAAACATTATATCTTTGGCAGATCTTGAAAGGAAAAGACTCAATCACTCAAATGATTTTTTTCATTATATTTGTTCTCAAAATATTGTTTTCAGAGTATGATAGCAGACAGTGTTAAATGTTGAAACTAAAAAGAATTCAATTCATAATTTTTCTTTGGACAATGATCCTGTCTTATTTTTTCTGTTCTCAACTAAGTTTTATTTGTCAAAAGATTGAAAAAATAATAGTTCAAATAAAATCTCAATCTTTCATTTTCTTTTTGTGCGTATCTTATCACTAAATTCTTAAAAGCTAAAGGAAAAAAAGAAAAGCTTGTTTTGTAATTTAGATGACACCCTAGCAATCGACCTTAACATGCAGAGTACATCCAAGCGGTCAAGGCAAACGTTGACCAAACAGAATACACAAAATTGGAATCAATTTAAAACTATCATCAGAAACCCAAATTTCCTTCCCCGTATTTTTCAACAATCCCACTCCAAAAACCAAAATCACATAATATGAATCAAGGCATTAATCAAACACAACAATTTCTGCGAGAATCACATATGAATCTGAAAATGATACCTGGTGGCAGCAATCGCAAGTGAAAGGCAAGAAATCGATCTGCTTGCAATCGACGAGACTGCAATGTTTTCCAAGATTAGGGAATTGTGGAGTCCCCATTCAATTTTCGGAAAATGCTTCTGAGGAGCAAAAGAAAAAAAATATATATACCAAAAATTTGAATTCCCTGTATGTATCTCTGGGAATTGGATTTTTCAATGTTGGGGAATCAGCGTTGAGTAAAAGCCGCGGAATCCCAAATTGTGGAGAGCAACGGCAAGGCGTCGTCAACAATGAGTCAATTTCTGGTACATTTTCATATTATTAAAGGGCAAATTTACACGTTATTCCCAGACCGAGTCATAACTGAGCGAACTCAACAAGCAAATAAATTAGTTTCCAGAATATATTAGTAAACAATTATGAATTATTTAAATAATCCTTAATTTCGATTTAATTTATTTAAAATTTAAATAAACTGAATTTTTTCTGATATCAAATTCTACCTGTTATTTTATTTAATTCAAAGTCAAATGTAGTATTTGTTTTTATATATTATTTATTTGTTTCCTTAATTATTTCTTATTCACGAAATATGCATTTATTTAAAACTATAAACAATTTACACCCCGCATCCACTATCAAATCGTATCCTATATTCTTACTTGTTATGTTTAATAAATATTTATTTAATATTAAAAATTTTAAAATTTTAATGCAGTTCAATACCTTTAACGTGTTCATTTAAAATAATACAATCTTTTTCACTCGAAATTTGAACCGCCCCTAATTTGTTACCTGCAATAAACCCATACATTAGTGGCGTCGTGTGACCTTGCCTTCCGATCGCACATGACAATACCTGCTATTATTGATCATTCACAACTCAAAAGATAATTAGGCCCCCCCGCAGTTTATCAATTACAGCGTGAGGCATTTCTACAACCGTCCTGCTGTATATTCAGACAACTAAAGCACAAACTGGTAACTTCTCCAAACTGTCCTGTAAAATTAATTGAATTTTGCACGCCAACCAGATTCAAGTATAAAACTTAACAATTGACAAGAAAGAAAACAAATGATCCCATTCGACCATAGAAATTATTAAACAACTGTCCATTCAAATTCAAGCATACTCTTCATATCAAAACTTTAAAAACAAACAACTGTTCCAAATTAGCAACATGCTAGTCCTGCAAAGAGCAAGTAACCCATTGTATCGGGCAAAGCTATACTAATACACTTGTCAAGTAGTTGCTTTTAAGCATCAACTCCATGGTCTTCTGCAATGAGTAACTTGCCGGTGGGCTTTGCCAAAAGATCTGTGTACTCTTGGAATGGCGATTTCACAAAGCGGGTCTCCCTCCAAAAGTCTGGTGTCAGGAATCCATAAGTCTTCAACAAACAATCAAATGTTGCCTGTGGATCCCAAGAATAATAAAAAAAAACAGATGATTCATCATACACTCACATAAATTCTTTTACAAAGCAGATTCATAACAAAATTGTTGTAGTAATTGAAAATAGACATAGCTTTACTTTACTAATGTTCACCCAAAAACAATTTCTCGTAGCAATTAGGAGACACATCCAAATGACAAAATTAAAAATCTAACAATGAGAGATTATATTATTAGAATAAACAGAAAAAACCATCTAAAAAAAACTTCACAATCTCCGCATAACACCAAAGAATCTTTATACAACAAATAAACAATTTCCAGTGTAGATGAATAACACACCAACAACATCCATTTCCAAAGCATGAACAAGCAAGCCAGCTCATAGATAAATTAACATTATACAACTTTCCAAACGTGAAACTTAATCAAGATGACCATTTGCAAGGTTCTTCAAAAACCCAACCACATATGAAGTGAGCAGTTCCGGTCAAAGTATGTCTAGTCAATCATTAATCACTTAATGGCGAGAGACTTGTTGGAACATTTAGGACCTCCGTTATAAGCAACACGAGTAACTACCAATCGTATGAACTTAAGTACACAATACTACAAGCAGAGCAGCAAAATCATGCCCATTAAATATCATAGAAGCAAGCACCATGCCATCAAATGTACACAAAATTTTCTTCATCATTCATAGATTAAACATATCTTTAGTCTCGCAAGAAAAAAACCTATTTGAAACATTAAATTCCTATCAACAAACATACAATAAATATCATAAGCCGTCAAAATATTGTTCAGCAAACCCATTTAAACAAATTTTTAAAAAATGAAATATTGCACAGGGGTTTAGACAAATGAAAGCCAATTAAAGAAATTTATGAAAAAAGGAGATTAGTGAAATCTAAACCTTGACAAAATTTCCCAGTGTCTTGGTGGATCCACGAGAGGAAGTGAAAACATCCTCAATACCAGCAAACTGGAGGACCTTCTTTGGAACCCTAGCAGCCACGATACCAGCACCACGAGGGGCCGGAACCATTCTCACGGTAACACTACCACACTTACCAGTCACCTTACACGGGACTGTGTGTGGCTTTCCGATCTTGTTACCCCAATAACCTCTTCTTACGGGGATAACTGACAACTTGGCCAATATAATAGAGCCACGAATAGCAGTGGCGACTTCCTTTGAGCATTTAACTCCAAGACCCACGTGGCCGTTACCATCACCGACGACAACGAAAGCCTTGAACCTTGTTCTCTGACCGGCACGCGTCTGCTTCTGAACCGGCATAATTTTCATGACCTCATCCTTCAAAGAGGGACCAATGAGCTGGTCAATAATTTGGTACTCCTTGATCGGGAGGGAGTGCAAATATATTTGCTCCACGCTTCTGATCTTTCCTTCTTTCACCAAACGGCCGAGTTTGGTGACCGGCACCCACCTTTCTTCTTCTTCTTTTCGTCCAGCACGCCGGCGGCCGCGAGGACCGCCACGGTCACCGCGTCCACGACCGAAGCCGCGACCGAATGATCCGCGTTCGCCACCTCTTTCTGCCATTTTGGATTTGTTCTAATGAAAGGGTTGCCGCTACTGCTAGGGTTTGAAGAGAGCAGAAACGCTAAGCGAGTATTTATATGCGTGCGGCCGTCAATC
This sequence comes from Xylocarpus granatum, assembly GCA_019650275.1. Taxonomy (NCBI): domain Eukaryota; kingdom Viridiplantae; phylum Streptophyta; class Magnoliopsida; order Sapindales; family Meliaceae; genus Xylocarpus; species Xylocarpus granatum. The sequence continues at coordinate 29,289 of BNST01000555.1, read as the reverse complement.
AATTTGGGTTTTTAATGTTGAGTAATTTACAATGAAGTCCTTGTTTCTAATTAAAATTAAAATGCAGCAGAAAATTTTTAAACTTCTCATTTTTAAATACTTTCACTAAAGTTTTAGGAAATTGGGCCAATTTTTTAAAAAAAATATATATTGGAGTTTCAGGTATTTAGAAAGTTTTGTCAAAATTTTTATTAATATTTTTTATTTTTCATTAAATTAAGATTTATTTTCCGAATTTGAGAATATTAAATAAGTTTTTGTAATAATTAAATTTAATATTTATTTATTTATGTATAAAAATAAATAAATATTCAGTTCTTATGTGCATGAAATAAGATAACCCAATTGGGTTGGTCCATTGCTCTAAGCCCTAATTGAAAGTTAAATTGAATTCCAGTCCAAGTCCACTCAGCAGCCCGCCAGTGGCCCTACTCTATTTGGTTTGGGTGAGCTGTTGGACCTATGATAAGCTCCTGGATTTTTGATTTTTTTTTCTGTATTTAATTATCTTTTAACAAAATTCTAATAAAAAATAGTAAATAATAATTAATTTTTTAAATTTATTATAAATATTTTATCAAAAGTTTTATAAAATAAACTAGTTTAAAAAAATTATTTGTTAAAAATACGTTGATAGTTAAGGACCTGTATGTTCTTTGTGAAAGTCTTAAAAGAAGTGATTTCTTCCTACAGGTAGCTTGCCAGAAAGACACATTAATCATGCTTTGCAAACACATCAAAGTATAATGCAAATCATTCAAGTCTACTGTGCCAAAATTCTATCTCCCAGCTTGATTTTGGCAGGCAGGCAGGCTGCTCAGAATTTGCTCTCGGATGGGTCATTTGGATTCATTTATGTGATGTGATTTATACTCCTCAATGTTTCAAAATATTTGACAAAATAGCCAACTGATGGCTCAGAGAGGCATTGAAAGTTACGTCTCTAAGAGAAAAGCAATGACTAGTGACAAACTAGGGATAGTTTCAAAAAGAAAAATAAAAAATAAGCTTGCTTGTTCATTATTGGCTTCACAGAACCAATTAACAAGAACACGTGATATCACTAAGGACAAATCCCTAGTTGTCAGTGAGAGAGAGATTCAAGACTAATTGCTGACAATGTTACAAGCTCTTTCCAGCTTTTGAAATTAGTGGTACCTTCATTTTTGTTTTGCACCTCAAAAATGGCACTTACTAATTTTTTTCAGTTCTGGAATTCTATTTCATTTTCACCCACCTATTGAACGACGCTACAATCAATCACACTCTTTTCCTCAGCTTATATAAACTGTTTCTCTGTAGGATTTCAGCTACCCAGTTTTCAGCCTTCTATCTTTCTTTTTAGCAGTCTCTTCATACCCTCTTCTTTGTTTTTTTGATGCTATAGATTGAATGCTTTAAGTTCATAGCTATCCTCAGTTTTTTCATGCAGCAGTCTGTCTCCTCACCTCTGAACGCATTTACTCTATCCTTTCACCCAATATTTCTCTGTTCTTTTCACTTTCAAGGGTCTATTTTTTTTCTCCTAGTTGTTGTAAGCTGTAACTCTCTTTCTTAGCATTCTGTTTCACAAGTTCATACTAGTAGCATCAAGTTCACGGTCATGTTTGAGTTCATGGGTACTTTAGAGTCAAGCTTGAAAGATCAGTTGACACCAGCAGCAGTTGAGACACCGAACATAGAAGCAGCGCCCAGCCACTGTACACACAGATCGATTGAAACACTGGTAGTTGTGCTAGCAGTAATCACTATTATAGGTGTTATTGCCGGGATCATTGCTCGGCTTTGTGGTGGAAGACATTTTGGTGGAAACGGAGAAAATGATATTGAAGGTTGGGTAGAAAGGAAATGTAGGAGTTGCATTGACGGCGGAGTCCCAGCACCATCCCCACCAGATAGGTCAAAGCCAGCAACCGAAGAAACAAAAAAGTGAAAATCGTGATGGGTAAACGAACCAAGCTATAGATATGATGTCATGGAGCAGCAAGCGCAGAAAGTAAGTAATTTATCGAAGTGCTTCAGCTCTACAAAGGGGTAAAAATTCTTTCAGTGCATCAGTCTATTACTCTATGGTATTGTTCCTTAAGACTAGAGTTACAGTAGAGCTTAATCATATTTGTTCCTTAAGACTCACCTTCTTTGCGGTTTCAAATGAACTGTGTTTTTTCAGTTTATTTCTTCTCTTCCACTAAGAAGCTAATTCTTCACAAGCATAGCATTTTCCAGTATGTATTTGTCTACATAATATGCAATATAGGAGAATAGCTCCGTAAAGACAATAGTTACTCAAGATTCACAGTGGTTAACCGTATGTATAAAATCTTCACAATGATCATGTGGTTCACATTGTCACCTAAGACATTGTTTTGGCACATGTAACCTACATGATCTTCATTGTCTCTCTAAAAGAAACGTTAGTAAAAGTAGCAGCAGCATGATAAAGTATTATGTAATCATCACAAGGGCAAAGCAATGTACTAACAGGCTATAACAACTTACCGTTGCCATTCTTTTCCCAAAGGTTTAAAGGGAACTTAAAAGCATATTATATTAGCACAGAACTCGAAGCATTTGATAAACAACTGTCTCCTTTTCAGCTTGGCTATGATTAATAGACTTAACAAAAGTAGAGTTTCTGACTTTCAGTACCGCTTCTATGCTTTTGAAACTATGTACAGTTATTGCACAGTGCCATTTTCCAGTATCCAGTGTATCTTATTTCATCTTTCCTTTTACTCGTGCAACAATTCCATAATTATTCATCATCAAAAGCCTCCGTTGCCAATAATCTTCAACACGAAATTTGTAGATGATGATAACCAACCAACGTATTGCCTTTGAACAATACTTGTTGTCACTTAATACCAATCCTTGCGTTCTAATCTAACCACCAATTTGGTTCAGCGGAAACTTATCAACAATTTAATAATTTATAACTTTATACAATCAATTTATTTATGATTTTATCTTATTTAAATTAATAATTAAATTATATGTTTTTATCAAATTAAATTATTTTAAGGGTTATTTTTCGTTAATCTTTAATTAATATATAAGTTTGTATATTTAAAATTATTTTATTATTTTAATTAAAAAATTAATATATGTTTTTAATATTTTTAAAAAAATTATATCTATATATAATTTTATTAAATTTAAAAATACTCCGTTTTTTAAATTTCCAAGTCACCGCCGTTCCCCCTCGCGCCCACGGTCTGCGATATATCACGTCAACGACATCGTTTTCGGCGCAAGTATAATTTGTTGCTCTTATGTCCAATACGATGCCGTTACAGATGTGGATCAACTTATCAATGTATGTCTGCAGTATGCCCCTGCCAGCTGTCAACTAAACTGTACACGTGTAGATTTACGTATGGAAACACGAACACTTCAAACTCAATATTGGTATCTCCGTACGAAGAGATTGAGCCGGAGTGATTAAGTAGAGTGAAAAAAGGAAGTCGTATTTTGGAAAAGCTTGTGTTTAATTGGGCCAGGGGCGGTATTTGAGTGAAAGTAGAAAGATAAAAATTATCCCGTATTATTACGAGAATACCCCTTGGCCGTACATCCTTCCGAAAATACAGGATACATCCTTATTTTAGGATAATCGCTCTTCTAACAGTGGGACCACCGATTTGCGTCTCCGTCTTCGTCCCCGATTTGCGTTTCCCGGTAGTATCAAAAAGCTCTCTTATACACTATAAGCCAGGGTTATCGATCTTCGTTTAACCAAGTCTTTTTTTCTTTGATTTGATTGTTTTTTCTTTTTTATATTTTAATTCTTTTAGTTGAAGCAAACGGGGAAAAGAAAGATCATGGAGGAAGATGACGCAATGACGAGGACCATGCACTACTTGAATTCGTTTCCAGAAGGATACAGGTTTTGCCCTACCGATAGTGAGCTGATAATTCATTACTTAAGGAACAAGGTCTTGAACAGAGCTTTGCCTCCCAACAAGATTAGGGATGTTGATCTCTACAGCCATTGTCCTCATGATTTATTCGGTTCGTTCCCTAAATTTGTTTCTTCATTGTTTAATTTCTTTCCTTCTTCATTTACAGGACGCCTCGTTTATTGGGAAATTAGAAGCGATTGTTTTTAATTACTCATATTTAATGGTGATAGGCATACTCAAAGTTGCTAATTAATTGCCGCATGCATGCTTTGGTGGCTTTGTTCTTGGGTGGGTTTAACATCTATATTTTTACTAAGAAAAAGGACATAGAAACAACCATGTTATGTGTAGCGAAGTATTTTACAAGGGTTAATTTTTCTTGCCAATTTGAATCCAAGAATGGAAGGAAAGAATTTGAAATTATGAAATCTGAGGTGTTAATGTGATTTTCTTGTTTTTTAATTTGAACAGCTATGTACGGAGAAGAAGCGGATAGAACAATGTACTTCTTCACACAAAGGGATCGAAAGTATCCAAACGGGAATCGTCCGAGTCGAACAACAGGCATGGGATTTTGGAAGGCTACCGGAGTTGATACAGTCATTGGAAATAAGAGAGATCCGATTGGTTTTAGAAAGGCACTCGTCTATTATATAGGAAAACCAAAAGAATGCATAAAAACTAGTTGGATCATGCATGAATATCGTTTAAACCAAAAAAATCCTGAAAGGTCTCTTACTGATAAGACTGTTCTACAGAACGTTGGTGCTGCTGCTACTCGTGACATGAAGGTACGTACTGATCACTTAGTTAATAGCTTGAGAACTTAACAAAGTTCCAGAGAAATGTAATTATATTTGTATGCGGTGCTGTGCAGTTGGATGATTGGGTGCTATGCAAGGTTTATTTGAACAGAAATTCAGTTAAAAATAATCAAACAGCTTCTAGTTCCGGCAGTCGTTCGCCTCCACTGGCTCTACTGCAATGTAATATGACTTCCACTGGTTCATCAGCGTCTCTTCCTCAATTCAATGTGTCTAATGACATCGGCTTCCCGCATCCGATGCCAATTGTTGTTGGTTGTTCTTCCAATTCATTTGTATCTCGACGTCAATTCAGTGTGCCTAATAACATCGATTCTACCTGCTCTTCCTCTCCTATGCATGCAGATCATGTTGTCATCGGTTCTGCCAGTTCTACATCTCTGATGCCTGTTGTTGCTTTTTCTACCGGTCCGTCGTCGCCTCAACATCAATTATTCAATGTGTCCGACAGCATCGGTTTTGTAGACTCTGCATCTCCCATGCCTTCTGATGTTATTAGTTATTCAACCGGTGGTCTAATGCCTCAGTATCAATTCAACGTGCCTAATGCCATTGGTTCTATCAGCTATGCGCCTCCCATGCAAACAAGTGATTATAGCAGCAACAACATCCAGCAAGATCAACCATTATACTCAGAATACTTACAATCATCATTACTGGAATACGACGAAAATTCTCTAGTCGAATTTTTGTCTTCCTTTCGATGATGGTATTAAGGATCCAAACAATATTGGTTAGGTGGACTTCTTTTTCCTTATTGAAATAATAAAACATGCCATGAATTTCTTCCATTTGCTTTCAAGTAGTATATATTTGAGATTGGATATGTTAATAGATCTTCTCTGTTAGACATTAATTTGTTGTAATTCTATAGTTACCTAAAAATACAGCAATTTTAAACATATCTTTTCATTTTCATAATCTTCAAATTGAAAATTTTATTCTTCTTGTTGTTATTATTATTATTTCGGCGTTGACATTTAAAATTTTCATCTTGAGATTTCATATGTTTCTTCAATAAAATTGTGTGTACAGATTTCCTTTTTTACATGTTTATTTAATTGAAAACAATTAATTACAGTAACAGTGTCTTGGCAAGCATAACTGATTTTATTAAAGGAATAAAGAAATTAAACTTTGTGAGCCCTCTCAGGCCTCTGGCCTTTTTCAAGCCCTTTGTGGATTGACCCAACTCACACAAAGAGAATACAAATGGACCTGGCTGGCTCAACATTGCTGGGCCCGTCAATACTGGCATTACATTTCTATTCCCAAACAAACATACATAAATGTAAGGAGACTCAGGACACTTTACCAAAAAGGGCTCCAGGTAAAGGGAGAATGGAGGGGACCCTTGATGCTAGGAACAGGAGAGACAATACATGATGATTCACAGGATACCCTCATGATGCATGTCTACTAAAAGAGATCCCAATCACAATCAATACTATATACCACATTCATTCTACAGTCAAATTTTCTCTGTGTTTTTTTTTCATTTTTTTAAATATTATTAATATTTATGTAACTTTTTCAGTCATTCTTTCTCTTTTCCATCTTTTTTTTTCCCTATTTTTGAATTTAATTTTTATGTGGTCATAAGGATGACAATCACAAAAAGTGGCATTCCCCCACAAGCATCGCCCATCCACATGCCACTGGTTGAATGTATGTTGGAGAGTGGAGTCTTGTCTTTGGAATGTTTTAATAAAGTTCAAAAAAGAAACTTTCAATGTCTGTGTCTTTGCTGAACCCCTTTTTTCTAATTCAATATTATCATAGAGCCCCCCAATATTTTCATTCTTTTTTCTGTTAGGGATCAATTAAAGTTGGAAAAATATTAACAAATTTCAGACTCATTAAAGATATATTTATTATTATTATTATTATAATATTTGTGTTTAATTTTTAAATATATTAATTAAAATATTTAATAATCATTAAATTTTAAAAATAAAATTTAAAAAATTTTTTATAAAAAATAATTATAATTTTAAAATCATAATAAAAATTATAGTCTTTCATTTTAAACATCTGAACATTGGGTATATTAACACACTCATCATTAAATACTAACCTATGTATTTGATTATCTTATCAATTTATTGTCTATATCTTAATCAATATTATTCAAAATTTAATACAATGATTTTTTTAATTAATTTATTATTTATGTATGCATAACGTGTGTAAGAGCTTATTACATATCATGATTAATTATAACATTTTTATTTATATTATTTGCATTATCATCCATCTTGATACCACCCAATGGCTGGTGGTAATGTGACAATAGTACTTGTGATATCCATAGCTTTTAGTTAGGAGCAGAAGTTCTTTATTCTGTTTTCATGGTTGGAAGGATAGGCTTTGCAAACAGGCAAAAATCCACCCTTAGTGCCTTTTTCTGCAATGTCAATGTTGAAGATGACACTAATGATAGCTTTCATCACTCTCTATCCATTTCTTTAGATCACCTGAGGTGCCAATGCCATGGTATCCTAACACAAAGCTATTCTCTTCGAGGTTGTGGCACAAGGATAGGAATGGCATTGGGCATTTACACCAGTGCTCTTTCCACCTGTCCATGATAATCCTTGAATTCCTCAATAATTTCTGCCTCATTACTTTAATTTTGGATTTGTATAAAGTTTGTCCTGTAAAGTAAACACTATAAAAGGGTAATTACAATGATTATTAATTAGTTCCTTATTTGAAAAACTGGGTCGCTTTTTGTTTTGTTAAATTGATCAAAATTTCCAACAAAAGTAGTGTTGTTGTATGCATTCACTCTACTTATTCATAAATCATAATGCTGTCTTCCCTCTAAAGTCTTCATAGATGCATGCAAGATTTTCCAAGAGGGAATTACTGTCAATATTATGAACCATTCTTTCTGTGAGGCTACTGTGACTGCATAGACAAGTGATGACCCCTACATGTCTGGGAGATGCCACACCCTTTACACATTGCTGAGGGCCCTACAGACCCTATGAAATAATTCATTCTTGGTTCCCTTTTTAATTTGTTGCCAAGGAAAAGACTTGGAGATGGGGAGACTGGAGACATCCCTTCTTCAATTATTCACTAACTAACAAATTAAGTCACATTTGATGGAAATTCTTGTTTCAATTATTGCCTTATTAATTTAAAACTACCTCATTAATACATCAATTTACGTATACATGTATGTATGTATATTTGTATAGAGTCCTGCCTTGTATATTTTGGACTGTCCTCTCATTTATGGGTGTCGCATTGTTCTTCTTGCAGTTTCTCTCTAGGCCTTTTTTTCAAGGGACTATCTTTCCCAATGTACTTAGAATAAGGTCTTGTGCTGTGCCTTAAGAGGAAAGAAAAAAAATTATACTTGTGTCTTTTGGTTGGAGGATAGCCCCTAAACTTTATTCATGTAATTATTCTAGTGGGGGTATTGATACTATACACAATATATTTTATGTAAAGGCAGAGTATACAAAGTTGATTTACATGTATTTTTTTTTCTCATGGTATATGATATGAAAAATCTTCTAATGGCGATGATTTTATTTCACAAGATGAGAATTTGTATATAATCAATAATAACTCATCGTTGAATTATAATAATTTAGCGATAAATTACTTTAAAAAGTGCATATGCAAAGGGAAGACCTTGTGCATAAAGCTAGTTAATTTCTCTTTTGGGTGACAAACTTACATACAAAACAAGGACAGATTCAGACCAACAAATAGTTATTTGTCCCAAAAAGGGATATAAAACCAGGATGCATCTAATTATCTTGCTATTTTGTTGATGAAGACTCTTAATTTTGTTGCATAAGGGACCCTCCTGGAAATTGAATGTGACATCCTCCACAGATCCCAGAAATTCTGCAATTTAAAAACCTGGTTTAGGTATATGCAATGTGGCTGCTAATAGGAAAGTGGATACTTGTCATTACATTTACATACCAAGAAATTTAATAGCTATGCATAGTGCACATACACTTCATGGAATTTGTGTTCTTAACATGGATGGACTATAAGTTAACTTCTCTCATTTTTTTTTAAAGTAATTTGTTTATTTGATATAAACAGTAAAACATTTTCAATTTTAATATAAACTTAAATTAATTAGCAACTCTCATTTTTTAAAAAATATAATAAATTAAATAATTTTTTTTAAAAAAAATGATGGTTTGATGCATTTTAATTAAATTTATACATTTTTTATGATATTTTTGTCAACAAAAATATTTTTAAATACATTTGCAAGTTAGAATAATTTTTTAAAAAATATTGGGAATATTATTATTTAATTTTTTCTTAATATTTTCCATAGGTATTTAGTGGATTAAACTAAAATAATTAATGACATGATATATTTAATTTTACATTGTCTAATTATGCAAATTATTATGGTACCAAAAATGTGGGGACTGTCCTTGAATGCTTTCCAAAGCATATGTTCTTGGGAGTATCATAGTTTATACCATAAATACTTTGTATTCTCTTAGTAGAAAGAGAGAGAATTTGATGCAGTAGCAGTACTGCTGGCAAGCCTTGCCTTCACTTCACTTCAGTCATCACTGCTCATTTCACGTGAAAGGCCTTCACAAAAGAAAGAAAACCAAAAAAAAACAGGCCGGAATTCCCTATCTTTTCAGACCCACCAATCTCGCTTTCTTTCAGAACAGCTGTATCAGAACACTATGCATATCACTTTTTGCACTGTGTTTTGTTTTTCCTCTTTCTTTTGCTCTCACCTCATTCAATCACATAACTCGAAGTTTTTCCTTTGGTGTCATTTTCTTGTTGGGTTCTTCCAATCATGTTGTCCCAATTAAAAATCTTGGGCCATTTCTTTACACGTAAATATGCAACCGATGTTCTATAATGCAGTCCCTTTTTTGTGGGTTCTTTTGTTTTTTTGTTGCTCATTCTCTTCCCTCCATGTGGGTCTTTGGGTTCTGATCAAAATCTTTTGTATTAGGGCATTGGCTTGCTCTACAATGCTTGGATTCTAGAAATCTGAAGTGGTTTTTGTTGAAAAAAAAGTTTTTTAAAGAGATTTGGTATCTTCCTTCTTATTTGATGTCTTTGTACCTCTGAATCTTTATCGAAGCTTGTGGTTTGAACATTTGATTCTTTCCTCAAGTAAACAAAATGAGTCAGTCTGTCTGGTGACAAGTTTACTAATGTTTGGAGAAGATACTGAGAATATTTGCTGTTGTTGTAGCTGGGTTTTATAGCCCTTTGATCACTGTTTCTTGGTTTTTGAAAGAAAAAAAATTGAGTTCTTGCATTGAAGACCCGGCGGTAAAAGACATCCCATAATGTCATTTTTATGCTTATTGTCTCTTTTGCTGGTTGGAGTTTTATCAAAATCTCAGCTTGTGATTTCTGAGTTAAATGATCAAGCTACATTGCTGGCCATCAGCAGAGAGCTTGGAGTGCCTGGTTGGGGTGTGAACAACGCAGAGTTTTGCTATTGGAGTGGCGTTGATTGTGATTTGAACCAATCTTTTGTGGTAAAGCTTGATCTTTCAGGGCTTCAGCTTCGGGGTAACGTGACTTTAATCTCTGAGCTTAAAGCATTGAAGCGACTTGATCTTTCAAGTAATTACTTTTCCGGAGCTATTCCTTCTGCTCTTGGGAACTTGTCTGAGCTTGAATTTCTTGATTTGTCATTGAATAAGTTTGGAGGTATTATTCCTAGAGAATTGGGTGGTCTAAAAAACCTTAGATATTTAAATCTCTCCAATAATGTGCTAGTAGGAGAGATACCCGATGAGCTTAAGAGTCTCGGAAAGCTGGAGGATTTTCAAGTTTCTACCAATAAGTTGAATGGTTCTGTTCCAAATTGGGTGGGCAATTTGACCAATTTGAGAGTGTTTACAGCCTATGAAAATCAATTAGAGGGGGAAATTCCTGATAATCTGGGTTTGTTTTCTGAACTTGAATTGTTAAACCTTCATTCAAACCAGCTCGAAGGGTCAATTCCAAAGAGCATTTTTTCTTCAGGGAAGCTTCAAGTTTTGGTGCTCACGCAGAACAGAATTACTGGTGATATTCCTGAAGTAGTTGGCAACTGCAAAGGCCTTTCTAGCATCCGGATTGGGAACAATGATCTTGTTGGGGTTATTCCCAAGGCTATTGGAAATGTTAGTGGCCTAACATATTTCGAAGCAGACGATAACCACCTCTCCGGTGACATTGTGCCGGAGTTTGCTCGGTGTTCTAATCTTACCCTCCTAAATCTTGCTTCGAATGTGTTTACAGGTGTGATTCCTCCAGAGCTTGGACAACTAATGAATCTGCAAGAGTTAATTCTTTCTGGCAACGGCCTGTTTGGAGACATTCCAAAACCAATTCTTGCATGCAAGAATCTTAACAAGCTTGATTTGAGTAAAAATAGATTCAATGGAACTATACCAAATGCAATCTGTGACATGTCCAGATTGCAATACTTGCTACTGGGTCAGAATTCAATAAGAGGGGAGATACCTCACGAGATTGGTAATTGCATGAAACTGCTTGAATTGCAAATGGGTAGTAATTATTTGACAGGAAGTATCCCTCCTGAGATTGGTCATATCAGGAATTTGCAGATAGCTTTAAATCTGAGCTTCAATCACCTGCATGGACCGCTGCCTCCTGAATTAGGAAAGCTCGACAAGTTGGTATCCTTGGATGTCTCTAATAATCAGCTATCAGGTACTATTCCACCTTTACTTAAAGGCATGTTGAGCTTGATAGAGGTTAATTTTTCAAATAATTCGCTTACTGGGCCAGTTCCAAACTTTGTACCATTCCAAAAGAGTCCGAATTCAAGCTTTTCTGGAAATAAAGGGCTCTGTGGAGAGCCACTGAGCTTTCCATGTGGAAACTATAATGGTCCTGATGGTAAAAATTACCACCACAGAGTTTCTTACAGGATCATTTTAGCTGTTGTTGGTTCTGGTTTGGCAGTTTTTATATCTGTAACAGCAGTTGTTGTGCTGTTTATGATGAGGGAGAGACAAGAAAAAGCATCCAAAAGTGCTGAGATTGCTGATAATGGAGCCAGTAGTCGATCGACAATAATAGCAGGGAATGTCTTTGTTGAGAATCTCAGACAGGCAATTGATCTTGATGCTGTTGTTAATGCGACAATGAAAGATTCAAATAAGCTCTACTGTGGGACTTTTAGTACGATTTATAAGGCCGTTATGCCTTCTGGATTGATTCTTTCTGTGAAGAGATTGAAGTCCATGGACAGAACTATAATTCATTACCAGAATAAGATGATTAGGGAGCTTGAAAGGTTGAGCAAGCTCTGTCATGACAATTTAGTGCAGCCAATTGGATTTGTAATTTACGAAGATGTTGCCCTTTTGCTTCATCGTTACTTGCCTAATGGGACGCTGGCACAGCTTCTTCATGAATCTACTAAGGAATCAGATTATCGACCTGACTGGCCTACTAGACTATCCATTGCCATTGGAGTTGCAGAAGGGCTAGCATTCCTTCATCATGTGGCAATTATCCACCTTGATATCTCCTCAGGTAATGTACTTTTGGACGCTGACTTCAAACCTTTGCTTGGGGAGATAGAAATTTCAAAGCTCTTGGATCCCTCTAAAGGTACTGCAAGTATCAGTGCTGTTGCTGGCTCCTTTGGCTATATACCCCCAGGTACTTATACAATATAATGTATCGTTCAAGCTTCCTGTGTGGCTTTCTCTGTCTTTCTGATTACCCTTCTTTTTTTTTCCCGGCTTGCTTTACAGAATATGCATATACAATGCAAGTTACAGCACCCGGTAATGTTTACAGCTATGGGGTTGTATTGCTAGAGATCCTAACAACACGACTACCGGTTGAGGATGATTTTGGTGAAGGTGTAGATTTGGTGAAGTGGGTTCATGGTGCTCCCACAAGAGGAGAAACCCCGGAGCAGATACTAGATGCCAGTCTTAGCACCGTATCTTTTGGTTGGAGGAAAGAAATGCTTGCAGCTCTAAAGGTAGCTTTACTCTGCACTGACAGCACACCAGCCAAACGTCCAAAAATGAAAAAGGTAGTGGAAATGCTTCAGGAAATTAAGCAAAACTGATGGATGATTTCACCTAAATATTGTGAATTACGAAGCCACAAGCTCAGGCTCTGATTAATAGGAATCTCTCATAGAAAAATGCAACTTGCTTCAGAAATCATATTTCCATGGAGTGGGAATTCATATATATGTTGGTTCAGGCTGGTAAGCATTCTTCATTTATCTATCTGCTCGTTTTGTGCTGAATGGTTAATGAGAAATGGCAGCTTGTAATCTACTTGAGTTGTAAACAGTATCGATTGTTGGTCATTGTGAGGAAGGTGCATAAATTAGAAAGCTTTACTCTGAGTTTATGTTGCATATTAGGCAAAAAAAAGTTGTAATGTTGAAGTTTCTGATTTTGAAAATTCGGTCGGAAATGCATGTGAAAAATCAGTTACACATTATCTTTCAACAAAATTCTGCTCTCGCTCTACAAAAAAACATGTTAAGTTCTGTATTGGAATCTGAGACATCAAGCTTCCTCACGAATCTTTGTGTGCTGAATTCTTGCAATGTTATTTATGTGAAACATAATGGGGTTGGCATATTCTGTTCAACTTTGTCGGAAGTGCGACAGAGGAAAAAAAGCAGCATGTTATTGTTGGGTTAGATGCAATATATTTTCTTTTTCCTCCATTTTTAACAAATCAAATAGGGCATTCTGATGTTCATGTATTATTAACTGACATGGACCTACTCCATTTCCTGTCAAATCTCTACCTACTGCTATAAGGTTAGGAAATTGAGTTTTCAATCTTGAATTAACATTCAATGACTATATCTTAGAAACACAACCTATCCTAATGTATCTGAATTCAAAATGTAGTTCCTGTACTGATAGTTACAGCTTCAAGCGGCCGCATCTGTTATAATCAGTAAGTTTGGCACGGAAGTGCAGAAACTTTTAAATCCATCACTGTTGTCAACTTCTCAGCTTAAGCCACGAATTCCAAACGTACCATAAATTTCAAATACCCCTATTCATTTTAAATACCAGATATCAGGGAAATATTGTGGGTTAAATCTTAATTGCAGAAACTCCAATTCATGGAGCATTATATGCATGAACGAGTGGATTGTAAAATTTCCATTAAAATTCAGATAAACTCCATCAAACCATTCACTGGACTTTACACTGCAACAGCTTCTGCCTTGCACGTTGCAGAAGGTTACATATAATTTCTTCTTGGAGAAACCAATGAGATTTTAAATTCAACATGAAGAATGAAGTATCTTTCTGATTGTGCGTAAGATGTGTTAATGGCAGTAACTTTATTTTCATCCCTGGTCAATTTAGATAAGAATAAGAAGATAAAATTACTCATTTATCCCTAGTTTTTTTTTAATTTATCTCAAAAACTATTATTATTTTATCTTATTAAAAAATATATATATTTTATTGCAATAATTATATCATTAAATATATATATATATATATATATATATATATATATATATAAACTACACTACGAAGTCATATGAAAGAAAAGTAAGAATTAAACTGTATATTTATAAACTACACTACAAATTCATATAAAAGAAAAGTAAGAATTAATAAGACAGACAGACAGACAGACAGACGGACGAGTAAGGAGGAACCCGCTCCCAAAAACCTACACAAACTCGGACTTAAGAAAATGTAACAACAAGTTAAATCTGGCAAGAGAATAAACAGGCAAACACACAACAAAATTCACCACTTTAACTGCCATTTTGTCCTTGGTTTTTGACATCATCGCTCGGAGGATCGCTTGGTGACTCACCAATATATAGCGGATCAAAATCTTCTTGGTCTAACGATAAATATGCACGCCAATCCATCTCTATATCAGGCACATCTATGTCATAATCTCCTTCATTATTATGTTCTGGAGGATTAGATTCCCATGGCGGAAGCTCAAGACTGGTCAAATGTTCTTGTGGTGCTGGAAAGCCATTTTGCCCATTATGGCAACAAATAGACATTTGAGAGCAACTTGCGCTGCTGTCTGAAACAGGCAGAGTAGGCCACTGTTGTGCCGACATGTTGTAATTGGAATCAGCCATTTGCATCATTTCAGGCATGTACTGATGTATTGAAAAACCGTTTTGCCCATTGTTATTATTATTATTATTATCATAAAGGGGCATACGAGAGCTGCTTCCAGAGCAGCTAGCCTGAGAATGATAATTCGGCATTTGAGAACTGCTTCCAAGGCACATTGCATAAGAATGATAATTCGGCATTTGAGAGCTGCTTGTAGGGCACGTTGTGTGAAAACTATAATCGGGCATTGGCAAAAGGCTTGTATGGTGCATTGCATGAGATGGATCCATTGTAGTGGACAGCTGAGCAGGCATACTGCGATTAACTATCTGCATCTTTTCAGGCTCATTTAGTGTTTCAACTGGGTCAGAGTCAGTATATTTAACAGCATTACTTTCTCCTTCTTGTGCGCTATTTTTCTTCTTATAAACCTTGCAGAGAACCCATTTGTCCAGCTACACAAAAAAATTAAAAAGAATTAATAAAATTGTTATTCATGTAAAAGCATGCATAAAAACCATACATAATAATAATAATGGAAATTCTTTTATGAGGCTACCAATCTTTACCTGACGGGAAGCAGGTGGATTACTTCTCTTTCTTGAAGTGGTATCAATCAAAGTATATTCATTCATGAGCCAGTCGGTTTTTGTCACTTTTTCTTGGCCGCGTAGGTAATAGACCAGGGATCTCTTTTTTCCGATGCTAATCCTTTCTTTTCCTACGACGTCAAACGCTTTTCCGCTAGCCTTCCAAAAGCCAATATTTCCAGCAACTCGATTCGGCCGATTTCCATTAGGGTATTTGCGTTCTCTTGGAGTGAAAAAATACATTGCCGTTTCCCCTTTTGCATTATATTCATCTGTTGTTTACGAAAAAAAAACCTTATATAGTTAGTTTGACCAGAAACCAAAATAACTATACAAGTCAGAATAATGCCTTCCAAAGTATGTAATCAAGAAACAAGCCATGAATGTAAAAAGATAAAAGTATAGAGAAAAGAAACACTGGACGAACGAAAAGCATATATATATAGAGAAACGAAGACGAACCAAATATCTCCATGGGACTGTGCTCGTAGATATTTTGTTCTTTAATTTTGTTGGGAGGCAAAGACATATTCAAAACTTTTCTCTTCAAGTAAACAGTCAGCAGCTCCTCATCAGTTGGGACGAACCTGTACCCTGGTGGAAACGAATCCAAGTCCACTGCGTATTCTTTGTCTCCCACTTCGTCTTGCAGGAGCAAAAAACCATCGATAACTGTATCTATCTCTTCTGCATTGTTTAATTCTGTATTTTTCTCTTGCTCTTCCATCCTCTTCTTTTTGAAGAACAAGATTGATAATCGAAGTTTAGGTTCAATAAGAGATTGATAATCGAAGCTGTATACAAAGGTACGTACTAGAGTCTTTTGATTGGCTATTTAATAGGCGTAGGTGTAAGAATGTCCATTACAGAGTTTTAGTCGGATCAGGACATCTATTTGGTGAAGGATTTAGATTGATCACGTTGATCAATGGTATTCAAAAGTTTACGAGTTCGCTATGGAGAAAGATAAATCCCAATCAGATTAAAACTCTATCTATTATGTTTGCATGCATGCATATGCACGTGCATGATTATGTATCATATATCTATTACGTTTGAGCGGCTTAGGTGAAAGGGAATCTGCTTTGGAGTATACTCTGAGGTCGCCTGAGTCCTGTATGGATTCGTTGAAGGCAGAAGAGAAGAATAAGATAAATCCTATTCAATCAGGCTCAATGGTTAGATTTGATTGCGGGCTCATCGACAAAGACAATGGGCTGCTTCATGTTTTTTTATATTAATTTGAGATAACAATTTGATAAATATTTATTTTTGTTTACTAGTATCAATTTAAAATATTTGTAAAATAAAAAACGATCAAAGTGTGATTATTTTAAGTTTGGATTGTTATTACATGAGAATATTAAATATTAATTATTAATAAAAAATAAATAAATTTTATTAAAAATTAATTGTAATTAAACATATTTTAAATTTTATTTTTAAATAAAATACTTCAATTCTAACGAAACTTTAAGTGAATTTTTTTAAAATAGATTCGTATTAGTATGCTTTAATTTTACAAATTTCTTTGAAGATCCAAATTAAAATATTTAAGAACATTAATTTTTTTTTACTTATAATTTTATATTTATTTTATAATAATAATACTTTAAATTGATAAAATTTTTTTATTCTAAACATATTCTTACATAATGTTGTATTTCGATAAGAATGTCTACTAAAATTCGATGAATGATAACGAATAGAATAAAAAGTTATAAAATTCAAATTTTAAATATATATTAATTAAACAAAATAGGATTGAAGAAATTTTGATCTCTCTGTATACGAATTCCAATAATCTTTTCAAAATAAAAATAAGACGAGATTTATTATTTTAATTTCAATAATTAAAAAAAATTATATATAAATTAATCAATTTAAAAATTATCGATAATATTAATATTTTTAAATAATTATCGGTTGTTTTAATTATGTGTCCAAAGTAGAAGAGTATAAAATGATGAGCATGGAAAATTGAAAACAAATCCAGAACTCATAGATGCTATGCAGTCGAAATATTGGAAATTAATAATATGACTCACATGACTTCGTTTTTTTGCAGGGGGGGTTTGATCCCCATTTTCCCGGGAAACAAACCCTCTATGACCAAATTGATAACTAAATCAAAAGTCTATAGGGCAAGCACACGTACGACCTTAACATCATCCAAAACAGGTCCACACATATGACCATAATCATGCAGCTTGGTGTGATAATATGAACTGTAAAATGTAATCCTTGTACGTGATGCCGCGGCCTGGAATGTGAGACTTGCTTTCTTCAATCCTCCTTTTTCCTCTGTAGAATCGTATGGAACCTTTACTGTTTTATTTGCGGCGAATGCTTCAACGATTATGGGGCCAAGATAGGCGTTCCTGGAGTCTCCAATGGTGAATCAAAGCGTGTAGAATCTCTCCCGAGTTGTTCTGATGATCTGGGCAATGGCACTTTCTCTGCCGGCAACCAGCTCAATGGCGTAATGTCCTGAAGGGAAGAAGAAATGTTTTTTGTCAACGTATTTTACTGGTTTCAGGGATTCGATGATCCATCCAGGGAGGGGTGAGATTAGAACTTCTTGCTTGGGAGGGAGAAGCACCGTTTGAGAAGTTCTTGAATACGTGAGGACCAATTTCAAAGTCACTATTTTTTACTAAATTGCCTGGGTATAAAATGACAGGGAAGCAGATTAGTATACACATCTTCGTTTCTATGAAATGTCTAAAACGGCACATGTTGTAGGAAGACAGTATCAATAAATTACTTACTCTTGCCACACTTGAGAGGCAACATTTCCTTGATTGCAATAGAATCCAAGAGAGGACCACATGTGGGATCTTCCTGAACTCCAGGGGTTATGGAATGTGAGTTTCACAACCTTGGAAGTTGCCTCGAAAGTCCAGGCATATGCGTCCCCTCCGTTAATGCTATAAAGAGTCTGCATTGGGAGGTCACTTGAGCTTGCGCGCAAGTTCTTGTGGTTCCAAATGTGAGTGCGTAGATTGAGCCTGGCTTCACATGCACACTCTAAGAAGTAGAATCCTCGTTGCCTAGCCTCACTGCATGGAGGCCGTGGGGCATGGCAAAGTAGAAGCCTCCGGGCTGTGGCCCTCCCCAGATGTACTCCACCGAGCCGCTGATTCCCACTTGGGAAGTGAGTATTGGATTTCTTTGGCCATAGTTCAAAGTCTCCATTTGGACGGAGCCCTGCAGATGAGCAAAATATTACACGTTTTGCTAGCTTGAATGACTACTCGCCCCAGTTGCCAATTAAAGTGGAGAACTTTCTCCAGCAAATCTTTTAGCTGTTACAAGTTAAAAATTTTAAACAGAATTTCTACTGCTGAGAATACTCTTGTAACTTTCCCAAGACAAAATATATAAAGAAAGCAAGGGAAAAGAGAGAGAGTTCAAAGCCAGGGATCTAGCGGTTGCCTACCATCATCAAGATACCGAGGACGAATAACTGGAGCTGCAGCAGAACTACCATGGAAGAGAGCTGAGAAAACGAGTGCAAAGCAAACTAGTGTGTGTTTTATGTTATCAGCATTGGGGTTTTGTTTTTGTCTAAACAAATAACCACTAATCGAGAAGTAACGGGAATGATGAAATTATGATTACTGAAGATTCTATTAATAGATGAAGATGAACGCAGAAGTTAAAAAGGTAGCCGACGTTTGGTTGGCCTTTTGGGTTTAATTTTTGGGTCATGCCATCTAACAGTTAAGAGCACCCTATTGTATCTCTAAATACACCCAGTACGTGAATAACGGGTAAAAATTAAACTCTGGCTCGACACGTCATCGTGTTAGGGTTTAGGAACAACACGTGCTGCAATATTTTCCCAAGAACGACCTAATTTATTAAAATGATCTATTATAATTTACATTTTAATTTATTAAAATTTAATTACAGAAATTAAACACTATGAAGATCTAATGATCTAAGAGTGTAATAGATGAAACATGTCTTATTATGTAATGCAAGCACCTATTTATAGGAAAATACAAAAGGTAAATGTCAAAGAAGTTGGCTAAGATTAAGTGTGTGTTGAAAGACTTTTTTTTCACATGCTTTTGCTTGTGTTGACCAGATTAGTCATATTTGGATTTTGTTTCTAACCAAAACATCAAAGTTGTAGATAATTGTCTTAACTTTCTATCATCTTATTTGAATATGTACTTTGCAAGATATGGTCCAAATACAGAAACTTATTAGGCTAGGCCATGGTTGCATTTTTATTTTGTTGAAGTCCAATATTGTCTTGACCTTTGGCTTACAATATTGTGAAGAAATCTGAATTGACTTAAATTTCTAGTTTGAAAAATATGCTCATTATACAAATTTTGCAAAAAAAAAGAAAAAGAAATTATTATTATTTTTCATGAATTAAACCGACCATTATTTTAAAATTCGAAGATAAAATAAAAAGACTTATTTTAGAAAATTTAACGATACTCTTAAACGTAAAATAGTAATATAAATTCTTAATAAATTTATTACTTTTTATTTAAGACAGATTATAATCATGTGTGTGTATTTAATATATTTTTAAAAATACACAATTTAAATAAAAAGTGATGGAATTTTTATTTTATTTATTTCAATTCATGTACTTTTCATATTTAAAAGTTTATTTGGTCAATATAAGATAGTGATTGAATTTTTATTGTCAAAACGAGTTCAACAGATGTTTTTGAGGGTAAAAATGATGTTCAAAACACTGATAATATAACTTCAACTGAATGGTAATCGTTGATTAGATGATTATGTCGATCAATTGAATTTTTGACAACATGAAAATTGAGTATTAGTGACGTTTAAAATTTTTTGGCATCCAAAGTTTGATGTAGTCCATTTTTTCTGTCCAATATAATGCTTACCAAAAATCTAATTAGAAATTTTTTAATTTGGCAGCATAAACAAAAAGATTTTGACAACTCTTGAGTTTGGTTCTTGTAATTGTTTTGTTTTACTGATTGAAATGATTCTATCAATGCACTTAATTTCTTAAAAGAAGGTTTGAGTCGGTTGAAAAGTGGTGTTAAATTTTTTTTGAAAATTTGAAGAGAATTTGGCAGAGTATTGAGGTAAGATCAGTAGTGATGACACAGCAATGTTGAGTGAATTGTTTCAAAAATTAGACTGATTGGAATTAAAAAAGGGATTCTTAAAGGTGCTGGCTGAAAAATTTAGAGAGAGAGAGAGGGAGTGTATGATATAAAAATTGTGGGAATATTGAGTATTTATAAAAAAATTTCATAATTACAAAATGACCTCAAATTCTTTTATTAATTCAATCCTAATTATTTTTATTTAATCCTCTCAAAAATTGGCAAAATTACAAAATATTTTATACGATATCCACCTATTTATTTGCTATTTTCCAAAACTTAATACCATCTATTTTTAGTAACGAATCTTATATTTATATAAAATAAGATTTTTTTTTCATAATAATCAAATTGATAATTCGTTAATCAAATAATCAAAAAATGAAATTGGACAAAAATACCTTGGTAACCGAAACATATAATATCAAACCTTTTTCACATGGTTTGTGGTTGGAAGCATGACATATAATACCAAACTTTTTTCACATGGTTGTGATTGAAAAGTCCAAAATATAAAAGAAGCTTAGAAATTTCTTTTGATTTTCTTAGTTAACAAATTATCGTTATAATTAGATTTGTAAAACAAATTATGAATGTAATTAGTTTAAATTTTTTTTAATTAAATATAGAAATTTTTGAGTAAAAAAATTTCTAAATCACATAAATAAAAGAATCTCGCTTCGTAAATTAAAATAGAAAGACAAAAAAAAATATAACTACTAATTTATTACTTGTGTAATTTCTTATCTCACTTATTCTTTTCTTATTGTTCTATGTTTTAAAAATTAAAGCAAGTTACCCTTTAGATAAACTTTTACTTTTATTTCCTTTCTTCTAATCTTGCATTTTTTTTTATATATTATTAGACGTTATTTTATTTCTTTTTTAAGCCGAGTGAATTAAATATGAAATTCGTATTGATTCCGTTGATGAAAAAATGAAATAAAAAATTTGGTAATTTCTATTGAAATAATATCACTAATTAAGATGGAATTTACAAAATTTTCTCTACAAATATTCCAACCAAGTCCTTTTGGGTTATGGCAATGAAGCAAGAAAATAATAAACTTCCTTGCTCTGATTATTTTGAAAATATCAAATATTTAGTTACCGCATTGTGCCTTGATAATATCTTATTGCTAGTCGAATTAAGTCAACTGTTGACTTTCTATAATCGTTCTTGAAATGTTATGGGATCTCACTGTAATTATACACAATAGAGTTGCTCTATTTAACATTAAATTAAACAACAGGGGTGTTGTGTGCAATATGCATTCTAGAAATTACTTCTGAAATTAATTAATTCCAGGCCCCCACAACAGGCCAAAGACCCTCGAAAGATAAGAGAAGGAAAAGTCTTCTCTGGTCTTCACTTCTGCATATCACAGAACAATCATCGTTCCTCTCTGCCTCAAGAAATTGAAAGATGGCCGTGGGTAAATACGATGTCGAGATTATAAAGCCACGTACGGACAAGAGGGAGTACCGGAGGCTTGTCCTTGAAAACTCTCTCCAAGTCTTGTTGATCAGCGATCCTGATGCTGATAAGGTAATAGATGAAGGAAGAAACCCATAATTCTCTTTCTTTTTCTAATATTTTGAGCTTTTAAATTTAATACATGTAATAATCATGTGGGTTTCTTTAATTTATTTATTTTTCTTATTTTACAGTGTTCTGCATCAATGGGTGTTAGCGTTGGCTCCTTCAGTGACCCTGTTGGCCTCGAGGGACTTGCCCATTTTCTTGGTACTTTTATACGTGCTTATTGTTTATGCTAGATGCTGTGTTACCCTATTTTATGGCACAATGTGAATACATGATTTGGTAATTATTATTTTGTATGGAAGTAAACTATCAAAGACACAAATGAAGTTTTTTCCAGAGAATTTTAGTACTTTTTTTTTGAAGTTGATTGAATGATGCTTGTGATTTCCTTTTTTCTTTTTCCGTAGGTTGAATATAAGGCTGGAATATTATGGTACATGGCTTTGTGTGAAATATTTTTCGAAATTTTCTTATGTAACATATTGATATGATCTAAACATATGCTTGGGTGGTCATGGGTTAAGATATGCTACTTTTCTTGTATTGAAATTAGAGTTGAAAGCATTTAAAATTTCTGCCTTCTTTTTCTTTTTTCAGTATTATTAGGTGTGTTTATTTCTGATTTAGTTACAGGAAATCACATGCTCGGTTCTCAGCATCTTGTTCTACTCTGTCTGTTTGTTTTTCCCTTCTCATTCATACCACTGATTGTTTTATGATCTGTTGTGTGGTGACTTTCAGATAGTTCTTATCATCTCCTATGATACTTGATGATGGCTTCAGTTATGCTTGGATTTTTATATGGCTGGGGGACAAGGGGCTTTGTTTTAGGTTAGTTTCTTCATCTAATTTTATTTTTGCTTTCATGGTGCAGAGCATATGCTGTTCTATGCTAGTGAGAAATATCCATTGGAGGATAGCTATTCAAAGTACATAACAGAGGTACTAGTCATTGAGTCATGAGATTGCTTCTTCTGTTTTACTTTATTATTTCTGTGATCATTTGTTAAGTGTTTGGCACATTCTTGTTTTACGTTTAATCTCTAATTAGTTACTGACCATGGAACTTAGTAGAAGACTGTGCAAATTCAAGATATACACAGATAGTGAAGTAAAAAGTTAGTTACATAACTGGACTGGTTTTGGTTTAGATTTACACAGTTTATTATGTAATAAGGAATTAGAAAGTGCAGTTATACGATGGTCTATTGTTTAGTTGCGTGTGATTTGATAATTACGAATTTGATGATGTTTGGCAATATTGGCGTACACAAAAGTTGTTAAATGTATTGTTATCGTTTAAGTCATGTTTTGGACTTTGCATGCATTGAACTGATGTTTATTGGATTAAAAAATATGCATTAAATTGTGAATGTGATTATATCAAGACGTCTCTTAGACTTGAGACTGCTGGTTCCTGAAACTGTCATTTTACTCCAGTTTCTGTCTCTTTGTGCCAGTGATGCTTCGTAGTGTCAGGCTGAATTTTTGGATGATGTTTGATCAGAAATAGTTAACAAGCATCACAGTTTGACCTGAAGCACATCCTAAAACTTTTTGGGATTCCATATCCTATCTTTATTTATGTTTTCCAGTAGAGGTATTGGATGGTGCTTAAGTATTTTTTTATGGAAAAGTATGATCTTAAGTGTAGATCAAAACATTATTGGTAAAGAAGAATCCACGAAGTTTGACCTACATTTTCAGTGATCAATCTATAATATGTTGGAATAGCAACTCTAGAGACTTTGTGGGAAACAAGTGTTTTGTGGATGATTAGTATGGCGTTGCAGTATGGACTATGGGGCAAAGAGCTACCCCTTACCTAAGTCTTTGTACTGGTGAACAATATTTATTGGCTGTAAGGTGTCTTTTGTATACTTTTTGCTTCCCCTTCTTGGGATTTATTTGATTGGTAGTGGACAGCTGGTCCACAGCTCAGATTTATCCTTTCCTTCTTATCTATAATGCAATATTTACCCCTGTCTGCAGGGAAATTTTTTTTGCTTAGTCAGAGATTGATGAGCCTACTACATTTTCAGTCATGGGATGAAGCGATACATACATGTTGCTCTGTATTTTATTTCTTGATTGATCATCTTTAGATGGTTGAGTAGTGGTGTTGGTCTAACTTTGCCTGGTGCTTTTCTTACTTATGCACAGCACGGAGGAAGCACAAATGCTTTTACATCTTCTGAGCATACAAATTACTACTTTGACATTAACACTGACAGTTTTGAAGAAGCTTTGGACAGGTTCATGGTCCTTTTCATTTTCCTCAAATACTATATTTTTTCACATCCCCATAAAGTTAAGTGAGTTTGTGTTTTTTCTGTGATTTATGATCAGATTTGCACAGTTCTTTATTAAACCGTTGATGTCAGCTGATGCTACAATGAGGGAGATTAAAGCAGTTGATTCTGGTTAGTGGTTCATTATAGATCTAGTCTAGTGGCTTGAAGTACTTTCAGAATCATGTTTTGACAACTCATTCGTTCCCTCTTTCCTTCCCTCCCCCCCAACTTTTCTGATTCAGAAAACCAGAAAAATTTGTTGTCTGATGCTTGGAGAAGGAACCAGGTGTAACCTACTTTCACTAATTTATATTTGGCCTTCGCTTATTTGATGATAGATATACATATACTTATCTGAAATAGTATTTGAGCTCTAACAAGTATGATTACAAATAATGTGTTTGCAATTATATTTTTACCATTTTGTACTTATAGTATTTCTGTGATAAATAACTGCCCTTTTTGTGTATTTTTTTTCACTTTGTACAGCTCCGGAAACATCTAAGTTCAGAAGGTCATCCATATCATAAATTCAGCACAGGTCAGCATCTAATTTGATTCTTCTTTTTTCTTTATATTTGTTTTGTGTGGCTGGTGAGGGTGTGGTGTTTGGC
The DNA here is from genome assembly GCA_019650275.1 of Xylocarpus granatum. Lineage (NCBI taxonomy): Eukaryota > Viridiplantae > Streptophyta > Magnoliopsida > Sapindales > Meliaceae > Xylocarpus > Xylocarpus granatum. The sequence continues at coordinate 4,317 of BNST01000555.1, read as the reverse complement.
AAAAGCATCTATATTAGCACTTGTGTAGCATAATGAAAGTTTCTTGCATGCTGAAGCTACTGGAGTTGTCCTGCTTTTAGTTATTGATTTGCTGGTATTGTTTGGTTGTTTACTGCTTATAAACAATACCAGTACATGCTTCTCTGCTATTTATCATTTCTCTGTTTAGTAGTTAATTATGTACAAAAAATATACAAATATTTCCCACTTGTTCCATGGCTTCTATGATCCTTAATTTTGCTTCTAATCTTTTTTAATCTTCGCATTCTTGTTTCATCTTCTGCAGCTTATGTTTGCTACAAGTTCTGATGTTGATGTTTATTCAATATTCTGTTTATGTGCAGGTAACTGGGAAACTTTGGAAGTTAAACCAAAAGCTAAAGGACTAGATACCAGGAATGAGCTTCTTAAGTTTTATGATGAACATTACTCAGCCAACCTCATGCATCTTGTTGTGTATTCAAAAGGTTAGTAACTGTTTTTGTCTGCTACGTTTTTGTAAAACATGAAGAAATGACATTAGTAAATAAAAAAAGATATGAAAAAAAAGGAAAAAAACAAAAAAAAAAAAAAAATAAACAAAAAAAAAAAAAAAATAAAAAAAAATATAAAAATAACAAAATATATATATAAAATAAATAAAATTAAAAGAATAAAATATAAAAAAAAATAAAATTTATAAAAATAAAAAAAAACAAAAAAAAATATAAAAAATAAATTATAAATACATAAACAAAACAAAAACATAATATAAAGAAAATATAAAATATAAAAAACAAAATAAAAAAAATATATAAAAAAATATATAAAATATACATATATACATAAAAAAATATATATAAAAAAAAATATAAAAAAACAAAATAAAAAAAATAAAAAAAAACAAAAAAAATAAAATAAATAAAAAACATATAAAATAAAATAAAACAAAAAAATATAAAAACATAAAAAATATATATATAAAATACAAAAAAAAAAAAACAAATAAAATACAAAAAATATAAAATATATATAAAATAAAATATAAAATAAAATAAAAAAAAACAAAAAAAAATAAAACAAAAAAATAATATATATATACAAAACAAAAATAAAAAAAAATATACATAGATAAAAAAAAATAAAATAAAATATATAAAATAAAAAAAAATAAAATAAAAAATAAAATATATATATATATAAAATATAAAAAAAAATAAAACAAAAAAATATATATATAAATAAAATAAAATAATAAAATATAAATATAAAAAAATAAACAAAAAAAATATAAAATAAAATAAAAAATAAAATATAAATATAATACAATACAAAATAAAAAAAAATAAAAAAAAATAAAAAAAATATATATAAAATAAAGAATAAAATATAATAAAAAAAATATAAAATAATAAAATAAATAAAAAAAAATATAAAATAAAATAAAAATATAAAATAAAAAAAAATAAAATAAAAAAATAATAAATATAAAAAATATAAAAAAAATACATATATATATATAAAATATATAAAAAATAAAACATATAAAATATAAAATAAAAAAATATAAAAAAATAAAAAAAATATAATAAAATAAAATACAAAAAAATACATAAAAAACAAAAAAATAAAATATATATATATAAAAAAAAATAAAAAAAAATAAAAAAATAAAAAAAAATAAAATAATATAAAAAAATAAAATAATAATAAAATAAATATATAAAAAAAAAGAATATAAACAAAATATATAAAAATAAAATATATATAAAATAAAATAAATAAAAATAAATAAAAAAAATATAAAATACAAAAAAAAATAAAATATATACATATAAACAAAAAAAATAATAAAATAAAAAAACATAAAATAAAAAAAAACAAAAAAAATATATATAAAATATAAAAAAGATAAAAAAATATACAAAAAAATCATAAATAAAATAAAAAATAATAAAAAAAATATAAAAAATAAAAAAAAATACAAAAAAAAATACATAGAAAATAACATATAAAAAATATATATAGAAAATAATATAGAATAAAAAGACAAAATACACAAAAAAATAAAAAAATAAAAAAATAAAACAATAAAAAAAAACATAAAAATAAAACAAAATATATATAACAGATAAACATATAAATAAAAATAAAAATATATATACAAAATATAAAATAAAATAAAAAAAACAAAAAAAAAAATAAAATAATAAAATATATATAAAAAACAAAATAAAAAAAAATAAATACATATAGATAAAAAATAAAAAAAAATATAAAAGATATAAAAAAATAATAAAAACAAATACATAAAAATAAAAACAAGAGATATAGAGAAATAATAGATATAAAAAAAAATATATATATACATATAAATAAAAAAAAATACAAAAAAACATATAAATATTATAATAAAAAAAGATAAAAACAAAAACAATAAAATACATATATATATAAAAAAATTACAAAAAATACAAATATATAAAAAATAGATAAATAAAAAAAATATAAAAAAAATAAAAATACTTAAAATATAGAAGATATACCAAATAAAAAAATATCAGATCAAAAATTTTAAAATAATAAACAAGAAAACATATAAAAAACAAAAACAAAAAATAAAAAAACAAAAAAAGAAAAAAATAAATATATATAAAAAATAAAAATATAAACACAAAAAAATATACACATAAAAGAAAAAAATAAAAAAATAAAATAGAGATATAAAAAAATATATATATATAAAATAAAAATAATATTATAAAACAAAAAATAAATATAAAAAATAATATAAAATAAAAAAAATAAAAATATATAATAAAACAATAAAAATATAAAAATATAATATACATAGAAATAAAAAATAGATATAAAAAAATAAAAAAAATAAAAATAAAAAAATATATATACATACATACAAAACACATATAACAAATAAAAAATAAAAATAAAATAAAACATATATAAAATAATAAACTACATAATAAGATAAAAATAAATAAAAATAAAATATAAAATATAAAAATATAAAAATATAAAAGAAAATAAAAATATAAAATAATATAAAAAAGAAATAAAATATAATAACAATAATATATATAAAAAAGAAACAAATAATAAGTATATAAATAAATGATATAAAAATAATAAAAAATTAAATAAAAAATAAAAAAACAAAAAAGAAACATAATATATATATAAAGAATAAACAAAATAAGTATCATAAAAACAAAAAAATAATAAAGACAAAAGAAAAAATAGATATAAAAAGAAAATAACAAATATAAGATACAGATAAAAAAATAAAAAAAGATACACTATACATAAATACTAAAATAAATAAAAAAATATTAAAAAAATACAATTAAATAGCAAAATAATAAATAGATAAATAAAAACTACTAAAAGAAAAATAATAAATAAGATAAACTAAAAAAATACAAAAAAATTATAAAAAATACAAATAATATAAAAATAAAAAAAAAAAATAGATATAAAAATATAAATAAGAAAAAGATAATACACACACAGAGATAAAAAATAACACAAACATAAAAAGAATAATAAAAATATCAAAAAAAAGATAACAAAAAAGAACACAAAAGATACATAAAAGATATAAAAAAGAAACTAAAAAAGATAAAAACAAATATAAAATATAAATTTATTCCAGACCAATAAAAGAAAAAATAAAGAGGAAGAGTAAATAAACAAATAAAAAAAAAAAAAAAAAAAGAAATAAAACAAAAATAAAAGATAAAGACAATTGTAACAAAAGAGAAAAAGGTAAAGTAAGATAAATAAAGAATAAAGGTCAGAGGAATAATAAGAAAATGAGAAATGCAAGATCAAAGAACAAGAAAGGTGGAAAAGAAAAGAAAGGAAAAAAGAATGAGAAGTATAAGCGATGTCGATAAAGAAGAAAACATTGAGAGAAAGAATAATAAATAAACGAAAAAAGAAACGAAGTAGATAAAAAAATAAAAAGAATGAAAAGAATGTAAATTAAAAAGGAAAGAGAATCTTTAAAATGAATTCTGGTGAATCAAAGAAAACAGACAAAAAAAGATTGAGGATGAGAAAAAGAAAAGATATAAGGTAATAGATAGGAAATCAAGGAAAAAAGAGAGGTCCACCAAAGAAAAAAAGAAAGAGACAAATAGAAAATAGTCACAATACACTAAAAATCTTAACAACGAAAGCAAGTACAATCAAAAAAGAAAAAGATTAAGAGCTGTTGCAAACATAGTAAAGCGTGTAATGAGAAATGAAAAGGCATACTAATAAAATATATACTTAATGTTTAGTTGACTGGACCGGATAATACCAAAAGAAAAA